>JAOWBL010000013.1:4346348-4390424 GCA_028564865.1 Zenarchopterus dispar
ACTGGGAACTTTGTCCTGGTAAGTTTAAAACACTAACAGACAATTTTCACTTCTATAGTAAATACATTTTCTTCTTCATGAGAGGAAAATTCCAATATATTTAAAGCTGACTCCTGTTTTCCCATGTGAATCATTGTTGGGTACAGAATTTTCACTTACTCCAATATTGAGTGAAAACTAGAACATTTTGTCCAAATTAATATAAAGACATTCAGAATGTGATCCTGAAGGCCAATACGCAACATAAAAGTGCTTATTTGTGAACAGGACAGGATAAAATTGTCACAAGACCAAAAGTAAGCACAGAAAGAAGCCATTTTTGCTAGTTGTGTTATCTTCATGGCCTTTTGCCAGCTGATCTAATCTCTGACATCACATCATATTCATCTGTCCATGTAAGTGCATTTACATGTGAGTCTAACAGTCTGGAAAACAGTAACATACACAGGTGTGTTACCCATATGTCTTTTATAAGTCTATAATTTCAGTGTGATGGTTTGTTTTTATTGTTTTTTGGTTTTTTTTCAAACCGCGATCTGAAATTTGGCAAAATCTTTGTCATCATGTGAAAAAAGATTTTTGTTCCATTCAATGATTCAATTAATTTAACAAAAAATTGTCTTTAAGCTTGAACTTTTAGCAAAGTTTTGTGCTATTTTTATTACATATTTTGGTGACTGAAGACAGATACCAGTCCATTTGTTTTTTTTTTTATCAAAAGGTATGTAAAGAGCTTTGAGAGAACAAGGAATGATATTCCCTGGAATGGGAAAACATGAATATATATTTTTTGAGGTGTCAAATATGTGTCCATCTTTAACAAGTGTAGCCAAGGCCCAAATTAAATACCATAATGTGTGTTATTTAATGCTGATTCTTGGCTATTTTTTAAATGGTCAGGATCAGCCACAGAAAAACTTCAATACTTGATCTCTATTTGACTGTCCTATGCAGATGTTTGCATGATATCGATAAGGATTCCAAGTTTCCCTCCAGATTCTGTTTGTATCTGGAGGATACTATAGATGTCATTAAAACTTTAATAAAAAAAAAAAATCTAAAAAAAAAAAAAAACAAGACTTGGAGTGCCTGAGACTTTTGCACAGTAAAGTATGAGTTTGAGAAATCGTCAAACATTCAGACCTCCAGGCCTTTCTCAAGGGCGTACCAGCATTAATCATTATTAATGTTATATTGCTCATTCAGACAAAGATTTTTAAATGCCAGCCTTCAGATGGTGAGAGTATTTTATGAACCTTCAGGCCATATCAGTCCACTTGTTATTTATTTGCTTTTTTGCTTTGTTGACACATGTCTTGTATTAGGATTTAGGATGAGTTGTAGACTGAGCTTGATCGTTTTTCTTTTCCTTTTTCTTATGTAGCATAATAATAAAACAATACTAATACAAAATGATCCTTTTGTCCTCTATGACATGTGCTGAACAGGCCTGAATGGAAAATCAATTTGCTTTAAATAAAGCAACTTTATTATTTTCTTTTAATCATTTACATGTTAATAAACATCAAAAGCAAAGTTGGCCTCGTGTTTTAGTCTGCCCCACACTTTGGTGTATCCTATCCTATCCTATCCTATCCTATCCTATCCTATCCTATCCTATCCTATCCTATCCTATCCTATCCTAAGCGTAGGCATTTATGATTATCTAGGTTACATCTCCTAATTCCTATTTATTTCATGTGTTTAAATTTACAGCATGTTAACTAGCTCCCCAGGGCAAAATTGAGTGTCTGGCAATTAAGGCCCTCAGCTCCAATCAATGATATAGTATAGCACTCAAGGGCTATGGTGTGTACTTCACACACACACATACACACTTCTACAATGTATTCTAGAGTTTGTCGTCTGTATTTGTGACTTTTTTTCTTTTACTCATTTTCACAGACACGCAGCACAAGCATCCACCAAACAAAGGCTGGCAGTGGCCATGACTCTGCCAGCTTGTGAAGGAGGAAGGCGTGCGCTGAGCCCCGCAGTAATGTCCCTCAGTCGTCCCACTGTGAACATCTTTGCAAGCCGAAACAAGCAAAACAATTTTGGCAGAAGTGAAATTAGTATAATTGATGGCAAAGCGGTTTAGCCCACACGTCTCGCATTTAGTAGGGGGTGAGGAAGGCCTCCAAGCCCCCACATCTGAAAAAGACGTGTGCATGCAGGCTGGTAAAGATGAAGAAAGGTGGGGGTAAGTAAAGGAAAAAATAAATTAAAACATATATATATCATTAAACTACTGTCCAATTTTGCATTATGCACATCTTGAAGACGTATTGTTATGATCTGGCTCACTTGTTTGCAAAGGTGTCATAAGAGACACTGAAGACAGCAAAGGGAAGGTAAAAGGTGAAATGAGCCAATTTTCCATATCAGAGGTGGTTTGTTTGCCCCAAGCTTGAGTTGTGCCTAAAGTGCCATAACATTACAGCACTCCTACAGATGAGATCAAAGGCTCTAGTGAGGGATCCTCCATGGCTTTGCTGGCAAGCGGCCGTCCTTTCGCTGAAATTTCTTTTCAGGGCTTTCCACACATTGACTGATCACACAAAATGCACTCTTAATAGAGACAGGAAATGCCACATACAAAAACTTCCTTTCTTTCTAAGTATGGGCTAATATTCAGAGATTAAGCTTTCTCGTTAATTATTTTCATTTTAATTAGTAAATCTTAATTAACAATGAACATTTACCCTTAAAATTTTTTGGCTTCAGAATGAAGGAGGGGGTGAAGAAAAGAGAGAATAAATATGACAATCTTTTTGGGACCTCCGGGCAGGATTACTGATGCAGGCTGCCTTAGTTATTAAACACGTTCTAAATTAAATGCCTCCATGAATTTTGCACAGAAATATATTTTCATAGTTTTGCATGCCAAATGTGACATTTTATATTTCAGATTCATCTCGCTGCAGTAATTTTAGGGAAATGTCATATAAACAAAGATTTTGTCATTTACCAAAGGAAATTACTATGCGTATCAGGTTTGGCCATTGCTTCTCTCTTTCTATCTTTCTCTCTTTCCCTCTTCCCGCTTTGCCACCTATTCTGCCTCTGCTAGTTGTTTCAAGTCAGCAAGCCATAAAAAATCTTTATCTCAGTGAAACACAGCAATTTGGGAGATAATCGAATGGTGACTGGGGGGCACAAACGCCAGTCTGAGGAATTATACCACAATCTCCCCTGCATTTACAACCTTCCTCAAAGCCAGTTGTCACCCTGGAAGGAAAGCCCCCGACTGAAGATTCATTACATCTTTAAGCCAGCATGGTGGCATGGCAGGCTCATCCCCAGATGCAACACAACAGCACACTCCTCCCACAGCTGGTGATGCTGCCGCTAAAGCTGCAGTCCCCTTCTCCTTTTTCTCACTTGGTTCCCTTTTCTTTCCTCTTTCTCTGTTTCCCATTTCACAAGGCTCCATTTTCCACCTACTTATATTCCTAAAAATCAAAGATGCCATCCACCCAAAGCATAATCTTTATATCTACTATGAAGTGTTTAGCAGAAACCTTTATACATGTACCTCAGTGTATTTGCACATGAAAGGGAATATGAAAAACTAAATAGTAAATAGTAGTGTTTAGAGTTTTTTTACGACTTGCATTTATTACACATTTTCACATATTTACGTTCTTTAGCTGGTTTAAAAGAAAAAAAATCTTTTTTTAAAATTATTTTTGATAACTTTCAGGATTAATATTTTCTCATGTATTACCATTTATGACTTATTACCACATCTGTTTTCAGTGAATGTGCATTTTCCTGCCCGCTGTCACAGCAGCTAACACATTCCTACCTGCCACTGTGGCCGTGATGCTGAAGAGGAGGATTCTGGGAGTTTTGTCATCTGGCTGTGCTTGGCTGTTGCTTCATCTTGGCCTTCTCCCAGCACTGCGAGCGGCGGGCTTTCGACGCTCCTGCTGCGGCGTGCACAAGAACGCACACGTGTGTGACACACAGAAACGCGAGGGGCTAACCGTGTTATCAGCCACCTGCATTGTAGACCCTCTGTTGTTTCAGTCTGTAGCCAACAGCAGCTCAATCTAATAACACCACAGCAAAACACTTTCCACTGTCTCTCTCTCTCTTTCTCCGTGTCTTCCCTCTGTGGCTTTCTCTCTCCTTGTCTTTCTTTGCCTTTCAATCTTATCAGTGGTAATGTAATAAGCCGTTGCTTCGCTCTGTCTCCTCGCCACCTCTCTTAATTCCTCAAAATAAAGCAATATCACAGGGACCCTGGCCTGTCTGTGACTGGGGATAAGATGCTTGTTAAAGGAAGGATAATTCAGCAAATAAATGCTCTGCATCAAAGGCCGGCACTGGATCTTTTTTTCCCCTCTTTCTCTTCCTCCTCTCTGTTTGCCTATCAAAAGTATTACATGTGCTTTCATCAGTTTACAACAAGGCGCAATGTGCTTCCTAATGCTATTACTCAACCTCCATTAAATCAGAGACAGTGGAAACAAATGAATTACACATTTGTTACAAAATGCAGAAGTCAGCTCTGTTTCTCCGTTCTTAATTTTTTTCCCTTCCCTTTCATAAGCATGTGGAGAGAAAAGTGAAATAATTTCTCATTCAGTTTCAGGCAGATGTAGCCCTAGGTGATGCATAGAAAGTCTCCCATGTCTAATAGCCACCCACTATTGATATCAGAAGGAATTTACAGGGTTCAAGGCTGTCTAGAGGAGGTCATCTTGCTAAACTTCAAACCACATTCATCTGACAGGGCTGGTGTCCGACTAGCACCCACCACATAACACAGTCCAGCGCCAGACGAGATGCTGATGTGTACAGTAATTTCTTGATTTTATCATGTCAGCCGGCATGCTAGTTCATAATTATAAAAAACTTAAACATGCTAAGCTCATCGCCCGCGGGCCTCTTGCCTAAAGATGTGATGTGTGATCTCTGACTAAAGTGGATGGACCAAGAATTGATGCCCCTCCGAGCCCAATGACATGGACAGATTTCTGTGCCCTCCAGCCATATTACCCACAATGCAATGGCAGGAGAAGCCATGCAGAGGACATTTGAATCCTGAATGTCACTGGGAATACAAATGCTCTTCACACAATTAATGATTACAGTCATGTGACATCAATTTTACATATGGAGAGAAATATGAACGGGGCTATACTCACTGAAACATTGTCTTCAGCCTTGCTTGTGGTCTTACTGCCTCATCGCAGTCTCTTTGTGAGAACGACGTCTGAAAAAAATTGCAGCACATTAACGAGCAGCAATTACTGTGCTATTACTTAGACTATCAGCTAATTGTTTTATCTGACTCACTTCACTCCATATTACTGTATATGATATTAATATATGAAACAATTTTAAACTGCTGATAAAATGTTTGGGTATTCACCTCAGCATTACCAGTGAAGAAGGGCATCAGTTTTTTCTTTCCCTTTGCCCTCTTGCTCCTCTTCAGGGGTCCCTTCTGAGCTGTTTGCTAAAAATATGTGCAAACACGCAAGCACAGTTTCTTTGGAAACAGATTTATGAAACAGTACAGTGCACAATAATGACAGAATTAAGCACAAGGACCAACTGCAATACAATCTGCAGGCAATCGATACTGAGCCAGACCCTAAAGACATGCAGCAGTTGATGAGTATTTCTGCCAGTTTTACATTCAGTCAGCACATTCACACTCCCCATTCAGACACACTGACACTGTTAAGTGACGGCGTCTCGCCCCGTAGTCTTTGTACAGCAGAAAAGAGAAAGGATAAAAGAGGCATAATTTTTTAAAATAGATGCAAAATCTCTGGTGGATAATATACTTCAATTGAAAGTGGGTGTGGAAACAGTAGGAGAGCATGTACATATTATAGTAGAATACCACAAAACTGATTCAAATAGAGATACAGTACACAGTAGATGCCACCTATTATACACTTCTGGGAAGATGAGTCAACTGTTGCTGCGACTTCCAAGTAACAGTAAAACGTTGTTGTACCTTCTTTTTTTTAACTCACTTGAATTTACTCTCCATTCATGCAATTTAATACTCTTACTCTCTTTTGAAATGAGATTACAACTAAAAATACGCTGGGTAGAAGTTCTGCTTCCTGTTTACATATGCTTTAATGTCTGTGGCTCTTTCCTGTCTAGATTTCCCAAGACAATGGAAACCAAATGATCTCGTATCCACTCCCATTCTTCTAACTGAGGGAATTCAAACACTTGTTTTGAAGAAAAAAGCCTCAGATCTTAGAGCTAGTATATAAAAACCCTAGTTCCCCGTTGCAAACTATTATGTCGTCATGCTCTATTTTTCTGAAAATACCATAAGACGGGCAAAGAACCAAAGGAATTCAGCTTCTGTCAGGAACAAATATGCATAATAATGCACAACAAAGTTAAAATGCAGAATAAAACAGTCTCTGTAAATAAATTAATTGTGTGAGCATATGGCATGAGGCATAGAAGATAGAGTTGAAATCCGTGCACCAATTTTGAGCTGAGGATGAATGAGTAATCTAACCTCTGAAATACCTTGAATGCCTGCTACACAAAAAGAAATTTCACAGCTGAGATTTAGACCATCTTCCATGAAAATAAGTGCAACATTTTTACAAAGGTTGTGGGAACGAGAGAGAAAAGAAACCAATGTGGAATGAGGGACAGAACATTAGTAAGGGAAGTAAGTTACGCAGGCAGTACAGAAACAGGCATCTGAACAGACAAAAGTGCGCACACGCCTGCACACACTCAGTCTCCATTAGCCAAACCCCTGATACACAGCATAATGGACATGGCTGATGTGCTGGTGAATATGGGATGATGACACAGATATTTCTCTTTGTAGCCCTGACCTGCTGCAGTGAAAGGCTGCCAAGCGTGATCATGTCAGGCCGCACACGCTCCCTCAGCTGCTGGGCGTAGTGGGGGATCACTTCCTCAGCTGTCCTCGCTGTAAGAAATGACTCATGGCATCAAAAACCACATTTAACAAAGAAAACAATATTAATAAAACAATGTGCACAGCTCGTTTTCTTTTCTTACTTTACCAACAAAATATGTGGCAATTAAATATATTTGAGACAAAGACTTTAACAAAGATCGTTAAATTGTGAGCAGCACTCACTGAAGGTTCTGACACTAATTTTGTATAATTTTCACACATACAATTATTTGTTTTTTTAACATCTTTGATACTTTCATATCATGTGTACAGTATAGTATAGTGGTATATCATTTAACCATGTAACATTAGACAATCATAATGCTTGCATCCCAACAGACGAATCAAATATTGAACCAAATAAAAAATGATAGCATTACTTTTTACAGTGCTTTCTCTGCCCATTACCATCCTCCCTGCTTGGAGTCCAGCCTCTCCTCCCAGCCCAACACCACCCTCAGCCTGTGTTTTGGCAATGCTGTGGACCTGGGAGGTCCTGGAGCCCGAGGCATCACCACCACTGTGGAGCAGCAGTCGCCGCTGATGCACCAGATCACCCGCCTTCACCTCCAACACCTCGTCATCCCTGGAGGCTCGCAGCGTACCTGGAGAGATGTGCATGAGTGAGTATGCAAAGACATACACAATACTTCTACACACACACACACACACACACACACACACACACACACACACACACATATAAATGTGCATGCATACACATCAACGCGTGCATCCACATACTGATGGAAAAGCATACTTAGCAGAAACACACACACATATCCTTACAGAGATACATATTTTTGTAGTGTGTGGAAGTGGATGGAGCTGCATTGTAGTGGTAACTCTGGAAAACATATTTTTAAAAAAGGCACTCTTGGCCTCAGTTTTTTTTTTTTTTTTCAATTTTGACAGGAGGATAGTTTTAAGACATTCAGTGATGTAGTGAAATTTACAAACACATTTTTTTCTCATAGGAGAAAATGTGGAGTAAGGATGAAATGATATTGGAAAACTTAATAAAAATAACTATTTCTATGGAAAGCATTAACAAATGTACATATTGCTGCTTATACATGCTTGTCTTTCTTTGAGAGTCTGTGTTCCCAATGTGTGCAGTCCAATACATGTGACATTCAAAGCTGTTTTCACTGCCAAATGTTTTTATTTTAGCAGCTCATGTTGATACCCAGTGCCTGGATAAAAAGTGAACTGAATAGAGTGCCAGTTTTGTGTTCATAGATCTCCAAGCCTAAGCAAAGGAATTCATCAAGATAAAAAAAAAAAAGCCTGATGATCTTCAACACACAGAGAAAATTTCTCTAAGGTATTTGTCTGGAAGAAAGAAGAAAAGAAACTTCTGCAGCTCTGCCCATTTTATTAATACTCTGCCATACTCATGTTATTTCTAATGATATGCACTGTGCTTTATGAGATGCAATATTAAAAGCAAATCCTGAAAAACAGTCAATAAATTTTGGGATCATTTCTGAAATTTCTCACATACTCCAAGCCTATTCTGCTGCTTCAAAGAACACTTGCAGCCTGTACCGGTGGGAGGCATCCATACAACTACATGAGGTAATTGTCTTGAAGTCTATTGTAGCTCAGTGAAGTGCTAACTGGCACTCACCACAGTTGGACTCCAGTACAGAAGTACAAGCCCTCTCCCTCTCTTTTCCTGTGTCTCTTTCCTTCTCTGTCTCTCAAGCCTATTGCATGAAACTGTTAATCCAAGATCCTCTTTACTTTCGCTGTGGGATTTCATGAGCATTCCAAGACAATGAATAGGGCCACTAATCTCGGTGCTACAGCTAAATCCAAAACAATGGCAAATAATGCAAGCCTACTAAATTCTACCGCGTTGAAGCGGGCCTAAACCCATCACTTGTGCACTGGAATTACAAGGAAGATGTGCGTCATGTCAACAGGATCTGCTATGACTGTCTTCAACCAGAACAATGCTAAGCTTTAACCATCTCTGTGTTGCCTTGATGGCTATATGTGTAAATGAAACTGAGGTAATGAGAAAGGGCACGCCTACTGTGAAACAATGGCTGTGCTTGGAAAGCACTAGTGAGGGTCCTTTTCTGGTTTATTCTTTGTTCTTCGATAGAGCTGCTTTCAGTGCAGCATCTTTTTTTTTTCTAGATTGTTTATAGTTTATCAAATATTTTAGTTTTATTCTATCTAAAAAAGTAAGACTTGGAGAAGACATTTTTAACTTTTGGACTATGTTGTTTTTGTATGATTCTTTTTTTTTAAAGGTGGTTGTTCAGTGAAGTGATCAAAGTGAAAATCTTTAACTATTTGTCAACCTTTGAGTAGAAGCTGACAACTTACAAAGATGCAGTTTCACTGTACCACGGTGATACATACCTGGTATGTCCACAAACATGTCGTTGTCATCCAGCAGTTCAGTCATCTTTTCAAACAGTCTGTTTTCATCTGCATTCAGTATTGCTAGAAATCAACACAATTATTAAACAAACATTCCTTTAACAGTGCTACGAAATCACATGGCTTTATGAGCTACTAAATTACTTTGTGCTTATCCGAAAAGTCAATCTAAACCACATCTTAGCATGCAAACCTAAGATACCAGCCATGGCTGGAGAAGAGTGAAAATGAAGTGCATGCAGAGAGGTAATGAAATAGGAGCATTAACATGCCTGTTAGCAAGCCTGTCATCATATGATGAGATTTGATTTGGTGAATCCTTTGATATTACACGGCAGTGATATCCAAAAGATACAGGTGAAATGGCTTCTCCATTAATAGCCAGGTTTC
The DNA here is from genome assembly GCA_028564865.1 of Zenarchopterus dispar. Taxonomy (NCBI): domain Eukaryota; kingdom Metazoa; phylum Chordata; class Actinopteri; order Beloniformes; family Zenarchopteridae; genus Zenarchopterus; species Zenarchopterus dispar. The sequence goes on from JAOWBL010000013.1 coordinate 4,356,070, forward strand.
ATTATAACATGCATATTACTTTGCTCCCAAGAGCTTGCTTTTAATAGGCCTACTTTAGAGGGGGCTGCAAACTATTGATATGGCTCTGCATGTGCCATTTGATGGAGGAGAGGAAACGCTACGGTGAAATGAAAACTGACCAATGATTCGTGACCTTCATCAATGACAAAGACTTGGGTAGCCAATCTAGAAAAGCCATCACTTGGTGTATTTACATAGACTGTACCACCATCACAAGTGGTAGCCTTTTACCAGTGATCTTTCTCACCCCTCTTTAACGAACTCAGAACAACCATTATGACAGAGAATGGCATACTTAATTCCAGCTCATCTTCAGCGCTGACCCCAGCCATCCTGCGATGCCTTGGGTCTGTCTGCCCTGCTGACAACGGGTCAAAGTAATTTTGGGCACATTCATTTCCTGTGGAAAGTGGGAGACGGGAGTGATTGAGAAAAAGCGGCATTGGGAGTTGGTGGGAGGTGAGGGGAACAAGGGAGTTGTAGGTTCAGGTTAGTGGTTATTAGAAGCACATGAAGCAAAATGTTAATTTTGAAACCCACACTGTCGGAGGGCAGCGGCGGCAGCTGCTACCAGATAAGGGAGAGCCAAGATGAGACAGAAGTTCAGAGGCAGAGAGAGAGAGAAGTGGGAAAGAGACTGCTGGCCTTCTCAGAGCACCTCTCTACGGCCTGCGGTACTCTGGGGCTTAATTAGCATGCCGCAAAAGGTCACGGCAGGCAATCTCTTAAATACGACTGCCATATGTTTGCCATGTTCAAAAGAAACTAATGAGAAAGTCTACAAGCCCAAAAGTACCTGGAATTTCAAAGACAATACCTTCTAAATACTCCAAGGTCAGGGACCTAGAGGACCGGGTGAGTTTGGAGGAGCAGATCCAAAGGAAAATAACCAGAGCCCATGTCTCATTGACTTCTTATTAGCAATCACTGACCTATGGGTATCAAGTCTGCTCCACGGCGTTTATGGGGAATCGAATTGCTCCAGGGATCTTTCTATTAAGAGTACACCCTACCAAGAAGCTTTCTTAACCACAAATCATTCTCATTACAAGCGTTGAATATTTTACTCCAATTGAAATTGCTTTCCTTATAATTCATAGGTTGTGGGTCAAAAAAATGTTTGCTGCACTAAATCATGCGAGGTATTCCACACAAGGGCTTCTGTTGAGGAAATGTTATGGTATCAGTGTTTGAATGCATCAACATGTGAGTAAGTATTTTAGACCAAGCCACCATTCAGAAAGGTTCACTGATATCTTTCTTGCTCAAATGAAATATCTGCATGATGTTTTCACACTCTGTCCATCCTCTAAGTTAAACACTCACACTGGAGCTTATTAACCAAGGAGCAGCTGTATTACTCTTCAGTGGCACCATAAATTGACTGTGAAATTCACACGTTAAATCCCTCTACACTGTTAGTAGCGAGTTTGAACAATTTCTCCACAAATAGCTCTGAGGTTATGAAACCCTTTTTTCAAATACAAATTTGCATAATGGTAGTAGCTTCGTGAATCGCCTTTTGAGTCATCGCTGTGATTTACCTAAATAGTCTGGCTGCCCTCCAATTCATCCCTCTAATGAAATTTTCAATTATCTGTTCTTACATGCACAGTATCAGTAGCTAGCATATCTCGCTGGCCAGAGATACTGTTAACAGAGACGGAGAGAAAATGAATGATTATAGTGAAGTGCAAAGGATCACAGACAAGGAGCAATCTGCTTTTGGATCTTTCGGTATTGCTTCAGAAGTCATTAACCGATATAAATGGTCAGAATTCTTAATGAAAAAATACCACAGGTGGTATTTTCTATAAGAAAATTACACTCTTCACTTACAACCAATATAAGACTTCAATAATTGTCCCAACAACCTTTTATAAGCCTGAACCTCCCTTCATGTAGAACTGAAGGAATCCTTATAGATATTAAAAAAAAATGTGTTATATTGTTTTTTGAGGACTATTGCTTTCATTGCGTTTTTCCTATGTTGTTCATATAAGGATATGTAAGTTTATGTTAGGAATGAATTTAATGTGCAGTGGCATAATAAAGTTGTCTTATTCCTTGTTTTATTTTTTTGACATTGCTGTTAAAATAAGCACGTCAGAGGAGTGGATAGTGGATCATTTATATCATTACATCATATGGACTTGGGGGCAGCATGGTGTCGTGTTAGTTACATCACAGTTCCCGCTTGAAATTTAGAGCCCTCTTATTAGAAGTTTCCATGTTGTCCCTGTGTTTGCATGGAGAGACTTTGAAACGCCTGCTTCCTCAGACAGTTCAGAAGCATGCATGTGAGGGTGATCGGTGATTATAGCATGGCTATAAAAAGCACATTTCAGTAAAATAAAGAATTTTAATAATACTTACTCACACCTATGCGATTATTTATTAAGCCACAACATTTCAATCAAACTTATGTCTTCATGAAGTGAAAGGAGGAATTGAGACAACAAATGTTTTGTAGACAATTGAGTATTTCAACCATTTACCGGCACTATTTCATTAAAAAAGGGGTAGAAACATTATTCTTAACAGTGATGTGGGAATTATGTTTTTTGTGGTCTATATGCAGCTTTTTTCAAAGCTTCTTATCAACAAAACCTGTACAAATGTGTCATCGTGGATGTACTTCCTCTTTACTTTGCTAAAAAATAGAAAGATAAATGCTTTTACAAAATAACTCTGAAATGGATACTGCATTCAAGTATACTTATATGTCTTGTGTATGAAAATAAATAAAATAATGACAATAGAAATAATATTTTTAACCGTTCAGAGAAAAAGCAAAATAAACCACATTAAAAATCATGAATCTAAAATGTGAGTCATCCCTAAGAAAACTGGCATGCTTGCAACCTTGAACACATCCTAATTTACCATCCCATTCCTCAAGAGTTCTCCCTGACATACTGAATTATAAGGGGGCATATTTGTATGCCTGATTGGCCTTAAGCCGTGTTTCGGGGGTGTTGTGAGTACAACACACAGACACCGGATCGGCTTGGTAACATAGTAGCATATGTAAATGCACTCTCCTATGACTCCAGCCCACCACAAGGCATGTAGCCGAGAGTGGGAGTCAAGGCTGATTGTGTCGAGGGTACTTCTAGATAGAGATAGAACACCCACTACTATAGCGTTCTCCAGTGGAAGATGAAGTTATACAAGGGTTGCTTGTTTGGACACGCTTGCTTTGGAATGCCAGGACCAAGGGCACCCCAAATGGAGAGAGAGAGAGCAAGAGAGAAAGGAAGAGGAAGCGAGAGAAAGGTTAGATCAGGAACACATCCACTGTCAACAGATTTGAAGCTAATGAAGAATGAAGCTTCACCTCTTTCTTTGGCAGGGGCTTGCAGCTCCATTTTTTTTCGGTGAGCTGCAAGGGTGCTATCTGGCCTGTCACCTCGCATTTTTCTCCCCGGCCAACTCGGAGGAATGGAAAGCTCAGTGCTTCCTCCTCCATCGAAGGCGGGATTTTCCATGCCCACTACAGTAGCTCGCTCTTCACTCCCTGGCAAAACAGGCAGAAATAAAAACAGGAAGACGGTGACATGTAGGGCAACAAAACACCCAGGTCAATATGACTCATAAGAAACAAACATATTTATCAACAACAAAATGCTGTTGGTGATTTTTCTGCCCCTAAATGTTCAAGCGCATCCTCCTTGAAAGATACTAAAACACAATTAAGTTAAAATTAAATCAGAATCTTGCAGAAAGAGGAGAAAAAAAAGAGGAGAAGAAGAAATGATTAAAATAATTACAAATTGCGCCCTGACAAGCAAGAGCAAAATTTAGCCCAAAGCCATTTGTCTGTAATTAGTTAATTAATCCTTACACAAATTATGAGCAATAACTCATCAAGCAGGACTCACCCATCAGAAATTCAGCCGACTTGGATTTCTTCTGCTTAGGTTGCTGCAGAGCCTTCTGCTGTAACTTCTGGAGGGAAATTGTTAAATGAATAAATTAGCTGCAGAATGAAGATCATCATTTATGATCCGCAACTAACGCAGTATTTTAAATATGGGACGACACTGAAATGTCATTTAATTTACATTGCCGCTAAAGGGGTCAAGCACTAATTGAACAACAGGAGTGGAAAAGAATTTAATCATAAATAGATAAGAAAAGTTGACATGAATGTGTAATGAAGGTCACATTAAAATACTCCCTCCTTGTTTCCGAAATAAAGAGGCAACAAAACTGTCTCCTCAAACATTGTGCGTCTTTACACATGCTGCATGAAACTATATGTATTTGCGCAAATCCATATGGAAAACAGGGCACATTCCTGATAGTTCCATTCACATGAACTTAATCTAAAACATCCTTAGGAAGCCAAACAAATAGTGTATTTAAAGAACATCATTTTATATTCTTGTACATTTTAAAGCTTGGAGATTTTCAGCAGAGGATACATTCCTAAAATATGTTTACAATGTAACATACAGCACATCTCCAAAAACTTCCCATGCATTTTTGTGCAGACGTGCTAAATCACACTATTTGATTTGTGTTGTAGGTGGTCCTCACTGACATGAAATGGAAAAAAAGGAAGGAGGGATGTAAAAGAGACAGCATGGGCTCCTTTCTTTGAAATCAAGAGTATGTGGAACAAGCTGCACTCCCACATTTCTCCCATTTCTGCGGACAAGCAGAACAATGCAAAAGCTGAGGTAAAAGGCAAAAGAAGTTGTTTTTGTTATTGATATGTTTACATAAGGCTGAACCATACAAAAGAACTCCGTTGCTCAAAGCGTATGGAGCCTTTTAAGCATCATTTTATGCAGATTTCGGTGATGAACTGTGCTCATGCCCATGAACAGCATGTATTTGTATACAATATTTAATTTCAAAGGCAAAATCAAGGGGCAGACTGTTTGGTGGGGGCTTATCCCAGCTCTAAATGACAGAGCAATTAAAATAGAAGAGGACTACTTCCAGACCAATCTGGAGTTTTTGTAAATCTGTTTTTACATTCAACAAGCCCTACAGCAAGACATTCATTTATACCACTGAGATTAATGCTTATCTAATTGTAACTTATTTAAAAACCATTTTCTTTTCAACTGGGTACCAATCATTTTCTGTGATTTGTGCATACTCTGTAGTACTAAAGATGAGAGACAAATTTGATATTGGGGTAACTGTCTCCTTTCCTTTTCTTTTCTTGTCTTTTCTCTCTTTTTTTTTTTTTTTTGACTTCACCTACAAAACTTTACACACGTTTTTGCAGGAATCCAATATTCTTCGAGTACTTATGTTAATCAATAAACTTCTGCAAAAATCACATGCTAATTAATAAGGCAATTTTGCTACTTAAAAAAAAAAACCTTTAAAAATACCATTTGATTTGTTGGATAGCAGGCTAATTAAACAGCAATATGTTGTTATTAAAATATTCTGCATGACATGTCCATTTTAAAGAAAATAGAAGCCAACTCTGAAACTCCAGGACACATTTTACAACACCACCACTCATCAGTTTGTTCTATGTTTCTGGGCTGCTACGAATCAACTTTATTTATTAATTTCAAGGCATTTTTATTCATTTTCATATTAGTATTCTGGACTTAGGGTATTTTGGAAAGATGTCTGAATTTTGCAAGAAAATTCAGACATTAGTTCATATTTACTCTCTTCAGTGCACAATTTTGCATTGGTTTCATTATCAAACGTGCTCCTGCTTCACATAATGATGAACTGAATTTGCTCCATGTCCTCCGAAAGCCATAAAGTCATCTAATTACTATGAAGGAATTAAATCTAGTGAAATACAACCTTAGTAAACAAAGAAGGGAAAAAATACTAAAGAAGTGCAGCACATACACCTCAGGCTTAACGCTGCTGGTTACTGTCAGTAAAGATCTAGTCCACGCACCACAACGTGAGCCTCTCTGTCTTGAGAGCTAAGACAAATGCATGGTTCTCATCTTGCTCTCTAGACCCCTACTGACGTTGACAGCATCCTCAGTCCATACTGAGACTGCTGTTTGATGTGTCATAAGCAGATAGAGCATGCAGATGCTGCACTTCTAAAATGATAGCAACAATTTAATCCCGAGGAAAAAAGTGTCACAGAGGTTCATCAAATAAAGTGGATGTTCAGAGGCAGACATGACTGTTCAATATACAACCTCTGTACATTTGCCCAGTGAAGGATACATGTTCTTGTAATTCTCCCATAACATCACATATAAGTAGGCTAAATGGTGCTAAGTAAGCTCAACTGTGTGGTGCTGGGACATGACCATGTGCCAAGAAATAAGGTTTACAAAAGACAAGAATAAATACATATCAGCACATCACAGCAGCCCCTGAGTTGTCCTCTAAAGGCATATCAACATGCCTTCTTAAATCCACTCACTCTTTCTCGTTTCACCGTGAAACCCGCAAAGTGCTTACTTTGCAGTCAACATGACAGAAAAAAAACATCACAAGTGGTGAGAAAAGGAATTCATAACTTATTTTCCTTCCTTTCTTTCTTTTTAAATGTGATTGTTGTCAGAAGGAATATAGCGTAACAATGCCTTGTTCAGTTCTTGTTGCATTCAAAGGCATAGCTAGAAGGGCTTGGGGAAGACCGCTTGCTGCTAGGGGCTGGTGGGCACAGACCAGCTAGAAAGTGAATTTTGCATACTGTACGGATCATCGCCCAGTTCAGCCCAGTCACATTGAATCTACCATCAACCAATTGTGCTTCATGAAACCGTCAACCCTCATTTACGTCTGCCTGTTTTCTTCCCCACACAGCTGTAAACAAGGCCCCAGCTTTGAGCTGTCTTCCTCTGTCCCTGCGTGTGCTGCTTGCCAGGGGAGAGGAGACAGCAGAGCCTCGTCCTCACTGAGGGACTTAAAACTCCCATTTCTGGAAAATCACCCTTTGCACAGGCCGTAAGAGTGAGGGGGAAAAGAGTTCCTGGAAATGACAAGTTTTCCAAGCATTACAGAAAAGATCATTGCACCTGATTTTTCATTTGTTTGAGTTCTGATCTTTGCTCAAAAATGCTTTTTTGAAATACTTGTAAAAAACACAAGGTTGAACTAAATATGTGTTTAAATGCATGATAAATGAGTTTAATGACACATATATTTATTTAAAAAAAAGAATGCAGCCACTTGAACAGGACTGAACGCTTTGCCAAATCAATAAGGACATAAAAGCTGGTTATGTTTTCATGTTTAGGAAGTCTCTTTTCATCTGTCAGCATCATAAAAATAGCAATAACACTGAAATGTCATAAGAATAATGAAAACATCTACAAAGAATCTTGATATAAATAACTAAAGATAAGGTTAGCATTTTGTTTCAAAGGCCTACAAAGCCAGTTCTACCCTTAAAATGTGAAAGGATATTAATTTATAGAGCAGCCTTATATGTGCATGGTAATTGTGACCCACCAAACAGTTTCTTCTAAACAACATCGGCGTCAGTCGGTGTAGACAGAAAACATAATTAGTATTCAAGCTTAATTAATCTACGCTGGCCCCCTTTAAGTGAATTAGTCAATTATTTATGCATGTGTGCTCCTTTGATGCTAACAGATTATGTATGTAACTGGAAAAACCTTGGAAAATGACTTTGAAAACTTTCCACCATAAAATGTCACTACAAGCTTTTGCACTCGTTTAGAAATGTCAGGGAAGGCCATGGAGCTTGAATGGTCACTAAAAATAAAAGCGCTAAGCATCTGCAAATTCTTACTCCTGCCAGAAAATCTTTCAATGCCAGTCGGTAAAACTTTGCAGTCCACTGTGTGAAATCCAGGGCAAGAGATGTAATGAATCAATATGCACTTTTTTTGTGCATATCCTAATCCATGGAGTGGAAATCTAACACAGGTCGAATCAAAGTCTTTCCAAGGATCATGGGAACTCCTTCGGATTTTCAAGAGCCTTTTTGTTTTTACCCTTGAGAAGCAGGCGCTGGCCTCTGAACTTCACAATCCCCCATTGAGAACCCAGAGGCAGAGCGAAGGAATGCTAAATGTCAATGGTCAGACTGCACCAGCACCTTCAGAGAGGAGGAGAGATGGTGGTGCAAGCTCTGACCTCCTCATTTTCAGCCACACTGTTATAAGGACCAGAAGTGAAACTGCACTCACTCTGCCAAAGGTGTCCATCTCCAAAAACTGCAAAAGATCATCACAGCACTGACCCTGATCTCCGAGCAATGGCGAGGTCTGCAAAACAGGCTGCATGAAATTTTAAAAAAAAAAAAAAAATCATAAATCTGTCAAAACATGCACATTGAGGCACACTGGAATCAAAACTATTGTAAAAATGACTGACACATTCTAAGACTCATGAATATCTCTTCTAATTCAAACTTTGCCATCAGTTTTGGAGCTAAACATTGCAAAATACTGTAGCTCTTGCAATATCTTTCTGTGCAGCACAAAGTCCTTCATCCCAAGCCCTGTTACACTGTTTCTCTTCTGCTAGTATGTTTAAAACTGTTATCTCAGCAATGCATCTCCGAGGATAAAGGACAATATACACCACTTATTATTGCAGATAACAAATTATTTGGCCTGATTATTGAAATAGTTTATTCATTTGCATCTGATAAAATATCATTTGGTTTTTTATCATCTTTCCTTATGGTAATTCACATGGCTTGCACAAGTTTCTGCTGAAATAGCAAAACAAACCCCAGGCAAAATGTGAAAGATTATCCCATACCATGTGAACTAGGCTGAAATGCTATACTTTTTCACACTGAACACTGCTCCACTGGGTGTGATTGAAAAACATGTAAAGCTATTGAATCTGTGGTTTGTATATGAGAGGGAAAATGAGTGTTGTAACAAGTGGGCCAGTGTTTTTGTAATTGTTTCAAATTACACCCGACGTAATAACTCAGTGAAAGCGGAGCCAGTGTGCGGTCCGTTCACATTAACTCGGCAAAGACCACAGGATATCCATGCACCTTATCACGGTTGGGGGAAAAAAAAGAAAAAGAAAAACTGTGGAGAGAAAAACTTTGCTATGTCTCCAGCTGTTTCTATTTGTGTCCAATTGCACTTATCACCAGAAAAGGATAATACTTTTAGATATAAAGGTGCTTTGTAGCATTTCCTTAACATGTGTATTGAATTTTAAGGAATTAGACACCCTAACATGCCTGTTTTTAAATGGCTTAACTGTTTTTTTTTTTTTTTTCTGGATTATTTAAAGAAATGTGGGTGAATTTGTGTGTTTGCGTGTGTGTGAATGTTTTACACAGGTTGTAAAATTGTGATGCCGTGAGGGGAAAAAAAATAAAAAGAGGCCAGTGGTTGTTAAAACTGCTTGCTCGCTGCCAAACACTGACTCTCTAAACAATGTGACTGCCAGCACTGTTGTTAACCACATAAATGACTGATTCACTTTTCTTCTTGAGGTTCATGCTTTCTGTCAAAAGTCATATGCAAATATGATAGCGTGCAGCTTGGCTTTTTGAGATAACGATACACTTGCTGGATTTGAGTTAGTATCTAGCAAGACAGAGAAACATGAGTGAGTCCACTGCTGTGTTGAATTATCCCATGCACTTATTGGATTGTGCAAATATGCAAACTTATACTGCCAACACCAACCAGCACAGTCAATCTCTAAATGATCTATATATTTCCTTCAGATATGTTCATTTTTGACTCATGCATTAAAAAGGTCTTATTCCTCATTTCATCTCAACATCACACTTTTAACTGCTTTCAATTAATTGCTGTTTTGAATTTTTGAGCTGAAATGTCTCAGTGACCTTCTGATTTTTTTCTTTCTACTTTCTCTCCACGTTATGGTTTTGTATCTTTCCATAACAACTCTCTAACCCTTTCAAAACTTTTTAATGAAAACTGTGCTTAGTGTGCATAAATTATGCAGAGTACAAGAAATAAAGAAGGTTTTATATATTGTTTCAGGTACAAATAAGTGACCTGTTAAACAGTAGATGTAGATATGGATGATATCTAACAGATTTGTCTTACAATCTTGTTTCCATCTCTCTCTTGCACCTCAAGTCTGACCATGTCCTCTGTCATCTAGTAAAACTCAGCTGATGCTTAATCTACAATGACAGTAGTATGTGTGCTGCACTAGACAAGGTACTTATACCATAGTGTAACCTAAAATCCTCATTCCATTTCTTTTCTATATATGCAGGGAATGGGAATGTAATTTAATAGTCACAGAGGGATAGGGCATGGAGCACCAGAGGATATATTATTGGACTGTGGACAAAAAAGTCTTTTCTTATTGTTTGACAACTCCTAGTCTCCTTGTAGATAGAGCGGTCACACAGCTGAGCATAACGGTAGGAAAAGGGCAGAGTCTTTCCTTTTCACCCAGTATTAAAGTATTTTGCATGTATATTTACTCTAAATGCACTCTTTGCCTTACAAAGTACACTTGCAAAGATGCATTTCAACTCAGCACAGTAAAGTGAATGAAACTGCAGGGCACTTTGGTGAATATATTCCAATATGCTGCATTATCTTGATGAAATATTTGGATAACTTTCCAGATATTTGTCAAATTAAGTATATCTCTGACAGTTAATGCCTCTCTAAGACTGATAAACTATAATACAACAACACATATATATTATTAGAGGTATGGATTAAAAGGCATATTACCTTCTGAAACGGTGTAGTCCCTCTGGATGGCCACTACCTCCTCAGTTGTCAAGGTGATCGTGACGCAATTCCCAACAGCAGGCAACGCACGGTGTCAGATGACCTCCTCTCATTTAGTCTCATGAGAAAGTCTTGAGATAAATTATAAACAAATTCACACTATAAATATGAATGATAAAAGCAGGAACCCATGACCAAAAGTGCAACTGTTAAGTTGCCACGATAAAGTTTCATCCGTTTGATAGCTTCATTTACCAGATGGCATTACTGTTTGTGTTTTCAGCTATGATGAATTATTAATGAGGAGTGTGGCATGACACTCCTTCAAAGAGATGTTTGCTTACTGTTTCCCTATTGCACAGATACTACAAGTAAAACTGATTGTATTGTCATCTCTCAGTCTCGATTACAATGAACTTCCCCAAACTGAAGTCAAAGCATCCACACTGCTTTGTTAACATCTATTATGCAGCATATGACAATTCACACAAAAGTACCTTCATGCATTATTTAGAAGGAACTGCAGACAAACGTATTTCTCAGCCAAAGACAGCCAAGCAAGCTTTACAGCTGCTGTGAAGGATAGGTGGAGAATGCCCAGCGGATTGGCCCATTCATGTTTGGCATAAGGCATATTAACACTAATGTCCCCTTAAAACAGATCATGAGCTACAGCCTAATGCTTCCCTGAGAACAAAAAGTCAGACTGTGCTTTATTTATGACGGCAAAGCCATCAGGCCATCGGTGGCCTTTTCAACTGAGGAAGAGAGATTGCTCATATGTATCAGCAAGGAATAGCCCTCATTTATTTTGTGATGATGGAGCTGAATGTTTTTGTTTCATCTGAGGTTTATGAAAGCTGCTGGACACTTTCTGCTCATTTGAGTGACCTGTGTTGCAATCTCTGTTTGATTATCAAACAAGGCTGAAAGCAATCAGAATTTAACAAGGCATAACAATACATCATTAGTGCACTTTTTAATCCATTCAGTGCATCCAAAGGGGTCTTTAAGCGCCTATAATCCAAACCACTGGGATATTTTTTGCTCATTAAGCTGGTTGAACATAATCTGAATAGGTTACCCACCAATTTGGACCTCCCATTTTCTGGCCAAACAGTGGCTGATCATGTGTGTGATAAAACAAAGACCTAAATCTCCATCTTATCCAATTAATTCTCAGTGTGGGCATAAGAGTGGGTAATGATGTTATCTTACCTAATTAACCTGTATAAAGATTCAACTCCAGGACAGAGGATTGTTCATCCGTCATCCAAGTGTTCATTATTATCATTACAATTACTATCATAAAGGGACTAACTTATGATGTTGGCCATTTAACCATCATTAATCTCAATTTTTTATATATATATATATATATATATATATATATATATATATATATATATATGTATGTATGTATAGTTTTGAGGAAGGACATCCTTTGGGGTCATTTTTAATTATCAGTTAAATGATAGGAATTCTTGCAAAGTTTCTTGCTAAGTTGAGTTGTGGTCAGGAATAACTTGAATCCCATCCATCCCATCCCCGACTCTGGAGGGTGAAGGGTGGGGCATTGATGTGTTCAGGACCCCCACTTCCTGCAAACTGTGAAACTCCACTCACAGTTTTCTGTCAGCTCTCAGTGCTAGCTTCAACCTATTAACGCTGCATACTTGGAGAAGATCAATAGCCTTCATTGGGCCATGTGTCATTAGTTAATCGGATATTGATGAAGGTATTGACACACACCTAATTAATCTCAGGCCCAGTGTTGGCTTTCATATGTTTCTTTAATTATGTACTTCATCTTAGTCTTTACACTTCTCATTTGACACTGAGTTAAAGTTTGCCGTCAAGTCTCACGCTTGTGTTTGACACAGTTCTTTTTTTTTTTTTTTTTGTCACTGTCTTTCAAAAGAAAGACAATATCTGGAAGAATAAAATTTTATGCGTACACTTCAAGCATGTCCACTTTTGAGATGTGATGATACTGCAAAATTTCCCACGGCTGTGCACTTACATACCTTTGAAACCGAATAGCTTTAAATTCCACAGCTTGCCCTGGACTTTGCCATGGTGAATATTGGTGGCTAATTCAACTGCTTCAATCATCCAAGACCACTTACTTACATAGATTAGCCAGTATTAACATTTGATCATCAAAAAGTCTCAACCATGAAGCTTCCTCCGAAAACAGTAACATTTTATTGGTGTAAAATATACTTCTATGTATGAACAGAATGTGTTTTCAGATACAGTCAGCTTGAAGTACCTGCATATTAATGTGTGTTGTGTTGACACAAGCAGGCAGATCAATATAACTGTGCATTAGCACTCCAGTGTACAGATGAGAGAGCACCTGAAGGTGACCCTGACTACCACGATCACCACAGGGCTCCAATAAGCTGCTCCTCAACTGCTGCTCTGCAAACCGCAAATCTCCAACTTTTAGCCTACTGCTGTTGGTTTGATTATTGTTTATAGATACAGCCGAGAATTAAAGCATGGCCTGCAGGCACCATAATTATTTACAGCTGAAAACTCATATCATTACCAGCATGCTCCTAATTGCCAGAAGTAATATCAATGTTAGTTGATTAAGCATTTTTTATTTTTTCATCTTCAGTCTCCATAATGTGCAGAGATTGTTTTCCCTCACCATATTGGGTGACGGTTTATCTCAATACAGCTGTTTATCTGCCTCGACTTCCTGTTTTGTTTTGTTTTTTTTTTAGTTTTTCATTCCAAACCATAATGTGCTGGTGTCTTCAGAGGGTAGCGATCGATTGCTCTATTTTTTGTTCTTTGCTCTCAAGGTCAAAGAAAACACAAGAGATTTGTCCTTCATTGCTCCAAAATAATTTAAATAAGTGAAGACTTGAGTGAAGACATAAATACAGATGTGATCTGCAGGAGCAACTGCAGACTCCGTGAGCTCTTTGGTCAGTGCTACTGAGACAGGCCAGGAGGGCGTAAAGCTACCTTTATTTAACCATCAAATGATTGATTAAAACAAATGTTTATTTCGGCTGGCCCCTCTCCCAACACTATTTACTTGTCAAAATATTTCATCCAGTATTTAAGGCAGCAAGAAAGAAAGATGAAGCAATTAATAACACCTCTCTGTGAAAGGAAAATACATAAACCTTGCAGACTGTTTTAATATTCACATTTAGATTACTCAAACATGAGTGTGGCTCCACTGTGCAAGAGACCTGAGTTTTAGATGTGAGCGTAGAAATCTTACATCGTTATCCTGTTGGATCATGTTAAAATTTAAAATTCAATTTCAAAGGCCAAAGGTCAAAAAGTCATCTATTTCTTGCATATATTGGCTTTATTAGCACAGCTGTAAAAAAAACACCCATTAAGATTACGTGTGACATTTTGCCAGTTTCACATCATTAAAATTCTTGCTGATAACGCCATCAGATGTTTTACCCCCTTTTCAAGGATCTAAATGAACCAGGGCCATTTAAGAGAGTATATTTTGATATGACACTGAAATGTTAGTGTAATTATGTCAGAGAATGTCTGCATCTACTTATCAAACCTTGTTGTTTTTGGATTCTGTTTGCTTTGCTTTCTCTTTGACCACGGAGTTCATAAGAAAATGGCATGCATATTTAAAGGAAGGCATATATGTGAAGTCTCAGCTTCACTTCCATCAAACTTGGGAACAGATGTTGTAGAAATAAACTTGCTTTGCATAATACAGCAAAGGCGCAGGGGGGAGATTCATAGAAGGCTCTTCAAAATTAATTTGGCATGGCCCCAGATGATACTGTTCATCACAGGATCTCATGCTACTACAGTTAAAATTGTGCAGAGGAGTGGAATGATTATTAAAAGGGCAATGCAAATAGTGATTAAAAGTGGGCCTAGGGTCATCATTAGGACATCATTTCAGAGAAATTGAGAGCAGGGGAGAAGTGTTTGAGGAACATCTTGCTGACCAACAACAGCCATCTCGCATGCCAGTGACTCCATATGTCAAGGCTTTGTTACGCGCTCTTTGACAGGCAGTGAGTCTGTCCCGTTGATGAGCTGGCTGATTGGAAGTTCAGGCATAAAACGCTGGAGGAAATTAGGCAATTATTTGAATAAAAGTTTATTTCATAAATATATTCTTTTTTTGCCATTTACGCTGAGATGCTGCGATGTCACGGTGCAGCAAAGGTCCCATCATCTTTTTTAAAGAGCAGGAGGCCACAGGCAGATTTGTGTCAAGCTGTTCAGAGGATCAGTATAAACATCATATGATATAGATTACAGCGTGAATTTGACTTCATCTGTAGTGGCCACAATCTGATAAAACACCATACATTTAAAAAATAATACAAAACTGAGTGATACATATGATAATGTGACAATATGTTAAAGACTGAACCATGATTAATGTTTTTAATAGTTTAAAAGCATACATTTTTTATTTGTTTTTTCTATTATTTTGTTAAAAGAAGTTTACAAATGAAGTATGTGCTTTCCCATTAAACTTAATTAAGTTGCAGCTTAGTTTATCATATATTTTTTATTTATTTAACAAATAACTTTATGGTTTATGTCTGTCATTTACAGAAAAGCAGGGCAATTATATCCCTCTCTGACTACTTAACAGTCTGAATCCCCTGGAGGTGTTGTAATGGGTTTGTTAGATTGTTGTTGGTGTAATAGTGCTCAAAGTTACAGTAGTAATAGTTGCCAAAAGCTCACAACCTTTGGAGTGGAGAGGTTAATCTTGCATGTTAGAGTAAACTCATCATTTTTTTTTATGATCCATGACTCATGATGAATGATCAAAAAGTTGACCTACCAAGGAGACTTTCTTCCAAAAATGCAAAACAGTTCTGAGTCCCAGTCCAAATTATTTTATGCAGATTGTATTGTTGTTGTGTTGTATTATATTTTCCCTTTTCTATATTTCTATTATCATTTTTTTTTTTCTGTATTATTTTTGTGCTGAGCTGTGGTAACACACAAATTTCCCCGTTGTGGGATCAATAAAGTCTTATCTTATCTTATCTTATCTTATCTTATCTGTATTGTGAGGTGCCTAAACATCTCAAACGCCAACTGCATTTAGTAATGTGCATAACACAAATGGAAGAGTAATAGGTTAATAAGCTTAAATGGTTTAGATACATGCTGTTGGTGGTAGATCTCGTTCACTCTCACGCTCTCATAGTTCAACTAAACTAAACATTGTGATGTTTGAATCTGAACCCGGGTATGGGTCTAGATTCAAATCTGCAGCTTCTGAGTGCAGTCAATACTTTCTACTCTCACATTTCCTGTCATCTCCACTGCCATTTTCTGATAGATGAAGAATAGGATGTTTTTCCCAACCCTGTCACATGATGAACTTAACCCCACAACCTCCCACCCCCAACACTGTAAAAAGCCCAGGCACTAACGGGTCACAAGGGTGTGTTTTCACAGTGCCAGTCCCAAGCCCAGGAAATTGAGGAGGGTTGTGTCAGGAAGTGCACATCAACATAAAACAGATGCCAAATCAATATGCAGAACATGATGATCTGTTGTGGACCTCTTAAAAACAAACAATAACAAAAAAAGAGAGGGGGGTAGAGGGAGTGGGATGTTAGAGCCAAAAGAGGATGAAAACTTTTAGTAAAAGTAGGTTTCATTTAATCTTTGCCAGCAGCAACTATAACTATATATTCTTCTTCAGAGCAAGTTTGGCCAACAAATTTGCTATATTTTTTTCAATAGCAGGAAAAAGCAGTATAGTGTCTTCGTATTTTGAAAACATTAATAACTAAGTCTAGTAAACAGCATACACAGGTTTTACAGGCTTGTATAATTCTTATAATGCCAATTTACTGCTGGCTCTCAAGGATATATCCTTTCTGGATTAACATACGAGGAAATAGTTTGTCCCAGTTAAACTCCTGCTGTAACAGCAGCTGACTGCCTACAATGAGTTTGACTACAATCTCCGAGGTTGCTGGCTACACAACACATCTATCTAAATATCTTGGGGAATGTTTGAAATGCAAATGTCCAGTGACCACCTCCATTTAGCTTGTCTTCAGTGGACATGTAACACTGACCCTTAAGGCAGTAGCAAGCTCATTGGACTATTCATAGACTTTCTGTCCTCTGCTACTGCCTTTTAAGTTTTTAAAGGGTATAATGTTCACTCTGTGAGTTTAACCTAGATCTCTTTTGAACTTTTAATGATCTATTTCCTACAGTTAATGATTCAACACTCAGTTTACTACTGTGTTGTGTGCACTGATTAACACACAAGTGAAATAGGGACACATTCAGATGCAGGAGTTAACTGAGGTAAAACTGTATTTCTCCCTGACTGCTTCTTTCCTGAACTTATCATATTTGATTTTTAATTTAATCTGTATTTGTGTCAGCAGTAAACTACACCAGTCACTGTGTGAGTATCAGTGACAGCAGCAGGTACTTTTTCTTCTTCTTGTAAACTGTCTTCAACAGGAGCGGAGGTGTTGAAGTTCCTCTAAAGAGGGAACTTGGGGAGCTTGTTAGCTTGGTGTAACGTTTAACTGTTTTTCAAGCAAGTGTATGATTTCCTGTATAGTATATGTTAACTATATGTTTCTATCCATCATTTCTATTCATCCGCAGTGTTGATAAGTAAATGACATATATGAACATCAGTGAGAGGATCAGTGTTTTCATCCTGTTTCTGCAGGATCACAGAATTCTCCAGATATTATATTCCAGGTATGGGTTAAGCAGTTCCATTATCTTCATCCTTCTTCATTACCATCCATTTGAAATAACAAATAAATAAAAAGTCCACAAATTCACCTATCTTCAGAACTCTATGATGACTTGCTATACATAACAGACCCTGCCTGCAGTACAGGAGTTTTAGCAGGTCTTTACACTAATAAAGTGGCAATAGCAAAACACACAAAATGCTGATTTTCCCTTTAAAAACCAAAATAAAGACTTATATTAATTATTATTATTATTATTAATTTGTTGTACCATGGTTTGCCCTCTAAAACGTGCATATAAATGACTGGAAAATATCTTTGAATACTTATCATTGCCCATCTTTCACCATCACAATCAATGTGAGCCAATACAGCAGCTGAGATACTGGAGGGTTAATCTGACCACTATCAGCAGGGTGAAGTTCATTTATTTTCACCAAATAAGAGAAAAACAGAAAGAGTTCTCTTACCAAAAGATTTATGTGGTATGAAAATGAGTTAGAAACTTTTGATGGCTATACAAATCATTTCTTAGATTGTAGTATGTGTTTCAAAAAGCATTCAGTGTCTTTCTATCTATCCCTGACTGAAATGGTTGTTTGTTACCAAATAATAGTCATGTAAATAATTTAAGCCTTTAATATGGCAGGACACAATAATGATAATAATAAAGAAAATCATTTGGTTCTTACCAGGTCTCTAAACTCAGTAAATACATTCCCAAAAGACATATTTCACAATTTAATTATTTATTAAAGAAATTCTGTTTTCTTTATTCAAGTGGGCCATTCATAACAGGGAAAAAGGAAGTTCTGAGAAGGATCTTTGGTCTTAATAGCGAAGGGAAAGTCCACAAAATGTAGTCATTTTCTGTAAATCCTCTTGGCATGTAGAGCAAGCTTTGCAATCTGCCTTGACAGAAATTATGACACTTAATCTGTTTGTCTACTGGTGTAGTTTCTGAGGGCTCACACCCAAAACTCATAGATGCTGCCTTTGTAACAATGCAGTCTCTAAAGTCAGATAATCCACTGACTTTACAGGTATGCTATGAGATTGAAAAACATTAATTCTTACTCTTTGGACACTGTTTAAACAGAGATAAACACAAAAGGCAGAAGTAAATACTTGCACAGTTGAGGCATGTTGCAGTGTAGTTGAAGAATGCTTTTACATGTTATTTAACATTCTAGCTAAAACTGTCTAAGATATTATATCTCCCTTTTCTCCCTTTTCTGTTACTAATGAAGCCAGACCTATTGGGCTGACTTGTTTAGCAACTTATATCATAAATAATTTCATAATTTATCATGATCCTTTATATTACAATTGGCTGTTGAGTGTAGATGAACATTTATGTAACTGTGTCAGGGTACTTTCATTCCCCAAAAAAACAAAAAAAAAAAGTAAATAATGACCAGCATATTAGCTAATATGAAGCCAAGTTTTCTCACAGTTTATATATCAGTAGCAAGGTTGTATTTTAAATTATCACCTAACTTAAGACTAAGAAGAACTCTTTGAACCCCAGAGCTCACTTAAATTAAAACAAGGAACACTTTCTGCAATTTAATCACTGATTAACTCAAAGTGATTACGGATGTCTGACTGAGATCTCTCCCAGAGATGGTTTTTTTTTTTCCTTTTCTTTTTGTCATTTCTAACTCTCTTTTTCTGAAAGTATCGTAATTTGCAACAAAAAGAGGATACTGCCAAAGCTGAAGGCAATCACAGCATCATTCTCACATGAGTGAACGTTAGATTTGGGCTTGTGTGGGGCAAATCCAAGAGCTTGATATCTCCAGTGCATGAAGTTATGAAGATGACAGAAGTAAAGGATCCTCTGTTGGGTAAAAGTCATACATGGCTTGCAGGCACCAAAACACAAAAGAAGTTGAGTAGTGAAGGTATTATGAAACGAGATTGGAGAGTGGCAAATGGTAATTAGCCTCTACATTGCAAATGAGCGATACAGTCCTGCTTATGACTTTCCTCTTTGGTCCCTGATGCCTCCTCTATTAATTTAGCTCTGAGGGACCATCCATAAACAGACTGAATAAGCTGTTAACCTAAATGACGAGTGCAAATGAAGGGCTGGCTAAATATGCTGAAGGTAACAGGTAGCGAAACATCAAATGCACAAATTACAGGACAGAGGGAAGATGCTACAAGAATAATTGGGCTTTTTCAGTTATCCCTGTAATCATACATCGATATTATGGAATTCCATGCTAAATGTTCTGTCTTAAGGCTGAGTGGGGTAACAAGAAATATTTATTAGATTATTTTGAAGCATCCTCACATTATAACTAATGTTAATGGTGTAAATTTCATAATCCAGAATTATGTGATTTAGGATTTGAGCTTGTCTTGTTTTCAGCCTTCGTCCACCTCTATGAACAATTTCTTTACAAAATCTAAAAAACAAAACAAAAAAAAAAACAAATCCTCATACTGGTTGCATGCCGTAATGTCCTATACAAGATTGTAAATGGTTACCTTCATTTCTTCTTTCTGCTTGGTACAATGTGGTTGCATGGCTTTAACATCATTTGTCACATATGATGTTCTGTCTTTTGGTTTTAATTGAAATTACCCTGAACTCTTGGAAGCCTACCTTCTCTTATGAGGTCAGTCTCCTGATTCAGAATTCATTCAGCCCTCTGGTTGTCTTGCAAAAGAACAAGTACATCCCATTACTACCTAATGAAAAGGAAGTAAGACAGAAACTTCCAATTTAATTTACGGCAGAACACACCTTACAGGTAACTAACTCAAGTTTAATGTAATTACTCCAGAAACCATAAATGGCTGTAATTGAGAAAAACCCTACAGCATGCAAGGATAACAAATGGCAAGTTAATGGAAGCAGTGAACGTCTTCACCACTCAGATTGATGTGAGGGGGAGAGATAGCTGCCTTCTTTGAGATGGTCCAATCTTGCACATACAGCACACCTAACAAACACTGGTATCGCTGCTGCCCTGTGCTTGCCCTCCCCTGAGCATGGCACTTTTATTCAGATGAGCCAACCATTAGCTCTAAGTGGTCTTTACCCCCATATTCTGCCATTTCACAAATTAGCCAATTTCCAGTATTAGACATTAGCCAGTGGCTAGGGTCAAAAGGTCATCTGTGGTAAATATGTGGTGCAAGCCTGCAGTAAAGACGATTATAATAAGACCTCATTCAGATGTGTATAAGTCCAGTTTGTAGCATGATTTAGTTAGGAAAGGGGTGCTAGAATGAGAGACATTTCAGGGTTTAAAATATTGGGAGTATTTCATTGGGCAAATGTCATGTTGTGCTCTGACCTCAAATGTGATGGCGCAGGTTTCGGAGCCAACTCTGTCTCTGCTGTGGCCTAAATGACCAATGCATGGCTTAATGCAATGGACAAAACAGCATTAAGCATTTGCTCTGGATCCAGAGTGCACAGAAAGGCTTGTCAGCCCTGCAAAATAGGCTGGAAATAGAGACTGAAAGAAAAGAGAGGGCACTCTCGCATCCCTGCTCTTCCACTCCATCGAGTATGCACCAGGGCAGACGGACATATGGGTGATGCTACATTCTTTAAAGGGAGTGAAGCAAATTCCTGACCCACCCTTCCCACCCCAGTCCCTCTCTCCCGCCCCGCCAGTAACAAATTGCCCGTTCGAATGTCAGTCCTTTTCTTTATCAAAGCAATCCAGTCTGCCAATTGGAGGGGCAATGACAAGAAGAGGCTAGCAAACTGTGGAAGCTCTCGTCTGTGAATATGAGTGTGTGTCCGTGTGTTTAGATATGCTCACAAGCTGTCGTATTAGCAGTCAGCCTTTCGAACATGGGAGCGCACAGTCAGACACGTAGTCCAAAAATCGATACAGCTTTGCATGGCCCTGACCCACATACAGGGAGGCCACTGGCTGCCAAATCATGGGTGTTTCATTAATTTGAAAGTCAGTGTGTGTGTTTGAATAATTTTGTGCCTACATGCATGCTTAGATATGCAATTTTACTTTTATTGGCATATGTGTGTGCATAGGCTGAAGGTTGGCTATTTGTCTATTTGACTATAGGGGAGATTTTTTTTCTTTCTTTTTTTTTTTTTAATTCTCTTTTATGTGAAAGTGCATGTGTATGTGTGCATGTGTGTTTATGTCTGTATACAAGTCTGAGAATTGGACCAGAGTGGGTGTTGAGTTCACACAAGCCTTTCCTGCTGCCTGACTTCACTGTCACTGATTGCAAGCGACGCAGAGCTAATAAAAGAGCAAAGCTGACTGTCAGCAGTGATTAGGCTGGCCACAGAGACAAGACAAAGAGAGGGGTGTGCACACCGACATTAGCTACGGTCATTAAACAACTCAAGTTAAGGAGATTTTCAGTCTAACCTGGTCTGTTAAAGGGGAGGGCACAGCGGTACAGGGCTGCTAGCTGTAGTTTTTAATTTTATGCCAAAATCACACAGAAATGCTGAAGTTTTTTAATATTGGTAATGATTATAAGTTGGAATTTAAACTGAAAAACCTTTTATTAAATGCATATTTTGCATTCAGTGTTAGTTGCAAAATTCAAAAAAAAAAAAAAAAAAACACACATTAAAATATTTGTAATGCTCTTAAATATCATTTACACTCCGACATATCTTAAATTACAGTAAAACTTTCTATCATATCTTATATTTCACAGCATAAGCTTAATGCATTTTTTCCCCAAGCACGTTCACCCTTTGAAGTGACTGCTTATTATCTTTAACTGCTGAGTACTCCATCTATGTAATTAAGTTTTTTGTCCAGTGTTTTGTGCTTTGTTTTTGTTTTTTTTTTTTTAGCATGCAACAAGTGATATAAAATAAAAGTCACAACTGAAAGAGCAAGATGAGGATTTTGATGACAATGTCCAAGTGAATAACTGCAGTGTACATTAATATGATATACATGACAAATATGTTTATATTTGTTAGCCAGTGTATTTGGTATCATTAGGAAATATATATTTATTAACTTTGTTTATCTGGTCACGCTTCTCCATAACTGTCACATAATGTTGACACACTCTAATTTATTCATTTATTTTGATTTTTACCTTTTAGCATTGTAAGATTTCTCATACTTTCCCTAATTTAATCAAATGTGAAAAAAACAGCCATCAACATGATAAAATTTGTTTTTTTTTCAAATATGTGAATGAAGGTAAGTGGAGGAATGTGTATTGGAAGTGCAAAGGTTGCGAAGTCAGCAGTCAACCTATTAAAGTGAGCTCCTGCACTTATTAGGACACGTACAAGCAAAACCAGCAGCTGCATTTTGCTTTCAGTGGCCACTGAGATGAAATGGAGGCTTAAAAGTGAATATGCTGATGACAGCATGGATTATGAGAAAGAGAAAAGAAATCACGTATAGACATGACAAAGAAGGAGAGAGGAAGAGTGGGTGAGAAAGAAAGACAGAGAGAGTAAACAGGAATGACATAAGGATCATAATAGCTTGGGTATACAGAAGCCATCCAGTTGATCTTTCTTTACATCAACAATCAAAACCTGTGATGACAACTCACCCACACTGCATCAGTGTCTTTCTTATACTTAATCCATATTATCTGAGACGATGAATAAAGTACAAACAGAAAGCCATAAATGGGTCGTGAGCCTGGCTTTTACATTTCGCCAACTTGAGAAAGTTAAACTCCTGATTGATCTGAACCTAAGAGATGTTGATAAACATTTACCTGAGGAAACTTACCACCGTACATTTACCACCATTTTTGGGGCAAAAAGGAACACTTTCTATGGCTTTAAACAGTTTAAGGTGATTGGATCAATAAGTCAGCCACAGAAGGAAACACACAACAAATGTTTTACTCATGTCAGATTAAGGGGCTTTCTTCCTTTGGTTGAGTCATTTCAGCTCACCCCCCAAATGGTAAACTAGGACGAATGAATAAATGGATGAAGAGAAGCAGGGACGGACGGATGGAGGTAATTAAAGGTGACCTGAAAGCCCAGACAGGAGGCAGTAAAAACAGCAGTTAGTAGTGAACGTGTGAGTTCTTAGGAAAACATGTGAGCTGTAAATGGAAATCTTTTTTTGAGGGAGTTCAATATCAGTCTGAAGTATTTTGACACACAGAACACCCACATACATATACCTAAAAGGTATTAAAAATGAAAAATAAGAAAAAGATTCATTCAAATTTGGCAACTTGCTGCACAATCTGAAGTTTGACAAACTTGAGAAGAAATTGTAATGCTTTTACTCTGCCCCAGAGGTAAATTACACTAAATAAAATAAAAGAAATGAACAATGAAGAAGTTTAGATTTTTCCATTCTGTCACTTATAGATTCAGATATTAGTGTAGGATTTAGTTTTCATTTTGATTAAAGATTAAGTAGAACCAAAAAAAAGTCCTTGTCAAAGACATTGTCAAATCCTTTTGTTGCATGCATAAAAAAGTGGGGTGTGGAGATGGGGGTTAGGGAGGGGAGTTCACTTTTGAATAACCATGAATATCAATATGTTTTGAATCTTTCTTTTTTATGCTCCAGTCTGTGGCCATGCCTTTACGTAAATGTCATTTAAGTGGGTTTTTTTTCTGTTTATTCAAAGATCTGTTTTTGTTTCCCACAATCCACAGACATTTGCATATCAGCCTGTACACGCAGGACTGAAAACAGCATCACACAAACAAAGGCCACTATAAAACACCCATGCCTAAGATGCAGACACACTTGTAAAAATATACTTTGTCATAAAAACAGAAAAGAAAAGTACACAGAGGAACTCAAAAGAACTAACACACAAACTCAAAGCCTGTTTTTCCAGCTTGTGTTAGCAATGACTGCCAAGAAGCAGGGGTATCCCACAAGCCCTGTAGCCAAGAGACCAAGGCTGATAACCACACTCATACTTCCTGCGTGTATGTGTGTGTCTGTGTGCATCTGCATCTGAAAACCTAAAGTACAAAGTTCTTTTTGGTTGTAGTTGCTTATGTTGTCTTTATATTTCAGTTGTGTATACCTTGTCTTTTTTATATGTAGGTGTGTACTAATTGTACGCCTCTGAACTCTTCTGTGATGAATTTTCCCTTTTTGAGTCGATGTGCATGGTTGTGGGTCATGTCTTTGCGTCCCATGAACCTGCCTTTGAAGGTCTTATTTCTCCCCTTTCCCTCTGCAGGTCACCCTTTCTATTAAGAGGAGAGAAGTCTGCCCCCTGAGTCCGGCCTCCCTGGAGGTCCCTGCCAAAAAACACCCAAGGAGGGGTTTTGTAGTTGTGTGCTGCAGCACTGGTTTTATTACTACCTCTGTGAAAAGAAAATGCAGCTGCAAATTAATGTCTGCAGATGTATCACTTGTTGCACTGCTTTAATGAAAACAGGCCAGCCAGGATGGTATGAGACAAACTCTGTCCTCCTTAAACGGCCACAAGTATCTGCTCCAGAGTGTTTTTATAGTTCTATGTCATTTGTAAAGTTGTAACCAAAACAACTTAGAAGTGAAGAACAGCATTCAAACTTCTTTACTTGTGGTTTGGATATTCAATATATATTCTCATCAACTTATATATTCTCATCCATTTCCATTTCAGATTTACAACACTAGTATTAAGTAATGATGAATAGGTAGAGAAGCAGTATATCCATATTATAGCTGAGTCTTTGAGAGGCAAAGATGGGAGGAATCCTCCACTTTGACGAGAGATGCAAGAGAAAATCATTAAAATGTTTCTAAAGAATCAGGCTCAAAGAAAGATTGGAAGAGATTTGCATATTTCTCCTTATACATTGCATTCATTCATTCATTTTCCATTCCGACTCTGGTCCTCTAGTCAGGGCAACAAGGGTCTGCTGGAGTATATCCCAGCTGTCACCAGCCGAGAGGCAGGGTACACCCTAGAGGTCCCCAATCCATCACTTTTTGCAGTGCTTAATTTAATTCAACTTTAATTAAAGGAATCTGGAGGAATTTGAATGTATAAAGAGCAAGGGCACAAGCCTAAGCCAGATACCCATGACCTCCAGTACTTCAAACCATCCTTCATCAGTAGTTGATATAACTACATAAAAGGTATTACTGAAGACCTTTACCAAGTCCTGCAACACAGCGGCAGTACATTCACAAATTCCACTTCAAGGTAAACTTTCCAATGGCAAACAACAAAAACAAAATGAATTAAAAAGAAAATAATTAAACAATAAATGAAATAACCTCTTCCAAAGGTAGCATCAACATCCCCAGTCTCAAAGGCTTCTGAGATGGATGGACACACAGCTGCAACATATGTTTCGGTCAGACAAATCAATATTCAAAGTCTTATTAAAAATTATCAAAGTCTTCTTAAAGGAAGAAATAGGTGTCATGTTCTCCAGCTCAAATCTAAAAAGGAGCACCCAGATAAGCAACAATACCAAAAGCCAGGTTCTGTGATGAGCTTTGGGCTTGTGTTGGTGCCCTCAGCGAAGGGAAATTACATTTATATTACTGTGAAGGCAGCATCAATGCAGAGAAGCACACTGAGATTTTAAAGCAGCATGTCCTAACCTTCAGGATAGCTTCTTTGCCAGTCACACACATGCATTTTTCAACAAAACAATGCAAAATCACATTCTGCAACATTACAAAGGCAAGTCTGGGAGAGGGTACGAATACTAGGCAGACCTGCCTGCAGTTCTGATCTGCCACATTTAAGAATGTGTGGCAATTTTTGAAATTAAAAAAAAAAAAAAGCAACATTGGGGCCCCTGTATGGTTGCACACCCTGAAGGCAAATTAAACAATATAACAACTAAAACACTTTGTTTCTCTGTATCCTGGACACCTTTAAAGGTTATGAGAAGGATTGGCAACTTTACATAATAGTAAAATCTTTACTGAGACTTTTTATTTTTTATTTTTCTATTGCTGGAATATAAGCCTGATATGCAAAAATATATGTATATAATCAAAGAAAACAAAGTTGACAGGAGGAAAAAAAACATGAAATTTCCTCTGCAGATAAATAAAAATGATATTTAGGACAGTATTTAGTGGAGTCTAAAGTGAGTGAGAAAAGTGGGAAGTGAGTGAAAGTTAGGGTCATAGAGGTGTTCGGAGAGAAGGCGTCCCCAGTGGGCACACAATCTTGAAGGCAAAGAGGGGCATCCCTGCTCTGAAAGTAATTTTAAGTCACTTTGAACATAAAAACACAGCGCTTCGTTCCACCTGCCTTGAAAATCCACAGAAAAATGTCATAAAACTAGGTTCAAATGCAAGATATATCCACAGTAAATGTTTGCATTTGTGTGTGAGAAAATGAAGCTGACATTCAGACAGAAAAGTATGATAAAAGGGGGGGGTAAAAAGCAGAATTACTATTTTGTTCTTTGTTATATGGACATCCAGACGGTTCCAGTCGAGTAGTTATCCATATGTGAATCTGATTTATCATAGCTTGCAGCAAAAGAGTGTGTGAGAGAGAGATTAACTTGCCAAACATGAGGAAGTATGTCTTTGAGCCATCAGCCAGAACTGACATTACCAGTTCTTCTCTCTCAGTGACTCTGATTAAATGTTGTTGGTGACTTTGTTCAGATGTAGCCACGAAGCCCTGCAGTGAAAGCAACCATGAAATGCCATTTTATTTCAAATTAAAAGACCAAATGAAAGCACAATATGTATTGCAGCTGCAGTCGAATCCTCTGCACTTGTTCACTGGATTGCATGAAATAGAAAAAAGGCTGCAACTTCATTAACAGGAAAAATAGATTATAAAAGTACAGGTGCTTTTGCAAAAAAGGGACCTCTGGAGGACTTTTATCTTTTGTTTTGGATTTATTTCTTACAGCTTCTAAAACTCCAGAGCAGCAATTCAATAAGTCGTTTTATATGTGAAGATAGGCACTGATGAAATCTGGTTAACAAAACACACAAACTCATGTACTTTAGTTATATAACTAAGTAAATGTGCACACGTACACATCCATTCACTACACAAAATCTCCAGGCTTAAAACATTACCACCTTCGCCTTTTTTTCCAACTGCTTCACATGTTCAGCAGATCAATACAATTATCGTTTGTTCTTGAGATATGGTTTCGTTCCCCAATAAAAATCGAAGTGTATTTTTATATGCCTAACACATAGAAGCAACATGTTCAATGACAACACGGTGTCTTGGGAATGAGGGAAGTCTTCGTCCCGGCAAACAAATGCGCGCATGCTATTTTCTGCTCCTCCAAGATCAGTTATTTGGGGCAAGGTGTTCGCAGTTTCCTTGTGGGTCTCTCGGGGGAGTCATGTTTTGTGCTTCGTCTTCGGTCTGAGATGAATGAAAAACCTTTTGACTTTCCCTCCAAGGAGAGAGTGCAATAGGGAGGAACTGTGAGCTATGCTGAGCAGAATGCAAGATGCCTCCAACAGAGACAGAAAAAGAAAAAGAAGGGAAAACATTAATAAAACAATTGCTGCTCATTAAAATACAGTTCAGATTTCTTTTTTATTGAGTGCTGAGGAACCTGCATGTCACTTTAGGTGGGAGTGATTAGACATGACAGGCCTTTGTAACAGTGGCATATTGTTGCATGTTTTTCTTATTATTCAATGTCACTTTTTTTCCAGAATGTCACATATTTGCCTGTTGAAATAATCATAATAAAAGTTGCACATTGTCACTAATGACGTTTTTCTTTCCATTTCAGTTTGAGCCATATAATGCTGTATCATATTTAGTACATGAATTTCTGAGACCTCTGCACCACCACATATTCAAAAATAAATAAATAAATAGATAAATAAAATGACCCAATATGTATACAATACATAATTAATTGGTACAAAAAAATTACTTAGCAACTGTGAAAAAAATAGGGTTGTTTTTAATTTCAATAATAAACATTTAAGATTAAAAAAGGATTTTCTCTTTATTATTGAATGTTTTAAGCTTAAAAAAGTTCATGGTACAATGTTTATTCATATTATTACATTTGACAGAAATGTTTTTACATCAGCATCAGAAAAAAATATCTATGTTTAACTATAAGGGTAATGAAAATTATTTCTGGATTTTTCTGATCTGATTGTTCTATTTTTGAGAATGTACAATACCGGTAAAAGTCTGGACATGCAGATAAAAGCTGCTCATCAAAATGAACACCTGGATGAAGTTCTGAATATTAATGACTGAGGGTCCAAAAGCCTGTAAATAACAAATAAAGGTTTTAAATCATGGAACTGACCTAATACCTCAGACTGCTAACTGTCCACTGACTCTATGTAACCAAACCTAGAGAACTGTTCTATAATGACATCAAATGAGGTATATTTTGTGGCATTCTGTGAGATACTGCTGGACCCATTTTGTTTGGACTTAGGCGGTCTCATTCACATGCTTTGTATGTCAAATACTATCAGACAGTAATCTTTAACCTTCAGCTTACAAGAAATCAAAGTCAGAGCTCCTAGCAATTCAGTCTTGTTTGTGAGCAGCAAAAGTTTTAAGAATGTGAGGAAAATATTTATTGCATGCATTTATTAAGCAGAACTTAAATGCAATAACTACTAAACTAAACTAACAAAAAAAGCAAACAAACAAATAAAAAAAACCTGGATTGTCATCATAACTCACAGGAAAGTTAATTTTACATTTCGGAAATGAGAAAGCAAAGTCAGAATTTTCTTGGATTGCTTGTGAACAAAACACTAGGCCTCTCTTCTCAAAAATAAAGTTGTGCAAAGCAAGCTAGTGTAAAATCTTGTTTCTTTCTCCCCAGGACTATAGTAGTTTAAACACAATATCAGAGTAAGTTACACCATGGCTGGATGATGGATGCTAATTGTATGGACCAGTTACCAATGAAAAGGAATTACCATAGATTTTATCTTTCTTTTTCCTTTTTTTTTTGACTTGCCTTGGTTTATTAATATGCTGAAGTTCTGTAAATCTTATTTTTACCGATTTCAGTTCCCATTTTGAATACTGAATTGGAATTGGTCTGGTAAACAAACCAGAAGGACATGCCACCTTGTCTTATTTAGTTTATCAACTCATTATTTAGCTCAGATTGTAGAATCCCAATCCAATCCCTTGCTAAATACCCATGTGCGACTTACCTGATGCATAATGCTATCTCACTGCTGAGCAAGAGTGTTGTGGGAAAATGTCCTTCAGATTAAACTGGAAGGAGTGGAAAAAGAAAGACTTGACTCTGACAAGGACTGAATTTGATTGACTTCCATAGCAAGCAAAGAGTCACATCTTTACAGTAAGGCAGACGTCAGGAAACTGACCAAGAAGACAACATGGTGAGAGTAAAGATTAAGACTGTTGCTGCAGCAGGTTCTGGAAAACTGCCAAGATGACATACAGCATTGCCTTTAGATGTGAAAAACATCTAATCTCCTCTACAGTCCAGAGCCTACAAACTGCTTGTTGTCACTTGTGTCAGGAGACCAATAAACGATTACTAAAGAATATTAAACCATGTTTTAATTTTTCATTCACAGAGAGCCTGAAAGAATATTTTCAGTATGCAAAGCATTATGATGTGTTATAATTCAGAATTATTTTAGAAAAAAAAAAATCCAGTGCACAGAGATAGAGTATTATACTAGTCAGGATATATGATGTAACATACCAGATAAAACCCTGTGGGATTGTATCATCAAACTGCATTGCATTATGGGAAAAGACACCATATAGGTAGCTGTGTGTCTTGTTGGTTTGCTTGTGTTGTCTTTTGTAGAAATCAAACATGTAATTTTGATTCAACAGTTATTATACAGGCTCATTTGTTTATCTGGTTTGCTTGAAGACCTACTACATGATGATTATAAAAACTGAAATACAGCAGTTTCTACCTCTGATTTGTCATGAGTTTTGCTACCATTTCTTTCTTTATGTTCACATTATTTTATGAAGTCAAGGTGTGTAAGACAGATGATAAAAACATTTTCAAATAAAGAAATGTTTCATCCCACATGCCTTTGTTTGAATGACCATGTTGGAAGAGCATGCTGGCTTGATTATTTTCAAATCTTGCACCCATCTGTTTGTAACTGCTCAGAGACCTCCAGAGGCTTGTGACCCCTGAAATGTTCAGCTGGATATGCACCAGACAAGATAAGAAAACACATCAATTGTCTTAGCTGATCTCTCTTTGTTTAGGATCTTCTATGGGTTCAATTCATTCAAAAAACTCAACTCTTCTCTAAATAATGCTTCCTTGCTTCCATTAGCAGCTTGTCACAGTACACCATTTTACCATTTGCTCATTTTAATTATTTGTCTTCTCATGACTCCACCTTTGCTTACTCACTTCATCCACAGCTATTACGATCGCTGCCATGCCCCACAATGCAACATGTTCTCAAGAACATTCCTGAGTCCTGTACAGGGATAACACACGAACATTATGAAATATTTGATTTGCAGTAGTTTACATGCATTGGCTTTGAGTGAAATATATTTGCAAAATACCTTTCTAATTTATTAGTCTTTAATATATAAGAGGCAAACAAATAATGGTGTAAACAATCGTGAAATGAAGAAGGCCTGGTGATTTATTTCCTCCATTGCATAAAGGCTGAGAAAAGAGAAGAATGAGCAAAAGCTCCCTCCATCATCATCACCAAAGTCCCTAACCACATGTTGAGAGGAGAGAAATCCTTTAAACTTGTTCAAGTGGAGGTGTACGTTCAACTTAAGGCAGAGCAAAAACAGCATTAAAAAAGCTCAATGTTCCCCAGTAATCCAATCGCATCACACCAGTCCCTAAATCTTTGTCAAGAAAATGCAATTGTTATAATGCATTTATTGAAACTTGGGCAAGGTTTTATTTAATCATGCCTTGCTCTAACAGCACTGGCGGTAGATGAGAAAAACACACAATCTTTCATCACACCATCATCCTTGGGAAATCCAATTTATTGCTGTTGCTCTCGCCTTGGTGCGCACTACATGTGTGATTGGCGCTTGGTACAGCTTAGAACATGGAGTTAACTGTGTTCATCTTAGTTGCATGTGTGTAGGTGTGTGTGCATGTGGCACGGCAGTTTCATTTTTCAGGTGAGACTGAGAGTAATTCTGGGTGGGAAAGATAAAGGGAAACTAATGTGTGTGAATTGTTTTAAGTGTAAGTGTGAAAACATGAATATTCAAAAAAAAAAAGAAGGTAATCCTGTGCAATTCAAGTTTCTTTGTTTTTCTGTAAATCACGTTGTTTTTTGATTTCATCCGCTTGACAGGTAGTAACCACCATGGAATTCATATCACTCACAGAAAACTTAACTAGAAAAAAGGGAAAAAAAAAGAAAACTTGATTACCTTGATCCTTGAATTCCACTGGACACAGGTTATGCTGCTGGCACCACTGATTTACAGGGCTGTCCAAAAGTCTTTGGCAACCTTAGTCTTGTTGAAGCAACATTTCTTTGACAATCCATTATTTTTTTGAGTTTCTTTATTAAGATGGAAACATAAACTACAGTGACAGACTGATGAATCACTTTTCTGATTTAGCTCCCTGTCTATTGTTGAATAATCTGCTTTAGTTGGAAAAGAAATTCTTTCAATCAACTTCAAGACAATATGTAAACAAATGAGAACCTCATAATGTTAAGAACTGAATGGCTTTAGATAGAAAAGACAGTACTTAGTGTGATTTCAGAAAATCACTGACTTAACTCTATTTAAGGATAGTGTCCCATACAGATGTGTAGACTGATATTAATTAGGATTCTACTTATGGTTCCTGTGTTTTCTGTCTGTATCTTAAAGAAACTGTAAAATGAGCATGGATGACAGCCTTATTTTTTTTGTTTGTTTTTTTGTTTGTTTTTGTTTTTTGTTTGTTTGTTGTTTTTTGTTTGTTTTACAAAACCACAACACTAAGGGTACCCAGGACTTGATAGTGCTATAGTGTTGTGTTGAAGAAGTGGGAGTAGGTTTACTTTAAAATTCTATGGGATAGAAAGATACTGGATTCTATGTGCTCTCCCTGCGCCTTGCTATCTGGCTTGTGTGTTATGTCCAGTTTCACTTCAGTCTTTTGTCAAAAATAGGCACCGTTGGGTCACTTTCATGATGAGTGCACCTCGTGGAATCAAATAGAAAGATCAAGATTTAACTTTGGTGAATATTGATTAACAAGTAAGTGGGTATAATCTATTATATTGTAACAGTCGTTTTTTTCTCTTTGGTGACTTGGAGTCAGGGTAGTGCAGTCATCTGTAGTCTTACTGCTTTGTACTTAATTAACTCCAAGTTCCGTAGACCTTCTCTCAGAAACACAAACACACTCACACCTATGCCTCAACATCATTTACAAGAGCATTTGAGTTGCTGACAGCTCCCAGGTCGGGGGCTTATGTTGCCTTGGGACCAAAGGCAGGGGTGATGATTGAAAAAATATATTGGGCCATGCTCTCTCTATATGACGCCTCGGAAATTTGTGTGTTTGTGTGCACAACAGACGTTATCCAATGAAGAACACTTTTCATGGTGTATTTACTTGCGCTAATAAAGACAAGGACATGAATGTCTGTTGACTAACTTTCCGGAGCAGGATCGACATCTTGGCAATGGGATGTCTAGTAACCACTTGTGTATGCATGTGCGTTTGTGTGTGTGGTTATAAAAAATTGAACTTGGCTGCTCCTCATTTCTACACCTGCCAATCTGGCATCATTCTTTTCTTTTTTTTCACTTTCTCATAAAATTTTGCCAGATGTAACAGATTAGTCAGTATTTCATTTTGGCTCTAGTGCTGAGTCAAATGCCATCACCCCAAGCCACCCCTTGGTAACCATAAAGGCTTGAGGTTAACGAAATGAAGGAGGGCAACAAAATGTAGTTGGGCATTGTTTGCAGATGGGAAACCTTATTGGTCGTAAACCAGAGAGGCTCTAATCCAGCTGTGTTTTGAGCCATTACTGCCATGTAGCCTCAGAGGAAAGGAATTTTACCCCAACATTTCTGCTGCTCATGTTCTACTCAGTGCTTTGTACATGGCTGACAATATGCTGAAGACTAACAGTAGCAGTTGGCAACTCTTTCCATCAGTGAACTGATGACTGAGTGAGACTGAGAGCTATGCTTGACATTGTTTGAACAGAGTCCACAATAACATAAGTGATAAATGTGTTGACTCTGCAAAGCACATAGTAAACATCTATTTTTTTCTAATTAAAGTTTATCTGTTGCATTCGGTTTGTTGCCATGAAGCACCTTGGAACAGTTTTTTTATCCATCTGAGCTGTTTTAAAAGTAAATGGGCAACCAAAAAAAAAAAAAAAAGAAATTAAAGATTTAGCTCAAAGCTGCTTGTTTTAATTGTGATTTGTTTATCGTAAGTCTACCACTGATATTGTGTAAGATGTATTTGCAAAATATATGTCTTGCATCATATGTTTTATTACTTTTTTAAGCCATAATGTATTCTTATTCATTGTTAAATATATTGTCTTGAGATATTTTAAAGACAGGTGAAACCCAATTTGAATAAGGAACAACCGGCATCGACCCTGATGACACCTGGGACAGCTGTAGCCCGACCCTTACACCGAACAGGATGAAGCAAGTAAGAAAATTAAAAGATGGAGGAATGTATGGATAGTAAAAGACTGCACGGAAATGCAATTTATCAAAAGTGTGGAGCAGCAGATATGTTTTGATAGGAAATTCCGTCTGGTTACTTCCATCGAATTACTCTATCATTCAAATGCAAATACACAGAGAGGAGGAAGTCGACCAACTGTTGGACCTCACTAATCCAAACTCAAACATAACCACAGGCACACTTACAGAAAAGAAACAACACCAATATATTGATGTTTTTGGTGTTTATAGCTTGTAGTGCCTGAAGTTTGAATGAAAAGCTGAGCTTACACTGCAAAATAAGTTCAAATGTCTAAGATATTCCTTGTTTAACTCTGTATATTTTCACACAATTGTGTGTGTGTATGTGTGTGTGTGTGTGTGTGTGTGTGTGTGTGTGTGTGTGTGTGTGTGTGTGTGTGTGTGTGTG
>JAOWBL010000013.1:4391911-4426458 GCA_028564865.1 Zenarchopterus dispar
GTGTGTGTGTGTGTGTGTGTGTGTGTGTGTGTGTGTGTGTGTGTGTGTGTGTGTGTGTGTGTGTGTGTTTGTGTGCACGAGTCCTTTCGTTTTCATCTGTTGCCCGTGGTGCAATCCACAACCTCACTCCCAACAGACTTTTCTGCACCTATACACACACATAAAAACACACAGAAAAATGCTCATGTTCACATTCATAGCCCCGTTGTTAGCAGGTGCACAGCCTTTCATTTACGTTAGCATTAGCAGAGGTAGCCTGCTGTAGCTACCACACTCCCCTCACCCATACTGAGTCTTTCTTTCGCAGTCGAAGCCAGGGATTTCTCATCATTTTAGGCCTGTAGGGAGGGCCATAGTTGTACATGTGCACACACACCTACACACACACACACACACACACTGGGGGACCTGAGGGAGGGCCAGTAACTGAGCCACCAGCCAAGGGAGCTGGACCAATTACATTGTTAGGATAAATGTAGCGCTAGCTATGCATGGATTGTGGTACTTAACAGCCGCCGCAAAAAAGAAAAAGCGCTCCATTCTTCCCTTCCCGTGCCTTCTCTTCTCTCAGTTCGCCTGAGTGTTTTTAAATGGAGAGGAATTTAAAAACAGATTTATGGGTCAGTTAAATATAGTAGGCAAAACTGATTCCCCAACCAGCTACCCCTCCTCTGTAACTCCCTCCTTCTATCCCTCCCTTGTATCATAACCATCTTTCCATCCCCCCAGTTTTTGTCTCCATTTCCCTCCCTTTGGTCTTTTATAAAATGATATATCTCTTAAAAAGGATGGAACAGTTCCCCCAGTGGAACTCTCAAACACAAATTGACAATCGAGGCCTTGTGGTTTAATAGGCACCCTGTATCTCTCTCTCAAGCATCCCCTCCCTTTCTTTCTTTCCATCTCTGTCCCTCTCCCACCTTCCTCCTTTTTACCTCGTGTTCTCATGACCAGCAAGGACTTATTAAATGAAGCCTTAACTAAATCTGAGTTAATGAATTATTCTAACACCTACGATGTGATTATTGTAATTAATGGACCAACGCGCCTACCTTCACACCAGGTTTCCTAAATGAACATTTCGCTCAGGCCTAATGTCTTTCTTTTTGACAACGATTTAAAGCTTCCTCTGCGTCCCCAACCCTCTCTTTAGCTAACAACCCTAAATGCATTGTGGGATAAGAATCTGGGTCTGACATTAATTTTTCTACTCTTAGGAGAGAAAAAATACCCATGATTATTCATATTATGGTTTTAATAAAACCAAGAGCACTTAATTTAGTGTTTAAAGGATTTGGATGATCTCAGTGGATACATTTTTATGTCAGCACTGTTTTCTAAGGAATGGTGAGCGTAGATATTTGGCTTTCCATTTTGTCAACAGGCTTAAGTCTATTTGATGGGGATGGGGTGTATTTGCACTTGGATGACAAGCATCATTTGGCAATCCAAAATGTTTGTTTTAGGGGCAAAGAAAATTCCTCCTCTGTAGAGTTGCTATTTCGGACATGTTTTTGCTGATCTGCTTCAAAAAAATCTTCTCGGGGTAGGGGGAAGGCAGCAGGAGGGGAATGTTGTGGGTGCTTCACTAAAAATGTGTTTACCTCACCCAACTGAGAGTTGTAAATGCAATGGTTAGCAGGTTTTCAGCAGCATGCATAGAGGTGTGAATCTGTCCTCCTCCCCACATGCTAGCCTCTAGCACCAACACAGACATGCGCACATGCTTTTTTCATACTCAGACACACACATAAAAACTCTGTCTGCTTCCTGATAATCCTGTGCACTAGTGAAATCCTCTTTAAGCTTTGCTACCATATCAAGCCACAAGTTTCTATCCCTCTCCAAGACATACTCTTCCAGGGTCTACTTGATACTGTTTTACAAGCAGTGACACAAATCATCACTGTTCAAAGTCTGGTAACATAAAAACAGATTTTCTTTCTTTTTTTTAAAAATACAGCTATCCTGGTGGTAGTAATACATAAACTTTGGCCAAGTCTTTCATCCTGAAGCCAATGCGTATAGGGCAAACATTCAATGAGCTTAGATTTTCTACCTATTTAAGTAGATTTGGTTATGCTTAAATCCGGTTTCTCTGCCAAATTTCATTCCAAGCTGACACTTATGGTAAAGTGTCTATGTGAAACACTACTGTGCAGCTAATGTATACCTTCTTTTGAGTTTGAAAACCCTTCTATTAACTGTAGGTAAACAATAGAAATTAACACCTAACCTTATTTAGATGACCACTCTAGGTTTAGATTTTTCCTCAGTATTACAAATGTATCATTGTAATAATGTTGCATACTAGTATTTATCCAAAATTACGGTATTTATTCACTGACCTGTGATGCCACTTTATCTTTGTAAAAAGCTAAACTGTGAATAGTAACTAGTGCTAGTTGCCATTATTGGATATACTGGCATGTATACATGCTGTTGTTGTTGTTGTTTTAATGTTGATGTTGGCATACTTTACATTGGTGGGATCAGAAGACCAGCACCCACCCGTTCTGGCACAACTGACATGGCACTTGATATGCCTGAGTCACCAAGCTTATAGCATGTACTTTCCTACCTAGAGCAGTGCAGAACTGTATGAAACACAGCTTTCTAAGTGGCATTGCTGTCAAACTAAGCTATGTGCTGCAATATGGTATATATTACAATGTCTCCTGTATCAAGCATGCTTGTTAGTGAAGACACTTGTCAAACTTTTTACAGTATTTGGGAATAGCATAACACTTTGGCACAACTTTCATCCTGTCCTTTAATGTTACTTAAAGACACCCACTACTGAGTGCTTACAATCTCTCATCTTTTTTAATATGTCCACACAGAGTTTTTCAAATGCAGAAAGACAAATTATAAGTAAAATAAGTCATCAACTGAACTGGGACAGGAGAGGCTGTGCTGTGAAGACTTTGTCCTCTGTTCTTTTGCCAAAGAAACTGCTTCCCAGCAGCTCTGGGGACTACAGACCTCTGCCACTGACTTCACACTTCATTATGACCCTGGAGCGACTCATCCTGAACCAGCTCCGATGTAAACTGGACGCTCTCCAGTTCATCTACCAGTCCCAACTTGAAGTTGAGAATAGCATCATCCTCCTGCTCGGCCTTATTTACGCTCATGTGGGCCAGCGGGCGAGTGCCGCAGGGGGTCACATTTTTTTTTAAATTTCCCTAGTGTATTTAAGCCCACTGGGCTAGTGCTACTGGGTGAAAAGCTGGCAGCAATGCTGGTAAAGAAAGTCAGGTGACTTGGATTGTCCGTTACCTGACCAGCAAAGCACATTATATGTCTTGTTGCAATGTATAATGCATAGTATACAGTAAATATTCTAATTTAGCTCTCTTCCATTTTAGTTTTCTATTTGGATAATTATTGTAGGGCCCTCTCTGTGTAGTTTGCATGTAATTGGTGTTTCTAAATTGCTGTATCAGTGTGGCCAGTTGTTTCTGTATGTGTGGCTTTGTGATTGACTGGTGACCTGTACAGGATGTATCCCTACCTTTCATCCAAAGAGAGCGAGGATAGGCTCCAGCAGATTCACATGACCAGAAACAGGAAAAAGTGGATGGATGGATAATTTTGATTGAGTACTGTAACCAAACAATTTCCTCCAAACTATCAAAGGGTATAACTGAATTGGAAAGTGACTTCAAGACTGAGTCCACACAGAGTCAAACAATCAGGATTTCACAGAAAACAAACAAACCTTCATTTTTTTGTTGGAGTAAGGCACCGCAATACTTTTTAATTAACACTTGGTATGGTTCATATCCAACATAGTTAAGTGGTTAAAACAAAAATCTACTGTGATTGCACACAGTGAATTTTCGTGCACCCAATTTATTAGACTTTACAAACATTAAACTTGTGGCTGGTGGTCAGCTGCTGAATATTTAGTGATAAATGTTTTGATTTTTCCTGCTGTTGGATGATTATTTATCTTTTAAAGACAAACAGGTGTATGTGAGTCATCAATGATATTATGTATGATCTATTACATATCACATACACACACATAAAACATCAAAAGACACTCATTTTCCATATAAATTCAGTAAATCAAATGGACCAATATGTCAAATCACACAATTAAAACAAAAAATGCATCACTGAAGAAAAGGGTTAAACAGAACTATGGTTTATCTACAAATACCAAAATCGGTATTTAAACATTTTATACATAAAATGTATCCAATCAAACTTTTATTGTCTAAGAATAAGATATCTGTTTGTACAGTTTAAGTCAATTTTCAAAAGTATAATAAAGGCATTAACACATGTTAACTAAAGTTAAAAAAAAATGCATCAGTAAAGTGGTTTCTTGTTGCTTTTGCTGTTTCTAGAAAATATTTTTTACAGTCGAAATCCTGCTTAATGCAAACATTTACGTTCTGTGTTAATGTTTTTTCTAGCTGCTGCTTATTATTTTCAATTTTTCCACAATGACGATCTGTCAGGTGAGCTATAGGACTGGTTGTGTGACATCTTGGTGTCTTCTTTTTTTTATTTCAGAATCCTGCTCTTTTGAAAACAGAAGCGAAGTTGTTAACCGCTGCCACCAAGAAAATGACCAAGCTAACATGTTAGCTTCAGTGTTATGCTGTTAGCGATCATTTCCAGGTAGGCAGACATGGGGCCATCCTTGGATCCTGCTGGTAATGTGTGGCGGATGATGTAATAAACATAACACAAACTGTTTTAACAGCAAGCAATTTCATTAGTTTCATTAATCTATCGATCCAATTTTAAAAAAGCATAATTTTCCTCCCATATCAGCCGATAATTTATCTGTCTGGTAGACATCCTCCATTCCTAATAAGTGAATCAGCCTCTGGTTTGTCTGCCCAGTCACGGGATAACTTCAAATACATGTTACAGCATGTTGCGAAACAGCAAAATATTGTTTTGTTTTATTTGTTGTTTCGAATTTTTAGCTTTCCATATTAAGCCCACCAAGAAGTTCATGCATCTCCCAGGTACGCTCATTGTGCAGAGATGTGAGGGTACAGGGCTGACCCATGTGGACCCTCGGCTGGTCTGCATGCTCTTCGCCTGGAGCAGAAGGCAGCTCAGCACTGATGAGAATCCCTATAATTGGCCCAAACCTACATGAATGGCCTGAAGCTCCTCTGCTCTACGTTGCCAATGAGAGAGTGGAGAATGCAGATAGAGAAAGTAAAGCAGAAAAGGAGAGCTGACCTGACTGAAGATGCACTATGTACTGGTCAGTGTGAAAAGATTTAGCATTAGAAATTTTCAAATTCTATGTAAAAGATTGAATACAGGAGCTTCCAACATTCAAACAATGCTGTGCTTTCTTTGTAGAGTCAATCAGACCTTGAGAAATCTTCCAGCAGACACAAACGTGAATTCTCTGATTCTACATAGATGTTCTCTGTTATTCAGTTATCTCATTTTATGTAGTTCATAATATTTAGTTCCTTTTTTTCTTTTTTATCTTTATCCATACACTGATGAATTTTTACTGCCAGTGTATCCTTGTATGTGTTTGTGTGTAGGGTGCACCACTGCACGTGGGCCCGCTATCTCCTAGCCACACTTCTGGGTCTAACAGTGGGACAGAACATCCTCAGGGCCCAAACTTTTTCCAGGGCTCCTCCACAACCGCTCCCTCCTCCCTCTGTCTGTTAACCATCCAAAAAGATGCCAGTCAGGTCCTGCGCATCTGCATTCTGCACCCCCCCCTGCCATCTTCCAGTCCTCCCTCATTCTCCCTCTTTCTCTTTGCTCCCATTTCTCCTTCCTCTTTTCCTCACCTTCTCTCTGGATCTTTCTGCCCCACATTCTCTCTCCACGCACTCTCCCTGCTCCTTTCCTCCCTGGCCTTTGGCAGCTGCTGTAATCCGGCTGCATGAAGCAGTGTCTGTTCATGGCTCAGTACAGTATGTGTGGTGACACCCTCTGGATATGCTGGCACGCTTGCTGACAGCTTGATTTGGACTCAGTGTTGCAGAGAGTAGCAGGCTCGTGTTAGAAACTGTAAATTTGTAAACTGGGGCAACATTCAGAGGATTTTTCTGTCTTATTTGTGCCTTTTAACTAATTTCATGATTAAATTAAATCCAAGAGATATTAAAGCTTGAGATAATCAGTACTTAAAAATGCATTTGATATTTGGGGCCCATGATTAAAGGATCTTTTTTTTAATTTCAGTTATTTGTCCTGCTGTTATACACAGTTTGTGTTTCAATTAACCATTGGGCTATAAATATAGGGCTTCAGTGCATTCGCTCTCCACCTTTTATCTTTCTACTGCAGCAATTGACAGATTTACAATCCTAAAGCCATGACTACTGCCATAGGACTTCCTTCACACAGTGTATACAAGTGTTTTATATTACATGTATGCTGTTAGAAACAGATGTAATTCCCATATTTATTTACTTTATTTACCATATCCATTTACTTATTTGTTTTTTGGATTGACTAAGAACAGTCTATTGGAGCTTTGATCTTATACCACCTAAGCAATCTATCATGTTATCAACTTATCCTGCATTTGAAAGCTTTAAGTCTTATTTTCAT
This sequence comes from Zenarchopterus dispar, assembly GCA_028564865.1. Classification (NCBI taxonomy): domain Eukaryota; kingdom Metazoa; phylum Chordata; class Actinopteri; order Beloniformes; family Zenarchopteridae; genus Zenarchopterus; species Zenarchopterus dispar. The sequence continues at coordinate 4,398,476 of JAOWBL010000013.1, forward strand.
CAGCGGTATCTCATTTGCTCCAGTCCCTCTTGACTCTGCCTGCTGATCGACTGTGCGGTACTACTGAATACAATGAAAGTAGTTATGAGCAAAAATGTGCATTAGAGATGAACACTGGAGGATTTAGAGCACATTGCAAAACAACTTTTACACTTCAAGGCACCTTATTTGGGTTTTCCAAATTAGCACAGTAGGTTTTAATACAGTTCATTTAAGAGAAAAAAGATAATGTTTTAAACTGGGTGTAAGAACAGGTCTGAAAACGAAACTTTTTGTTCTTTCGGCTTAATATATGCACCATATTTGCATATAAGTTGACTCAGTGGACACTCCCTGCTGCTCAGCTTTGCTTGTGCTTGTGTCCTCTGCATTGTAATTTCTGCCATTTGGTACTTCATACGTGAAACACACAGCAAAACATATGGTTTAAAGACTCTGGGTCCTGCTGAATAATGATGTCTAGAAAATAAACGTGATTTTACTTAACTAGAAGGGCATCTGTTCAACTAACTTTGCATTGTACTACATTATTAATGCCCTCACATTCATTCCTTCAGCACTGCCTAACCTAAACAAGCTATTATCTGGAACTGTGCAAAGGTTCATGACATAAAAACAGAGAGCATCTTTGAATCATTAGTGGCTCACACACACCTTTATATCTGTGCATGCTACCAGAAATGAGGAAAATACTGGCTGCTCTTGATTCAGGCCAACGTCTATCTCTGAGCAGAATACAGAAGGATGACTGCATATTCTGAGTTATTTATAATGTGGATGCACCATTGATCAGGCTCTATATGTTTCTACTCACATAGTGAATACTATTAAGTAAACAAATGACAGATAATCCATTTTGACCAGTAAATGTTTAACATTATCCACCTCCCAGTGAAGCCTGGTGTGCCTGCATCAGTCTGTATTTGTTGCTATGGGTGACAAAATAAGATAGAAATAAAATCTTAACCAAAAGTCTTTCTGTCAGGTTTTTTTAATTCTTTTCACAGTTGTTTTAGACCTCTGTAAGATACCAGAAGCTGCAAATAGGTACTTGTTCATGATAACCTTGATATAAGACCTTGTGAGCTGTTTTATCAATGCAGGGAGAACTTTTTAATAGTTTGATAACCTTGACCTATACCGCCTATAACATGTTTGCCATTTGTCTTGCTTGCATGTAGTTTAAATTATTTAAATAACTAAGTAATAAGCTTGCACTTTGTTAACCAAAATCTGAATGGTTCAGTGTTTCTCCATGTAGTCTGCAATCCATGCAGTGCATACACACAAACTATCATAAGCTGGTTGAAAAAGTGAACAGAGTGCAGGCCACAGGCCTATTAGTTACTGATTAACATTAACAGTTTTTTTCCCACTGTATCAAGGTCTCTGTAACAAACAGGAGGAAACACAGCAGCTGCTGTGACAGAACCACCTTCGAAAAGGATCCATTAAGGCCAGCCCCTCCCGAGATAAGGATGGAGGGACCAATGAATGCTAAAAGAGGAGCCTGGCAGCTAAAGTAGCTACAGGGACAGTGATGAGCAGGCAGGAGGAGAAGGAGAACATCCGGGGGCAGGCACGTAGAAGCAAATTCACACACATCACACACACACGCACACACACGAAGGGAGGATTTTGACTCTTTAATCTTGCCCTGTATTGCCTTGATAAGGAGAAAAATCCGTTCCTTGCAATGACGATAGAGCTGTTCTCCTTTTGTCTTAAAGTTACAGGCATATTTACACATGAGCGGTTTATTCATGACAGACTTATAAATTAATTTTTCAGTGTCTTCCAAAAAATAAAGTCTGCACCCAAGTTTAATGTGACTTTACAGAGTTTTGAGATGAACCAAGTAAGGCCATGTTCACATTAATAGGCTTTCATTTCAAAATGTCATATTTTTGTTATAGTTACACATTAAGTGCACATTACTCTGGTTAATTCAGCCCTTGAAAATGGAAAAATAGGGATCAGCTGCAGACCCTGTTTTGTTTCTAAAAGTTACTGTTGCAGTCAATGATCAGATAAAACTGTGTAAAATTGGAGATGATGACAGAATTGCACCTATTCTACTCCTGAGTGAGTGCTGACTTTTGTTGTTGTTAGTATCAGTAGTAACTGCCTAGATATGCAAGTGGAAATTTGTTATTAGTTAGTATAAGACCAATCAGTAAAAGCAATTTCCAGTTGCGTTTTCCGCACGTTTTCACTCTTGCATATATATCAACTGCTCATAGACGCCCACATCAAATATGGTGTAACATAGATGGAGATCATTCCCAACTCAAAGCTGAAATGCTAGTTTGGATACAGATCAGATTTGCTTTAGAGTGACATTTTGGAACAAATATGGACTTCTGTGTACATGACGTAAGTGCTGATGACAACTCAGTGATAAGTTCATGAGCTGCAGCTGTGAGTTTTTAGAAATATGTATCCGACACACGCACAAACACACATTCTTTTGAGCCTGTCCATCAAGTTTCTCAAGAGCACGAATGCACACCAAAAAAAAAAAAAAAGCCCTGTGACTGGATGTCAAATACATCACAGAGCTTACTTCCCTCTCTAACTGAGATGTATAAATGCAAAATGCAAAATCTGAGGAAGTTAACATGAAGGGCAGTCATTAACTATCTGCTGAATATTAGATTTATGATGTCCTGTCTCTAAATCCACCTACCTAGATTTCCACTTTTGACAATATTACTGAATGCTGCTGAAAGGGTCAAGTGGCACATTATTAACAAAGCCTTTCTGCTGCTGGCCAATCAGAAGCAGTAGTTCTTGGTACACTTTTATGAAAACCCACAATTTCAAAACTGGCCCTCTTCATAACTCTCAAACACACACATACACACATACTCAGGTATATGCAACACAAATATTATGTACCTGTCAGAGGTACAGAGCTCTGTTTTAAAGTTGGTGCAAGCTTTGAAGTCTCTGACCTTTTGTTCTGGCTCGTCACACACCAACGCTGAACTGGATTGTCAAGTTGCCAGTGCCTTATGCTACATTCCGCTGTGATTGCAACCAGGAAGCCATTTGTTAAAATTATTTCTAAGTCACTGGCATAGACAAGACCTGGAACAAAGTCGTGAAGTGGAGCATGCACACACACTTTCAGCTACAAAGACAGGCAGAAGTACCAGCATGTGATTGACGTGATTCTGTAAATATTGTCAGTGCATTTGTGTTAGTGCGCAGCTGCACATTTATGCTCAGAACAAAGTCCCCAAATGTTAATAAATAAAGCATACATACAAATAAAGCATGCTCTGATTAACATATCCTACCATGCACATGGCCAGACTGAGTGGAAGACAATAAAAGTAAAGCCAGTGAGAAACCTTTTCCATTTTCAAATTTTTCAAGCAAGTTTAGACTGATGTCATGGTCAAAACTGGTCTAAAAAACACAAACACATAGACAAAACAAAGTTATAAAGTGTACATGTGAATATAACACCACTGTATATCTGTGTGCTCTTTTATCGCGGTAGGGAGACCTGCATACATCTGTTTATGAGTGTGTGTCGGTGTTTTATTTCTCTCAGTTCGTTTTTTCTTCCCTTCTTCTAGACAGTTACTCACGCACATAATTTATGGCACACCTGCAGATTGTGTGTGTGTGTACACGCATGTGTGCTTTCATGTCTGAGGGGCTGACTGTGTGGTAATGCTGGAGCTCACAGTGGAAACGTTCATGAAGGAATGCTACACCCTTTGACTCACCTGATGATTTGTTTCTTACTTTGTGATCAGCGCAGCAGGCAGATGCCACACAATGGGAAGGTGAAGAGCAACACCCATGAGCCTTACTTTCCACTTCAAGGACTGAAAATTAAAGACAGAGATGCGAAACATGAATATAAAGATAGATAATGCAACCAGGAAGCCATTTGTTAAAATTATTTCTAAGTCACTGGCAACACACAATATTTTGTAGCGATCAAAGGCTCATAAAAGCAGTGACTCTTGTAGTAACTGATAAATTACCGCATGTGTTTTGTAGCTCATTGAACATGTAAATGTGCGAGATAACACACCCACTCAAATTTAGCCACCAGTAGTTCTTAAAAAAATCTAAAATAAAAAACAGTTTAGTGCCTCATGAAATATAATGTGGAATGGCGTTGGATATGCCAAGCCAGTCTAATCCCATAATCAATGACTAAAAAGTTCAATCCACTGCCCTTTTTTTATGCAAACAGACAGGCTACAGGGAAAAACAGGGTGGGTGGTACTGAAAGTTCGCATGTGGAAAAGCTTTAAGCATAGCCTTGGATGGATGGGCGCACTCATTTACATTTCTGCTTCTTCCTTTTTCCTGAAATGTGGTCTCTCACTCACCCTCTCTCTCTCTCTCCCTCACACACAACCGCACACACACACACAGACTTTGTATGCACTTTGTCAAATGTGTAAAGTCCACTGTGCTTCCAGTAAAGCCACTAGACTAGAGCAGAGCCTAATTACATGAAATATGATTTCAGGAATGCAGCTGCCAGAACAGTCACTGTAATCTTGGTTGAACTAAGAAAGACAGATCTCAAAGAGAGCCATTTATTATGGATGGGAATCATGAAGAATTTTGTGATAATCGTTTTTTTTTTAGACTAAAACAGATTTAAGTTAAAATGTAATCTTATATATAGATAAGGCAAGACTAACAGAATCCTGGAAATTTCCCAAGACTTTTCTATATTCTCCATAAAACCATATTTCAGTAATGACTGATAGTTTATATACATGTTTAATGTATATGCATTCACTTGAACCGCTTGAAGTGTACCCTGATTTTCCTCCATGGCTGTCGCCGTAAGCAGCTGTTCGCTCACCCCCCCTTCAGGAAACCTCCCTGATTTTCCAAACACTGCCTCTCTTTCTTGGCCAACTTTTGCAAGCTGACTGTGTGGTTACACTCCAGGTGTTCACTAGATGAAGATGACAATTATCCAACTTCAGCACAGGCCCAAATGTAACTTTGTGAGTGTGGAGAAATTCTTATAAAATTCCTTTGTGCTGAGTGAGAGTGTCTGATGTCATGAGTCATAACTTGCAGCGAGACAATTGCTTGATGCACTTCTCTGGGATTCTGAGGAATCAGTGAACAAGAATGTTATTTTACAGAGACTATCACAGGCAAGCAAATCACACTGATTTGCCTTTGCACATGTGTCAAAACAGCATTTTGGGTAAAAGTTTAGCGAGAGTATTATATCTCTTTTTGCATTTGTTGTTATGTTTGCTGATTGTCTGCAGTATTTAAACCATATGTTTGTGATCAGCAACAGCACATGGCACAAACATGTGATCCTGGGAAAGAAAGGAGTATGATGGGGCCCATACATCCTGAGTTTAAAAGGAAGATGAAAGGGGACAGAGACAACATAATAAATTTCCTTTTCGTCTGCAGAACAGTGAGCTGATGTGTCCTCTTGGATATCACTCACTGATGAAGCAAATATTTCCCAAGATCAGATTTCTCTTTGTAGATATTTCCACCCCCAGTGTCTCACGAGACGATAAGAACATTAAAGTACCTGTTAGGGATCATCGTTAAAAATGGCTGTCGGATGGTGACAGTCAGGAGTAGCAGTGGAGCGACTAGCGCAAGCCCCTGCAGCCATGTGACAGTGATGTGATCTAGTTTAAACAACAGCTGTTTGTGATTCCAGGGGAAATTAGGAGCAAGATTCCCCTTGAGATGACAGTGGCTCACCACTCCAGTTATCTAAATGAGATGTCTCCACGTCTCAGGCACTCTCGCCTCATAAAAACACTGCCTTCTTCTCTGGTCTCTGATGCTGTGACATCACTTCATATCTAAGCTTCTGCTTAAATCCAAACTGTCCTACACATTATTTTCAGTTCATACTCTTTTGTTCCTTCCTTCTTTTGCTTGGCTGAGCCTCCCTTTTCCCTAGTATGCCATGTTCACTGTGTTCTCACAGTGTCGCTTCAGCTTTTATGAGTATCACCTGTTGTTGTGCATGTATGTGCTTGTGCGTATTAAGCCATCTTCCTGCCTGCCTTGCTGCTGTATTGAAATGATTAGTGAGCCATTTTTTATGATGCTCGCCTGCTTTCTGGGCATGTGGGTGCTTGTAGGAGACTTAGACCACACTCCTCTCCATCCCCCAGCCTTACCCTCCAGCAATCCCTGCCACTTCCCATAAAAATGATGCAATATAACTGAATTAAAGAAAAGGCTAAGATTATCTGCAAATCTAGCAGTACTGTGCCTTTTATAAGTTCCCTTAAAATTCTTTAAGAATTTAAATGCTATGTCTAACCCCTCTGAGATTGTTTTGTAGTAAGTGGTTTTGTAATGCTTTAGTACTGAACTTATTAATGAACTTATGTATACAAGGAGCACAGATATTGTCTTAGATCATGTTAAAAGACGTATATTTATTGGAAATACCATAAGAATGAAATAAAATCCACAGTGAAACACTGTTGTTGGCAATATAATAGGTCCATTTTGAAAAACATCCAGACTAATTCACTCTGCTTTTATGGAAATCTGAAACAATCTGACCCCTTGGCATGAGTTTTGATTATGTAAAAAACAGATTCCTTCAATTAGTGACAACTTGGTTGGAAAACATTGATATTAGTTGTATTGAACTGATACACAGATTTCTGCAAATGCATCCTTTCAAACTTTTCCAGCATCTGATTTTAAGAAATTCTCAAGTCATACACTTAATAAGTTCAAGTTCATCTTTAAATTCATCCTGGAACACAAAAAGCTTTGGAAATCACATATGGATCTATAAACTGACCATTTAGCATCTTGGCTCATAGCATAACAGTAAGCTGAAAACCACATAAAACAACATGTGGATTCCAAATTTAACTGGTATTAACTTTTATGTTTTTGTTTTTGATTTTTTTTTGTTGGTTTTTTTTTTTACGGGACTACCCAGAGTCCCAGCCAACCCATGAAACCCTAGAGATATCCCAGCAGTCCAATAGTCCCCCCTACCACCCCTGTTCAAGGTGTCTTTTACCAGGTCATATTCTTGTTGTACCATGTCAAGCTGTTGTACCAGCCAACATATGTGAGCGCTTAATTAAAGTTATATAGCCACTATAAATGGAGTTTCCATTATGGATAAAGAACCTTTATGAGTTCTTAAAAAATTAAACACTTTCTTTGAAGTATGGACCATGTTTTGTCTATAAATAGTAAAAGGTGTGGAGTTCAGTGCATTCAAATAATATATACTCTTTTATCCATAAAACACTTGGGTTTGATGTCAGACTTTATTGTCCTTGTAGAGGTATTAATTGTTCAGTTTAAAAATTATTATATTGGTCCATTTGTGAGTTTTACAAACTGAAAAGCGTATGGGCAACACATGTATGTGTGTGAATGTATGTGAAAGGTTTAGTAATTTACAGCTAAACTGAAACATAGCTTGAAATTTTCAAGATTTTATCAGCTGCACTAAGGAACAGATGGTGCAAAGAACATATAAGGATTAGATAGTAGCTTTACCTCTTCCTACCTTTACTTGTAGTTGACTTATAACAAGAAATTTAAAATGTGCAATAATATTTGAAAAATCTGATTTTTTTTTTTTTTTACTTTGACTTGCAGGCAGTAGCAACTAAAGACATTTCTCTTTTTTTGGCTCAGTTTTATTTAGTAATATATATCCATTATTCTGTTTCATTCCTGCAGTACATTCAAAACACCAAAAAAAAGAAAGAGAAGAGTGTACAGATAGCAATTTTATGCTAGTAAGGAAGTGGGGAAAGAAAAACATTAAGAAAAAAAAAATATTTCTAATAGGTGGCATCAACAGGTGAATGTAATGAAGAACTGGAATAGAATCTGTATCCATAAAAAGTTATGTCTTTAAAGATGTGAAAATGTTCTCTAAATTGGTCAACGAATGTGTCAGCAAATCAGATGTTTGGATTGCTATTATATATTTTTTCTTTATACATATATCATACATATTGTACTTTCTACATATATCCAATGAATCTAAAAGACTTTCACTGTGTACTAAGATGACATTACATAAAGAAGTGTCTTTCAGCTATATACATATATTTGCATTCTCCATTCATCCCAACTTTATTTTACTTACATATATAAGTCCTAGTAGGCAAACCTACCAAGCTATATTTTGATGTCTTTGTTTCCATTTACCAGTTACTAAATAAACACTCAAGACATGTAAATGAGTATGAAACATACACTAAATACCAACTCACATCCAGATACAGCATCATGAGAAAATAACATCTGTACTATTCGTTCTCTGAGCAGTGATTCAAGCATTCTTAGAGCTAAAGGCTTTGTTGTCAAGTTCTAGCAACAAAAATAACTTCTCACACCAGACTGCACATTGGCCACCAGTACTCCCACAAATATGCACTCATTCATCAAATCAATGCATTCCCCTCCCATTCACAGAGATCTCCTCCAGCAGGGAACAGTGCAGCCCAGCACAGCAGCAAACTAGACATGTCTGTTGGAGACTTCACAATGGTTCAGCAAGCAAACATACTTCCCTTAAGGCCCTTGGGACAAACACAGCATCAAGCAGAGGGACTCTGTGAGTGGCTGCTGCTGTCCTTTTTTTTTTCACTTGAGTGTGTATTTCTAAAAGTGTATAGTTTACTGATGAGTGTGTTAGAGTGCTGTTGTACCTGTATGCTTCCCTATAAATAGATGATTATCCACAAAGGAGTCAGATCTGTAACAACACACTTTGCTTAATTGCACATCAGGGTTGTTAGCTTGGCTTTGTGAAAAGAAAAATCTTGTTGCCTTCATTTTCCACCTCCTGACAACTCATTGCAAGTTAGTTATGTAATGTGCTGGCACTAAAGCACAGTGAGCGAAGAGGCACGCTAGTTTTGAAGAAAAAGGCATCACCACAGGCCTGGCTTAATGAAGAGAATCTGTCCTACGGCAGTTTTGCTTGTATGGATGTGGATGTGGTCGTGAAATTTTAAGTCGATAGAACAGAGAATATGAGAAGTTTTGTGCTTTTTTTTCCCAATTTTTTTCTCACTATTTTTTCAGCTTGTGCTGATCTATCTTCACCTAAACCACCAACTCCTGTGGGCATCAATTATCTTTTCTTGATGAGAACTAATCATAAATTATGTAAGACCTCTTCCCTACTGTAACCCATAGCTTACAGAAGGGAACAGGAACAGACTGAACTTCAGGCAAAATGACAGTCACGACATTTTCCAATCAAATCCAAAGCAAATCAATAGGAAATAATGTTTGAAAAGCATCAGAGTGTTCAATTGTAACATCTAAAAGTGCTTCTGTAACACACATATTTTTTAAGAGTCACTGAACAAGTGGGGTTTGGGAGGGAGGGGTCCGAGTGGGTTGTGTCACCACACTGGGCCTGTCAAAAAAGCAGGAGGAGTGCACATTGTTCACCTTACCCAAGAATGGCAGCTTCCAAAGCGGATCCCCTGTCTACCCATTCCCCAGGCCTTAGATAAGAAGCTCATCCGTCATCCACTGGAGCCGCATTAAATTTTAACTCTGGTTACCGAGTGTGGCCATTCAAACTTTTATCTCAAACCTTCTTTATCTTCTTTTCATTAAGTTCTCAAGCACTAATAGCCCTGCGAGTCTCCGCCAGGGTAAGGATGATGTTCTGAATAATGAAAGCTCATTATTTCTCCACAGAATGCTTGTTAATTCAAATGATGATATTAAAACTATAGTAGCCCTCAGCAGTCGGGTGATTTCTAGCATACTTTATCATGTATCAATATATACTCTGTTTGTCAAAACTGCCCCAAGCTTGGTCTGACATTCTCCTCCCGAAGGAGTGGAGTGCTTCAGCAGGCCTGTAATACTCTAAGGTGACAACTGGCAGAGTTTGTGCCTTAAGGAAAGGAGGAGGGAAAGAGGGAAGGAGGCAGTGATGGGGAGACAGATGAAACTCAAAGAGCCGTCACTGTGCTCCCACGTCTGTTCGACATTTTTCCATCATGCACACACAAACACTGCTCTTATTCTACACACACCCATGGACAAATACACTCACATCTGTCAGCGTCATCTGTCTTGCCAGATATGTGCTCATTTGAGCAGACATTTGCACATATTCACATCATTTCATATCAAACCACATACACACATGTGTGATCATTAACCTTTAAATATACATCCCATCTAATGTTTTATCTTCCAGATATGAATCATGCCCAGGGATGCTTGATTAATATACCAAATATTAATCAAGAATTCATTTTGATATCGTTATTTTCTAAGGTTTGTCATGCTTTGTTCTGTGTTTGTGAGGCTTCCACGTGATTTTATACACCACAATTATTTTTCTGTCAGAATACCTGTGTTCTGACTATATATATATATGATTTTCATACTTTCCTCTTTTTTGTGGACCTTACTTGCTTAGCTAATGACATATAGATGAAACACATTCTTGCACCCATGTGTCTCAAATATTGAAGTTATTTAATTCTAACACATGCATAAATCTGTGGAAACCCATTTTTCTACACTTCCACAACGGTGTCCATTACTGTCACTCTCAAAGCTTCTCTGCTGTTATTGGACACAAAACCAATAATTAGAAAACACATATTTAAATGATAAATAAATAATGAATGGGTGTTTAAATTCCACAAAGGATGTGTCTACTCTAAATATATCCTTCTCATTCTATCACCTGGAGCGCAGCATTTATGCTTTGGCATTTTGCAGGGAAAATGCCAGTGGCTCTTTGCATGAAATGCATAACTGAGGGGTAACTGTGATGACAATATGTTTCAAATAGTGCAGAGGGCATATTTATTTTAGGTTCCTTGACAAAATAAACCAAGGCAGGAGGAAGTGAGTGAAGAAAAAAAAAACAACTTTGTCACAGATTATATGCTTTGATAGGTGTCCCTCTGGACATGCCTTGTTAACTTGCAGTCAGATGGTGACAAAATACAATATCACCAAAATCATGTGTTTGTACTTGCATTTTAAATGTATACATATATAGTGAATTTTTAGCCATATGCATTCAGTAGAAGATGGCAGAGAGAGAATGAAGCGTTGCAGAGTGAGGCTTTCATAAGATAACAGGTCACACAGGCCTGACTGGTTCATTTACTTTGCTTTGACTTTCATTGTAAGCTTTGCTCTTGGCATCAGGTTTCATAAGAGAAAGCCTCCAGCAGAATGACATGAAGCCACACGCCCTCAGGGCCTTGATTGGGACACACATCTACATCTCATGTACAGAATATGTTACATGCTCTCAAGAATCAAAATCTGCTTGCAACTTGAAGCAAATTGGTGGTTAGATGCAGAGAAGCAAGCATGCAGGATTTCTGCAAGTTTTAGGTACATTGTAGCTGGAGGATGGCTGTGGGAGAGAAGTTAGAGTCGGGAATAGGTGAAGATATCAAAGATGAGGGGTTAGGTAATGTCAGATTAGACCCCATGCCTAAAGGATATAACTTTTCCTGCTATTTACAATTTCCCATCTTTGGATAGATATGAAGCACTCAATAAGTCTCTACCATTAGGTTGCTTAAACATCCTTCACATAAGGTACCTTCCTCTTATCACTGTTGACAAAAACAGTCTTTTGTATGTTATCATATTTATTTATTTATTGCATTATGCTACTGACCCTTTCCTTGAAAGGCTTTTAAAGGAGCACAGTGAGTATTGAGAGAGTGGCAGGCAGCCAAGGACAGTGGACCTGGGGGGTAGACAGCATTAGTTGGGAATTAGACACACTCATGCTCAGACTGGCGCACTGGCCATCACTACTGTTATACTGGACTTTCCTTAGTCCGTTGTTGTTTGTGTCTGTATGAGAGAGAGGAGCAAGTCAATGTTGCTAGTGGTGGTGGTTCAGTTTCCCCAGTGTCTGGCCAGTATTTCAGCAAGCAGAACCCACTGTGACACCAAAACCACAGCATGAGACTACGCCACAGTTGTCAGCATTTGTTTGGGAGAAGAAATATTTACTAAGATTAGCAGAGGTCTGGCAAAAACACATTAACCTTGATAGAATCGAGCATTCATGTCACTAGTTTCACTCTAGTACAAAACGTTTATGTCCTCAGAAATCTAGTTATTGGAATTCGAAGAAAAAAAAAAAGACAATCGTTTGTCACAGATTTTGCTCATGCTTCATCTAATCTTATCTCTGTTGTCATGCAAGTAACATGTTGAGCTGCTCAGGTATCAAAATGAATTACATGCGCTTGAAGAAACTTGTGCTTGTTGAACTTTTTGTGCAGATCTGTCTGTGATAAATTATAGCTCTCTAGTAATTAATAGAACTAAAAATATAGTGAGAACCTTCAGGTGCAGTTAGAAAATGTATAGAAATTCTTTTCAAATGTTTACTGTAGAATATACAATATATCATATAAAATAAATTCTTCTTTTGAAATTGCTATTTGTGGTGTTTAATTTATATTTTCAGTGGTTCATAATCTGATTCCAAAAACTATCCTGTCTCACTTCCCCCATCTTTTTTACCTTCCCCTTTTCAATGTATTCCTCCCTCCATATAATATACAGAGTGAGTGAAACAGCATGGAAACTGTTGTCCTACCTGATAATGGATTTGGTGGCCCCCCTGCAGGCATGAACCATTGGCACATACTGAATACCACAGTGAGATCAATGGGAGAACGGGAGGGCAGCAAAGGAGGGAGTTAAGGAGGTAGAGAGAGAAAAGAAGATGAAGAAGGGATGGGACAGATAAAGACAAAATCCCGTGGCTTCTCCTGTTTGCAAGCGGGGCAGAGTAAAGCTGCTGCTGTAATCTGCTGTCAAGACACAAGCCCGCTGTAATGTCTTCCATCAGCAAGTGGATTATGCGCAGGGGAATTGTAATTTACACCAGATTCACTTTTATGTGTCGCTCAGCTTAAAAGTTAATAGCATTTAGCCCAACAATGGCCCAGCCACATTGCACCCGGTCTGGAGCGATCTACAAGTGAGGTGTGACTGAAGTGCAGTTGTTCTGAACTGGAAAACAATAGGCCGCTCTCACTGAGCTAATTAGCTGATGCCTGCCTATCTCCACACCACACATGTCCATCTTACTGTCGCTGAACGGATCTCTGCCCCGCTGGATTGGTACAGGCTATTGTTTTCCAGGGTTCCAGTAAGTAATCCTGTGTAACGGCTCCTTGTTTTGTCTTTGGGTTTGCAAGATCTTACTCCTGAAGTGACATGACCAAACATGGTTTTCTTTAGGCTTTTTTTTTCCATTCTGCCCACCCCCCCTTTTTTGTTTCAAATGAATTATAGGCCTTAAGAGATAAGCTTCATGTTCAAAACTCTAGTTACAGAGAATAACCTGAAAAAATAGCATATTTTTTATTTAAAGAAGACTGCTGCATATCTTAAAACCTTGTCTGGGAGATTAGGTTGAAAACACGCTTGACAGTTCTTATTTGAACTGAAACAGGAAGCTATACAGTTTATACTCACTGTTTCTATTTGACCCAGACAAAATGTAGGTCAGCCAATTAAAAATAGCAACAATTTGGAGGGCAAGTCTGTTATTTTTTTTAACATCCTGCACCTTATTTCTGACTACTGAGTTGAAGAATTTGTCATGAGAATAAAATATGGCGGTTTTGAACATGGGGTTGACCTCCTGAGTCAAATTCCAAAAAAAAAAAAAAAAAAATAGAAAGAAAAAACAGACAGCAAGCTGTAGGGTAAAGAGTCTGAACGTCAAGCTTACCTGAGATATTTTCCCAAGCCATACTGCCCTTGGGGAAGACAGGTGTGATGTTTCAAGATGTCCTGTGTTCTTTCTGGGAGCAGTTGAGTGGCAGGTGTAGGGATTTAGAAATGGCATAAGGGCGTGGAGGGCTGAGATTCCCACATAATCCCATAACATGAGTTATGCGTTTGTTAGTGCGTGAATACAGCTCCTTTTAGTCAGCAGCCAGGTCAAAGCAGGCGGCAGACGCACTATCAATCATTCTGAAAACTGTTCGCAACATTTCGTTTCAGTGTGAGAAAAACTTTTTACCGTTAAAATCAGTTGCTCACTGAATGGAAGCTTTTGCACACTGGTAGCAGTGAACTCTAATATAGGAAAATAAATGCATTCATTCTGGCAATGCCATTACCACCTTTAGCCAATAATGTCATGATTAATTAAAAAGACACTCGCCCTTTAAATCTGTGGTTTGGATTTTGCAATATTTAACTTGCAAGACTTATTTGGTGGCCTTGTCACCACTATTTCTAAAAGGCCATCCTATTCTGTTTCTGGAAAACTTATTTTTGTAATACTATACTCAAGTCTGAAATATAAAGTGACCTACTGCATATCACTTGTTCATTTAGGATGTTTTTTGTTGACAGGAATGTATCCTTTTTGCATACACATATGGATGAGGTTGAGTACAATTGTTGTGGGAAAAAAGTGTCTAATACCTCTGCATAATACATTTTAACCAGATGAAGGACAGAGACAGAGACATGCAGTAATCTATACTCATGACCTAGATCAGAGTGGCCAAGACTAATACTTCCATCAGAACAATAGTGGGTACATATACGACAAAACCAATCGAGTTTGCATCCAGACACTAATGTGTCAGGATTAAATTTTTGATCATCCCATTTATACATAATAAGAAACCATTGAATCATGCTTTGGTTTCTACTATTGCGTGTTGTATTTTAACATTGCAAAAGCTAAATTCAACATCTTGACATTAATGTTTTCTATCAGCGTTTTGCAACATATATGTTTATCTCTTTATCTTTTCCTACACTATAAAGTATAACTAAGAAGCTTGTTGACATGTTTCACTGGAAAGACATGTCAAACTAATAATCATTTAAACCCAAGCTGAGAACTATAAAGACAGCATCCTAATGAAATGGATGTGTTTGTTTTAATTTTCTGGTAGAACTATTACACAGCCAGTAAGTCAAAATCTATGCTTCCATTAAGGTACCCTACTGAACATGAGGAGTCGACCAGTTTTTCCACTTTTAGTTCCCTCTTCTGCCACACCCAGAGCCTAATATACTCTAAAGGTATATGAGGCAAATAAGTGCAGTCTTGAATAAGTAAAACTCCATTTCAGTACTCTGCTCTATTATTAATACCGAGCAGCCTGATCTTTGATTAAGCTACTCAAGCGTTCTTCCTGTGTGGGATTTTGATTAAGACTGGGCTGTGTCTTGAAGCAGAAGAAAATGGCAACTCTTTCCTTTCTATTCAACTTGTACTGCAGTGCTGTTAATGTTCGTCTTTGTGCATTGCAAAAAAAAAAAAGTTCAAAGAGTTATTTCCTACATATTTTTCTACTCTTTTAACCCGACTCAACGCGACTCAAACAGACCACCTGTATATCATCTAAGGCAAAGCAATTCATCATTTGTCATATTATTGAAAGTTCAATAAAAAGCAATTACTTAAAATATTTCTGCATGCTTATTTACATCAGTCAGGATCTGTTTGCTTTTAAGTTTCTGAAACAAACTCATCTATTTCCACTCAGCTTATCTCTTGTTTTTGGTATGCATTTTTATTTTGAAGTGTCAGTTTAAAAGATAGCGGAACATAACTGAACTGGTGCAGCATGTTTCAAGTCTGTCACATCAAACAGAGAAACGATCGCTGGAGTGCGTGCCAGGATCAGAGCACTGAAAGCACCTGTCACTTAATCGTGTTTTGCAGAAATTGTCCATACCTTCAAAAAGTTCAAGCATTTTTAAAGATTTCACCATGATAAGAGAGTGACGTGTGTGTCGGTTGTGAAAGTGGAAAAATTTAAACTGTTCATGAACAAATGGGTGAGGAAGAGATTCTTGTCGAGGTAAAGTAAAACAGTGTAATTACTGCTGGAATGAAAGTACCAACAACTCTGCTTGTCTTTTCTGTCCTTCATGGCAAAGCAAAAATTTCAGCAAGAACTCATGATTATGGAAGAAAATATATTTTTCCTAGCATACATAATGTTTATACAGTTTTAATTTAAAGTTAATGTTAAATATTTGCAAAAATCACAACAATAGGAGTGTGTGGGTTAAAAAAAGGAAGTATATGTCAGTGGCTAAAGTCTGTATTAAAAAACCGATGATTTTCTTTTTTCTTCACTCTTTCTTTTTTGTCTACTCATAGTCTCTTAACTGCTTCTTAGTTATATTTAGATGATAGTGGAAAGGATGACGACATCATTTATATGCCTCATATTTGTGTTTAGAAAGCAAGAGAAGATACACTTTGTTACGAGCATGGCTTTTCCTTCGGCGATGACTTCCTGACAGTCATCGCTGCAATTCATTTTAACGGCCTGTTTGGTGCTCTAAGCCACTCCACTAGTCCCACCTCATGCTTTACATATGACATAAACACGTACACACACAACACGGAATGCTGTTTTCTCAAGTTCACTTCCTTTCTTCAAGGTGCTCTGAGCAAGTTCTTAGTGTGCTCTCTGTCTCTCTCGTGATCCTTTTAGGAACACCTCCTCATGCAAAGCCTTCTTCTCGACTTGGGGCTACTTCTGTTCCATTATGCATGGTGGCAGGATTAAAACTGTAGACACGATGGCTCCCCCCTTTTCTGTGTCACGTGCAAGTGCCAGGCGGCCAATGGTGTGCGAGTGTGGTACGCAACAGGGCACCCCGCTTGGCCACCCACACATCAATGGGAGTGGGGTGTGTGTGTGAGGAACACAGTATCAAACGGGGAACATCTGTGGCCACTGGGCTGTGGAGACCGGGGACAATGGTGGCCCCGGGGCAGCCGCAGAGCCCTGGACCGTGCCGCAAAGGCTAGACACAGGCTACGGAGCCAACCTTGCACACACACACACACACACACACACACACACTGAGGGGTGAGAACCCAGGCATACACACATCCTATTGCAGCAGGAATTAAATAAGGCTAGAGCAAATGAGTCTGTGCAACACAAACACACACACGGCGGGCTTGCTTATGGCATCGACTAAAAGGCATGAAACACATTTTAAATAAACTGTTGAAAGGAGGAAAAATTGAGCAAAATTGTGTTTACTCTTTTTTAACAAAAAAATAATTACTGACACTTCTTGGGAATTTGCTTAAATAAAGAGCTCAGTGCCAGAGTTTTAAACTCAATTAATGGCTTGAAATTGCATTTCATCAAGTCAAATTCCATATGACTGTATAATGTAAGGTTTCTAATATTGTCACATGATTCATCCATTCATAATGTAGAAAAATAGCTGAGCTAGTTTTAAATTCAGGGTCAAAAGACATGTGCAGAAGCCAAGAGTGACAAATCTGAAAAAAAAGGTATTAGCTGCTTTTAATGTCTTTACCGTGCTTACTATGAAACCACCATAATTACAATTTTAAGGGGCTCCGGTATGTGAATCTGCTTAATGTTCCTGTCCTGTCTGGTACACAGATAAAAGAACTGAGTCACTCATTGCCATGCTACAGTAAATGCACAGAGGTAAGTGTTTCTCTATAAGCTCCCCGCAGAGACACATCAGTGCCGTTTATTCTTACAAGCAGCGATGATAACATGGGCGCACACACACGTATTAATGCCGCAACGCACACACAAACAGTCACACACCATTTGAATAACATATTCCACAGCTGCTGCAGCTCTCAATGGCCTCCCATGTGGCTTTTGTGTGTTGACATGTGTGAAAAGTGTGGGCATGGAAACAGACACAGATGCGCACAGACACACACAGCAGATCTCCTTATGTGCTGTGATGTCACATCGTAGAAAAAGCCTGCTCCACCCTGTCATGTTGGGGTATCCCATGTCTACAATTCAATGCCCACTGACGTGAAATATGACATGAGAGAGGTGTTTCTGTGTGTTTGTTTGTATGTGTATGTGTGGACCCAGGTGCACAGACCTCTCCACTGGGGGATCTGTAGGCTGGTAGTGCCTCATCTCACCATACCAGGTCCCTAATGTGTTCTCACACAGACACACACACACACACACACACACATACACACGTATACACATATACACATCACATGCACAAGCACATATCTGCACAGAACTTGCTGAGCTGGAGTTGTTTCATGTTTGACAATGGAGCTTTTTTTTTTATAGATTCTGTATCATACAGAAACATTACACATATTCTTATAACTTTCTGTAGTTGAGGGGGAACATTGTGCCTGATTCTTTTCTCCCTTTTATGGCAATGTTCTGCATATTTGACACATTAGAATGCAGATTTAACGGTTTACCCTGATTATTTAGAGTTACTAAAAATTCGAGTGACAAGGTTCCAGGCGATTTTTTTCTTCAGGTCTATCCCTCAATACTAAATCTGAGAAATGGAGCCTTAAAATGATTATCTTTCAATATGCCACCCAAAGACATTTGTGCTATCAATCATTTTGCAAGTGTAGATGTCATGTTTTTCAGATGGAGAAAACTTAAATGTGGAATACAGTGCTCCTCAAGATATAGTGCACAGGAGTTTCACAGTCTGATTAACTAGTAATTCTCTGTCTTCCCCTTTTTTCTCATGCTTTTAATGCCTGACTCCTCTCATCACTCAGAGCTATGTATTATAATTAGCCATTCACCTCCACAGTTTGACAGGATGATTCATTTTACTTGAAGACAGCACTCCAACACTTTGTGCAAGTCATCCATTTGCACATCCTGTTTGAGTTTCAGATTTCACACAACGCCCTTAATCGCAAACACAAACACACATCTAATCAGAGATGCAGATGTATCTTTTGCACTCACTCACACTTTTCTCACACAGCACAATCACTCAGGGTGTTTCTGACAAGTGATTTCTTCCTGTATTGGTGGGCCTCGGGATAGGAATAATCAGTGAGATAATCCAGGGAAAAATATGAGCAAACCTTCATTTATGGTTGAAAAGGAAACACCTCAGTCATTCATTCAGCAGGGCATAACTGCGAGGCATGTTATCAGGCTGAGTCAGGATGTATAATTTTGCCTGTATAACTTTCAGTGTATGAATGGGACACCTCTGAGACTGGCAGCTTCATAAAAGCAGTCAAAGGACCAATTTTGTCAGAAATTCTAAGTATCATTAAAACCACGACTCTTTTTTTATGAAAAGATATATCTAGTTTATGAAATAATATAAATAAAGCTGCTAAAGTGATATATAGATATGTGATGTAACCATTTAGATGTACTCTATTTGTGAACATAGAGGTTTCAGACCTTTGTATGTATTTCATGTGGCAGCTGCTGACAAATATGGGAGATCAGTTGCTAGAAGACACTTTATTCATGTGTGCTTATGTCACTGAATCCATCGCCCTCAAAGTGGTGAGCAATCCATTCACATCCTAGCTGGAAACTCAGTGTGGATCTTACATGGTTTTTTTTTTTGTTTGTTTGTTTGTTTCATTTTTTTAATTTTATTTATTTATTTATTTATTTATTTATTTGTTTGTTTGTTTGTTTGTTTGTTTGTTTGTTTGTTTGTTTATTTAGTGGAGGTGGGGATTGGGGGTGTGTAATGGAGCTTCTTCTGAGCCCTAAAACATGCATGATGTATGATTGGTGATTCTAAATTGAGTGCAGTTATGGGTGTAAGCATATGTAGCACTTTTGACTTTGTATGGCCCTGTCATATATTTATATATATATATATATATATATATATATATATATATATATATATTCTGAACTCATTGCCTATAGTAAATAAGGCAAGGAGTTTGAAAGAGAAGTGGCATTTGATCTAATCAAGGCCAAGAACTGATTGACGTTTCACCAATGCCAAGTTTCTTTTTCCTCTGTGCCTGCATTAATCCTACTTCCTTGAACAAAATGGAATTCTGATCTGTTCATTACTGCTGTCAGTCAGTATGCAGCACCACTAGTTCATAGATTTGAAGTATAATAAGAAAATGTCATTTTTACTGCATTTTCTTTGAGACCATACAATGTGTACCTCACCTGGAGACTGACAGACTCAGATGGATCAACTTACAGACGAACAAGTGTGCAAATACAGACTCACGCAGAGTGACAACAACTTTAAGAGAGACGATGGGAGGGAGCGAAGGGCTGTACATGGAGAGAAAAAGAGGTAGAAAAGAGAAAGCAAGAGGGAGGAATAGAAAGAGAGAATTGAGTGAGAGGGGTTTGATATTTCTGTGGCCGTACACTTGTAAGCTCAAGCAGTTTCTTCCCTCCAAGGGACAGGGTCCGTTAAGTAGCTCTCCAGTGCCTACAGTTTAGAAAAGGACCCAGGCAATACAGGACTAATTTAATCAAAGGTTACAGGCCCAGCATAGAAACACAATATTATGGCGATTGTACAGAAAAAGGAAGGTGGGGGGTGGGATATGTCATTTCACCAGGCAAGGCTTAGACCTGCTACTTTATCTCAACCGTGTGAAGGCTAAGTCCCCCAACATTCTCCAACTCTTGGCACTAACACACATTTCCATTTTAGCTAGCGGGCCATCTAGAGAGGCTGATATCGTGTGACTGGCTGGCCAGTGAGATGAGTGACTGACTGCCCAGATTTAAAAAGCCTGCCTTGATTCACTTTCTAAACTGCTTCGAAGCATCTATTAGAAGTTTTGGACTACAAATTGTGAAATTGTGAAACTTTGTTTCTGAGTCACATGAGGCTATGCTTGCTCATTGGGATTTAAAGACGAAAGTCTAAACTAAATACCATTGGCTTTTCCATAGTTTGACTATACTAGATTGTTTACTTTTGAAATGAAGAGAACTGTTTGAATACTGGCAGTATTCAGACTTTAATCTGTTTAGCCCCGCTTACTGGCCATGTCACTGTATAATAAACTGTCATAAGTGTCCATGTTTCACCCCTAGGGATGCTTGTGGTGTTTAGGGTCCATGTGTCTGATTGTAGCTGTCCATGTCTGTATATATGCCTATCTGTGTTTACCAGAGAGGGATTTTATATATTTTGTCTCATTTTCTTTGAATGGACTGCACAACAGCACACTGTAAAAGTATCTACACATGCACAGTAAATACAGACTAGAATGGATTCTCTTTACACATAATATGAACCTGAATGTGATACAGATTCCTCCTGGCCATACATTCACAAATCATTATCCCAAGGTTGATTAGAACAATAATAATTTACACAGGGCTATGTTTACACGAATGCATTATCAGTCATAAATCCCATACAAATAAAAGAAGCTTCATGGTCATGGGAAAGCATGAATGAGTCATTGATTTGTATTACAGCTGGTGTTAGGCCCAAACAGAATTAATTCCACTGGTCTCTTATGAAATCAAACCAAATGCATGCTTCAACCCACTCCACACATCAGCCTATAAATACCTCCCAATTAAAGCCCAACATGATATATTGCTAATCATCCTGCGTGCATGGCAAATAACTGTATCATAAACAAATGAATTATGCTTAGGCTGTGTTTCTTTGTGTCAGCCATGTACCAAATGGTTTGGCTGCTCTAATACACAGACAGTTGTGTAAAGAGTCAGATGAAGTGGGAGATATTGTCCTGTGTGTTTCTGGAAATAAAGCACAGCAAGTCTACTATTACGGAAATCTGAACCAGATCACACTCCAATGTGAATACCTTACAAAAACATTAATTACGAACTGAAAAATAAATGGCTGACTTGTAAATGAGCAGTACTGTGGCTACACTTGATGGTGCTGGGGATTGTGAGCAGACGTGGAGGAGGGGGGGGGGGCTGGTGTCAGAGCCTGAGTCTATCAAAAAGAAATCAGCTCGCCAGCTCTCTGGGTGCAGAAAGGCGCATCTCGTCTGCTTTCACGGACCAAGATTGCTTTCACCTGCATTCCCTGGGGCGACGTGCAAAACACAGGCCTCAGCCGGCCTGCACGTCACACACACACTTGTGTATGGACACACACACACACTTCTATACGCACAAACACACACACTCTTTCTATCTTTTATGCCTGACTACAATAGAATCATATTAAGTCGCACCATGCATTCCCAAACATAGACCATTATATGGGAACTTTGGACAGTGCAGAAAATCACAATTATAACCGCATACATTTAGGGGCCTTTGTTCTCGCTCCTGCTTGGGTTTGTGTGTGTTTGTGTGTGAAAAGCTGTTTGTCAGCATGTATTCATGAGCATGTGCTTGAATGTATGTGCAAGATCATGCATGTACATTGGAGTCTGTGCTGTGTGTGTGTGTGTGTGTGTGTGTGTGTGTGTGTGTGAGAGAGAGAGAGAGAGAGAAAGAGTCTGATAGCGACTGTAGTCTGAAAACTGCATTCAGTTGATCTTCCAGGAGGTGGAAAAATGATGTCAAAAAGGCAAATCTGTATTTACCAGCAGACAGGTATCCTTGACTTGACAGCTATACAGTCATTATCTGCCTGTCATGTGTCGCCTTAGGGCCACCCTGCCTTCTCCCAAAGCCCATGGTTCCCATGAATCAGACGCAGCCCTATTAGCTTACCTGTTTCCAATTCAAAGGCCATCGCCAACCAAAAAGACGCCAGAAGGACAAAACAAGGTGTCATATTTATGAATGTGTCAGCACGGGCCCTCCTGAAACTCAGCGCACACCTTGAGCAATGAGCCTGACAACCCAACAGGGGCCTTTTCCAGTCAAGAGAAATGATACCTTCAAAAACCACTGGCGGGATGAAACCAGAATCTGCTGCTCAGCGGCGACACAGGGAAAAAAAAAGCACTTGTAAATCACGTTGGTATTATCCAGACCCAATTAGGGGAAACTCAACCTGTTACAGCGAATAAAAGAGAGTGAATATCAGATGCTAGTTAATGATGGGATGAGTTTTAGAAGTTGAACAGAAGACAGAAGAAGTGAAGACTGGGGTTAGTGACAGTGATGATTACCTCAGCATAGACTATTCAGGTGTGTTTTCAGGCGTGTGTGTCTATAGATGATGGAAGGTTAGCATCCTTACCTTTTAAGCATATTCAGTTGATCTTCGGTTTCCACATGTGCTTTTGAGTAAATGGTTGGGTAATTGCTGCCAATTTACTTATCAGATTACCAGAAAAGTCCCATGTTTGGGCATGGTGTCATAAATGGACAATTCCTCATGTCTGGTGTAATTTAAGGTGGTGAAAGGTTCCCATTACATGCTAATCTAAAAGTACAAGTATACTAATTGAGATATATGGGTTAAACTGTGTTTCTGTAGAGCAAATAGACCATATAGGAAGAATAGGACAAACCCCATGTGATGCCACCTATAAGTTCTCTGAAAAGTACTTTCAAAGTCTCCTTTTGCTTGTACTGCATGCAAATCGGTGGATCAAGCAGGCCTGGCAGAGGAATTGTAGAGCTCCTGTTTCAAATGTTGTTTCATCGGCAGCGTTCCCATTTGGACGGTTCCCTTTAGGATTGTTCTCATTAACAGGAGAAGTTATCACCTGAGATATTTAAAAAAAATTACAAAATTACCTGCAAATAGCATCTGAAGTGTCAAATAACTAAGAGATGCAGGGAGGGATCTAGTGGGTTATTGGATTCCTGATTTCTGTTTTGATCACAAACATTGGGAAAGGCACTTTAACATTTACAATTGAAATGGTGAATTCAAAAGGGGCCCAAGTCCAAGAAATAATTTCTGCAGGAAATTAACTTAATTGCATAGTTTAAAGGGAGGCTACACCAAATGATTCATACTTTATAGTATGTAGTCAATACATTTAAGTGGACTAGGAACCATTTTGCACATAATTAGATAGGTTAGCTCTTGAGGATCATTCAACATATAATATCTCCATTTTGAAAAATTGTGGACTTGGGCCCCTTTTGAATTCACCGATTCAATTGAATACTAAATAGTAATAGTATCCTTTGCACCTGACATTAGGTAAATGTAAAATCTGCTAAAACAACAAACTGTACTATCACGGGATTAGACACTTCTGAAATGCACATTTTCTGCCACATGTATATTTGGTTAGAAGAATTCTTTATCAAAATTATTGATGGGTTGTCCACAACATTAGTCTTTTATTTTATTTATTTATTTATTTTTCCTGAAGTTGTTATGCTGGCTTCATCTGCTATCCTGAGAGCCAAAAGCATTACAACTAGATCAATACAAACTGGTAGCTCAGAATTTATATCATCAGCAGCACCATTGATCTTTATCAGCAGTGAAAAGTTTTGGGGGCAAAAATAGGGCAGCTTTCTCCCGCTGCTTCTGTATTTCTTTGAGCAAACCAAGTGGTGTAAAGATATTTGATGACCATGCAGGGATGGCAACTTTCTACATCACTGTGTTTTATTCGATACTTGACTTCATCTGCCCACATGTTGCTTTGTGTAAAACAAATGATATTATTTGTTCCAGGAGAAATGTAGAGATCCTATTTGTCTGTAACCAAACCTGTTTTCCTTAGCTATTGCGTGCACTATGGGCATGTTATTTTCATATATCCACAACTTATTTCTCCATATTTTACCATGAGATGCACTTACCATCTGACTTATATTTTGTTCATCCTTAAAAATTTGTGGTAGACTGGCTTAAGAAGGGAACAAAATCTGAGCTTATTGCATCTTCAAGATTCAACTTAAAAAGGCTTAATTTCCATATCAGAATAAGAAAAATGAAGCTCAATTATTAACATTAAGTCAAGTCAGGCTCCTAGCGAAATTTAAATGTGCATCTATTTTCTCTACGATTTTCACATTTTATAGTATTAGTATTTTATAGTTTTGATATTTTTTGTTTGTAAAAATGAAATAAAAACATATCCTTCTAAAACGTAATCAGACAATAATTAGCTCTCATCTTTAGTGTTTTCACAACCAATAATTTTTCTTTAAAGAGGATTTTAAAGTGGATCTTTTTTTCCATCATATGCAATGTGATGTCAAATTATAATGTTTGTGGGGGTTTGCACATATTTTGAATGTACATTTGATTTTAGTTGTGTCTTCTTTGCTGGCTTTATTGGCATTTTTGCAGAAGGAAAAAACACAAATGACATGAATACATTCTCGCTCTTTCCATCTCCCCTTCTCAGTCATGTGAGAACAGCAGGTGTCCCAGCCCAGGACTGCAGATTCTTACAGTATCTTTAGAAGATATAGCACCGGGTCAAGACCTAATTCTTTAATGTGCATGGATGTGTTTTTGTATTTGGGTAGTTGACCCAAAAAGAGAATGAAGGAGACACCCAAAGCAGAAACAATCTTTTCCTTAAAATAAAATAATTAAAATGAAATTAAGACAACTAAATTAACTGAAACAAAAAAGACGATTTAATCAGCCTTACTGAATAGTAAATATCTCCCATCTAAATCTTTCTCTGTGAATGGCTTGATATGTGATCATAAAGCTGATTTATTCTGCTGTACAGAAATCTGGCTGCACCAGAGGGATCATTTTGGTATGAATGAATCTAGTAACCAAGGGGTGTTGACCTCTTAGTTACTAGAATTTTCATATTTCTGAAACCACAGGACAAGGAGGAGTAATTCATGACTAAAGTCTAATAATAAGCTCTAGATCTATCTTGGGTATAAGTCTTTCTGATTTTTAACTCTCAGTTTTTCTCACTTAATGAGGAAGTCAGAGGAATCATTTTATTTTGTTGCAGTGTATCATGTGCCTGGAAGAATATTTCACTTTTTTTTCTTCTTTTTCTTCTTACTTAGTATTTAGTACACACAGTTATTATAACGGTGGACTTTAACATCCATCCATCCATTTTCTATACCCACTGAATCCCAGGTCATGGGGGTCTTTAACATCCATATAGATGTTGAAAATGATTCCCTGAATGTTTCCTTTATTTCTATTACACTGCTGGCTTCTCACAAAATGTGCCTGGGCCGACTCATTATTTTCTTCATACCCTTAATCACATTCTGACATATGACATAGAACATGAACAACTAACAGCAATCCACCACTCACTTTTAATAACCTTTGATTTCACATTTTTTAACTTCACAACATCTGAGAGAAAATTTTAGTACAGTAAGTTTCTATCAGGGATTACTGTAGTTAGATTTAAGGGAACAGTTCTATTGTTGATTTTGTTTCCAAGTCATGTGCTGAAAGATAGAAAAGAAAAACAGTTGCCTTGAACTTATTCCTGAACAGGCAGATTGTCTAGTTGCTATGGCTTTAACATGTACAACATTTGATAATGTTGCTTCTTTCAAAAATAAGGTAAACTGTCAGGTTTTGAGGAACACTCTTGAGCCTGATTTGTGTTTTGACTGTTTCCGCCCTGTTAAGCTCACTGAGCTGGCAGCTTAACTTCTTCTAAACTATCAACTTGTCTCTTAGACCCCATCCCAACCAGTCTGTTCAAGGACGTTCCTTAATTAATGCTTCCATTTTGGATGCAATCAATTTATAAAGGCTACGCGCCTCGGGCTTTTAAGGTCACTGTAATTAAACCTCTACTTTAAAAAGCTGGTCTTGATTTGGGAGTGGTAGCTAATTATAGACTTATATCCTATCTTCTTTTTATTTCTAAAGTTTTTGAAAAAAAACTGTTACAAATCATTTAATTGATCATTTGAATAGACACCATTTGTTTGAAGAGTTTCAGCCAGCATTCAGATCACATCACAGTACAGAAACAGCACTGGTGAAAGTCCCCAACAATCTCCTCACGCCTCAGACATTAGACTTGTTTCTATACTTCTATTGGATTTCGAGTTACATTTTATACTGTTGATTACAACACTCTTTTATAGAGGCTTGAACTTGTAACTGCTATTAAAAGGGACCACAATAGCTTGGTTTAAGTCATATTTATCTTCTAGTCTGTTAATGTGAATGGGAGAGTCTTTCTCAAAAACCAGAGTTAGTCATAATGTGACACAGAGTTCTGTGCTTGGGATGTTATTTTTCACCATATAGATGCTTCAAAGATGAACTAATAATTTATTGCATATATTCCATTCCTATGCAGATGACACTCAGCTATACCTATGCATGAAGCTAGATAGGCCTGTAAACTAACTTGACAACAAACATTTCTTAATGAAATTAAGGCCACAAACTGAACTTGTACTGCATTGTGAACTGAATTACAAGTTGAATCAGGTACTGGAATGAATTGATCTATGTATAATTTTCAAAGAATTTGACTGAATTGGAATATAATTTGAATGTAGTCGGATTATATTTTGTTTTGTAAACTTTGGGTGCTTTC
This sequence comes from Zenarchopterus dispar, assembly GCA_028564865.1. NCBI lineage: Eukaryota > Metazoa > Chordata > Actinopteri > Beloniformes > Zenarchopteridae > Zenarchopterus > Zenarchopterus dispar. Next base: position 4,425,648 of record JAOWBL010000013.1, read on the forward strand.
TGTGTAAAATCCCTTTAGATGACTTCTATTGAAGTGGTGCTATACAGTTGATTTGAATTGAACTGAACTGAATTGTTGCTAGTTTTTGTCATCCTCAACCTAATGATCAAACTTGTGGCCTGAAGGATTACATGACTGAAGTGTTAATGGAAAACAAGAGAAAGATAGTTTCTTCTTCTATTAACACCTGAATTCAAACAGCTTTTATCATTCACGCTTTCAATGAAGCTATGCTATTAAAAGGGAAGACAATTTCTAAGGTTGCTCTGTACGAGATACAGCAGATATCAAGCTGAGTGAATTCATATGAACAATGTACTGTACAATTAATACTCTTAATGCCTTTTATCCATGAATTTTATTATCTTATCCCTACACTATATGTAAAAATTAAGTTCTTATCTTTTATTGCTTTACTTCATAATCAACACTCATAACAGCAATAATCACACAACATCGGAAAGGACACAGTCATTTTATGTGAAGACTTCATGATCACTGCTTAATTATGAATAGTTTGTTATGGAGGACATTACACATAATAATATACAATGACTAAAAGAGAATGCTCCTGAATTTTGTGCCTCCTGGTAGATTTCTTGTGTGAGTAACTCCTCTGTCACCCGTGGTAGAAACTGCTGCTGTAGGCAGTTCTTTGTCCTTTTAGAACAAACAAATGTCATTCATGAAGTCATCTTTTTCTGTCTGTGTTAGGCTGTGTCTGTGGTTCTCCTGATGGATGGATGAATGGATGGATGGATGGATGGATGGATGGATGGATGGATGGATGGATGGATGGATGGATGGATGG
>JAOWBL010000013.1:4443246-4458761 GCA_028564865.1 Zenarchopterus dispar
TGTGTGTATATATATATATATATGTGTGTGTGTATATATATATATATATGTGTGTGTGTGTATATATATATATATGTGTGTGTGTGTTGCAGCTGTGTGTTTAAATTACAGTACTCAAAGCAATATATGCTTGTGGCCATAAAGACCAGGCTATTCAATATGTGTAATTCTCACTTAAGTGATGTCAAATTAGTTTGTGCATGTCTTTAGCTTCCTCACCAAAGTCAAGAAATGTTCTGGTCCCGATAATGTTCATCCAAAACATTTATCATGTTATGTTACTTTAACATAACTATGGAATAGTTAGGTTAAGTACGGTACATACTGATGTGCATTACGCCAATTCACTGATATTTAGTCAAATTAATTTGGCTGAATATGAGAAGAAAGTACATCCCTATAGACCACAGAATTTTTCTCATTACTTGTGTCAGCGGTAACATCGTAAATAAACACCAGTAAATCCATTCCAGTGGCAGCCATATATAACCATATGATAACTCTGCCTCAAGCATGATGTGGTCTGCATTGGACCAGGAACTGTTCCTTTCCTTGTGCATACTTGTCTCTTCCTACCATGTTTATCTTCTCATTTGTCCAAACAGTCTGATTCCAGACCATGGGAGAGTTTCTTTACATGTTGTCTGGTAAAGTCTACTCTGGCTTTCCTGTTCTTGAGTATTACCAGTGGACTGCACCTCATTGTAAACCCTCTGGATTTACATTCATGAAGGCATCTCTTCATAACAGATTTTGACAATGATACACTAACTTTCCCCAGAGTATTCTTGACTTCTGATTATATTGTGAAAGGGGGTTTCTTCACTTGAAAAAAAAGCCTGCAATCCTCCTGTTCAATTGGCTTCTGTGGTCTTCCGAGCCCTTTGTTATTGTTGAGCTCACCAGTGGTTTCTGTCTTTTTAACAAGGTGCCAAACTGTTGATTTGAAAACAACTAAGGTTTTGCCCTCTCTCTCATAGATTTATGCTGTTTTTTCAGTCTAATGATGACCTCTTTCACTTGCATAGAGAGTTCTTTGGATTTGATTTTGGTAGCTCCAGTTAAACAGCTGTCAGGTGCAAACTCAATACCTGGTATTAACTTCACACCTTTTTATCTACTTCAGCTATTTTGAAGTAATTGGGAAATGGATGAAACAAAATACTTTTGATTTAGCTGTATTTATAACCTTCACCTTACCTGTTTCACTCTAGTTACCACCATTTTACGTCCATGGTCGGACTTGTTGTCAGTCGTAAATTCCAAACATAATGAACTAAATCTGTCTTGTTATCTGTCTGATCACTCCCATTTTTTTTAAATGAAAGATTAAAGTTGAGTTATCATTAGTCCCAAAGACTGGCCACCATCCTATTTTTAATTGAAAATGTAGCAGAACTCACCATCTTCCTGTGACAATGGCATTCCAGACCTAATTTTACAATCAATCTTACAGTAAACTGCATGACCACCAACTTGACCCTGTTAATGCACTAATGCATTCAAAATAGTATAAGTATTGCATCAAGAATACATACCAGAGTGTGAGTGTTACCTGTTGACAGTTTTGGACAGTAATGTGTTACTGTTTTTGGGTTACTTTAATACTTTCCCTTTTTCTTGTAATTAGTGTACCTAATCGCTAATAGAATTTTAGTACCGGTATTATGAAATTAAATGACTAATTTCAGTGTCACTTTTATTGATTTTAGTATCAAGACTAGAAAATGAGCAACGATGCGCTGCAAATACCACTGGCCTAAAGAACAGCAGCAAGCAGGTTAAGTAGGATGGAAATATTCTCATTTACTGATTGGAAATATGTCTATCAGTTTGATTTTTGACTTTGTCTCCAGAAGCAATCTTATCCTGACTGGTAACCATAAACGTTTTTCTGGATTGGCGGTTCAATGAATTAGGAGGGCCAATTAGTCCCACAAGAAAGCCATGGTGGAGCGCTAAGTCATCAGAGGGAAACAAATTCATGATATTGTTTTGAAGCAAGTGATGGTTAATGTTACTAATAATGGATCGAACTTTATATAAGGGTTTACGTAACATGTACCAGCCTGCTGATTCTGTCTAACATTTATAAGTCATTACAGATGTCCTTTCAAATGAAGGAATTGATTATAAATAAATAAGTACATTAGTAAATAAATAGTCTTGTCACTGAGACTACTCTTACTTACTGCAACAATAACATCAATATGAAAAAATAGTTTGACTCATCAAACTTTGGCTGCCGACTCGTGGAATAAGGTTATCAACTATTTTCTGAATTTAAGTGGGACACTCTTGCCCTTCCACTATCTGTGTGTTGCTCTACTGTTGTGATGAACTTTGGACTGTGAAATGCTCAAATTATATTGTAAAAAGAGAATTTGAGCTAAATTGAAATAAAGTATATTTTTGTTGTTTATTTGTTTCATATTACTCATTGAGTTGGATAAACCTAATTTGTTTGGCAGGTATCATGAGTCCCACTGCAGCCAGGAAAAAATTATTCAAGACAAATTTAAATGGACATTGAACACATCCAAGAATTTTTTTTTTCTTTGTTTTTTTTTTAGATTTTTTAGAACTTGTTTAAACTTTTTCTCCTTCGTGTGCACTGTGCACTGAAGTTTGTTTATTAAAAAATGTATTTTTTTAAAGCATGTAAAAGTGCACTGCATTAGTATTGGGTTTTTTGGGATCTTTAATAACGCCCATGTGTCTGAACATGCCTTGCCGTGCACTAACACTGAGTGTGCAGTCAGAAGATAGATCAAGGTGCACGCATGCATATCCAAACATTATCTTTTCAGATAACTCGGTGTTGATGTCAAAGAGAGTGGGGGCGAGGAGTTTTTCTGATGTTTGATCATTAACCCAACCACCAAATTTGATTTAGAGTTTACATTGTCGTGGAAAAAGTCCAAGTCCTGTGTCACTCTTGTCCTGTATTGCAAATGAACCCCATTAAGAAAACTCTCCAAGAAGGCAACACAAACAAGATTCTCTTCCCCTTGACTTCTCTTGTCAGGGCTGGCCTTTATCACCCTCTTCAGTTTTTATGAAGGGAGGCCTATCTTTGGACTATCATTTGACATCATGTACACATTCCTCCTAGCAGATGCTCCCTTGTGATATGCTGTGTGTGTTTCCCCCCTCTCAATGTTACTCAATGGGTTGCTTTCTTCTTCTCCAGCTTCCCCCTTCATCCACACACAAACATATAGACCATGTCAGCCACAAAGTCCATTCAGCTGATGGAGACTGCTGGCTGAGAGGGGGAAAGCCACCACATGATAGTGGGTCCGGCCCCTCACAGAAAACCACCATTTCTGTCTGAGGGGGGAAACAGACAATGCTTTGTGGGCCATATAGAGGGAGTCTACCCCTTCTATTAAAGGCACTGACACCCAGCTGCTTAAGCACGTCAGCTAAACTATGGACCATTGTTCCAAGCAGTCACAATCCTTCCTCGATAGGCCCCTAGTGATGATCAATGGACAGGCCCTGCTGGAGTGGCCGAGGGTCTGCGGCACCCCACAGGTCTCAATACTGGGGCCACTCTTCTTGTGACGGATCGCCTGTCACTCTCCACCCTCTCCACACCCCTGGCCTGTAAGAGGCACTCGTCTTTTCCCCTCAATTAAAGCCACTCAGCAGGGCATAGACTCCTTGCGACTGGTTGCTGGCTTTGTCAGACCACATAGAAACAGCAAGCAGTATTTTTTTTTTCATCCTCAGCAAGGTTCGGTTTTTATTGGTTTGGAAACCGTAGGAGATAGGTGTACCAGTTCTTATGTTCTCTCATTTTACAGCAGCCTTTAAAAAGCTAATGTCTGTCATCTCATCTGTTTGGTGCAATTAAATTCTTCTTTTAGTGGTATTGTGAGGAGGCCTCAGCGAACACGTCCATCAGAAGAAGAGCTGTGCATAGGAGACATGCTCAGTTAGACTGCATGGTCATAAAGGTTATATTAATGGTTTATGTACCCCACTGCAGCATTGTTAATGGCACATGGCATTTACTGGGTGCTGCAGAGGAAGGCCATTCAATCCACTGTATGGTTTATCTATCATGTCAAGCGCTCAATAAAAAGCCCCCAGTAATATCAAAGGAGATTCAACACAAAGGCTCTACCCCTGGGCTAGGTTTAAACCTTCTCTTGTATTCTGCATAACAAAATGAATAGTTTATATTTTCAAAATCCGTCTGAAATTAATCAAATTTAATTCCCCTTTGCGCCGTGCCTAAACACATATACAAAATCACACAGAATGCATATAGTATGTGTGTGTATGTGTATGTGTGTGTATGTGTATGTGTGTGTGCACTGCGAAACAATACCATTTGCACTCAGTGAAACAAACCCTATTAAAAGAATTTCAGGGGTAGTTTAAAATCTGGTTTAACAAAATAGCTCACACCTGAACCCGAAACTGACTCCATGCGCCAGTTTAATAGTTTAGTGTCCCTTTATCTGCGATGATGTCACCAAAATTATAGGCCCCATGCCAGATCTGCACCTCACCGGCTTTACAGTTAAACAATCCCCACCAATGTTGTAAGAGACTGGAGAGGATAACGATAATGATGATGAGGTTATCGTGGAGTAATTACTGTGCATGGAGGATTCCACACAGTGTGAATGAGTAAAACACCCAAGCGTGAGAGACGGAAATAGGGAATGAGGAAGACACATCGATGGGGGTGGGGGGTTTAAGATGGCTGCATCTCTAAATGTGTCGCTTGATTGAAGTGCGTAAGGTTCTGAGCTAATTACACCCAGAACCACAGCCTAGGAACAGATGCCACACTTGTGCATCAATAAATGCTTATAAGTAACTTATTTAGTGCTGCCTGCCATGCAAGGAAATGGCATGACTTAAAGCACAAAGTGCCCGGGGGCTATTCCCCAGCTCTTTGTCTTGTCATCCTGCATCTTTTAAATCTATTCACTGCTTCAAAACAACATAGGAAGACAGCAGGGTAGGCAAAAAAAGGAGTTAAAGGAAGGAAAAGAAGATACAAATATTCGCACTTTGCAGACAGTATTATGATTGCCGTTTGAGTTGTCTGCCATCAAAGAAATACTGTCTTCTCTTAGATTTGTGAGTCATAAAGGAGTGGTGAAAGTGCCGTTTTTAAGGCCAAGTTCCTGTTTGATGAAATGCAGCTGTTCTTTAAAGTTTTAAGATATATATGTTTTGACTGGAGCATTGAAAGATACATTAGCTTGACAAGGCGGTGCTATTTTTCATCTAGCATTTGATGTCATAAAAATACATAGCTATTGTCACAAATTAATGATATATTGTAACTTTATTATATTGTCTTGTGTGAAGACAATAGAGGGCTTTTTGCTTTTGATTTGTTGATATGGCAGCACATTCAGTCATCTTTACTGACAGATTCGAGCAGACAAGTTTACAGCGTTGATGATTCCACAGTAGAGTGCATATAAAACAAAATATGTAATCAAAGCCAGGCCTTAACTCGCTTCCAGGATAATAAGCAATTAGCGTTACCGCAGCTATAGGGCTTCACTTTCCATTACAAGAATTTTACCAGCACAAGTCATTTCAACACGAGTTTTGAACTGTCTGAGGGTTTGCAATAGTGTTTGAGTCATCTGAAAGACATGGAAGCAACTTTTAGCTTCTGAATTTTTCTCTAATTGCTGTGTCACCTGTTTTATGTTTGCTCTTTGGTGTCCACATATTTTCACCTGACATTTCATGTAAATCAGCCAAGAAGATTCCCGGTGAAGGTGTAGCATTGTGTTTAAGCTTTAATAGCTCTTTTTGTGTTTTTAACTGCACTCAGTCTTGCAGTTCCAGATGAGTGTTCACTGGCATGCCACAAGATATCTAAGGCGGCAAATCTCGAAAATCAACTGTGTAACATAAGGCCCATACATTTTTGCAAATACAAAGAGAAAAAGCATCTTCACTTATTATCGTTTCCAGTGTGTGATATAAAAGGTGGCAGTGTCAGGAGACTTTGGTTGGTCTGTCAGCCTGCACGACTGGGTAGTACTGGAAATATTTCAGCACTTAAATGGTGCGGCACAAAAATGCTAATGCAAAAGAAGAGCAATCATTTCCCCATCGAATATTTGTTCTTTCTTTCAACCCAAGAAGCTGTTTTGCAATTGATGATTGTTCCTATGAATAATTAGAGAGGCTTACATTTTTCATGAGACTAATTCGTAGTTCTCTACTGTACATTTTGCCCCCTCACACTGCATAAATTAACATATTTGAAATATGTATAATCTTTAAAGACTATGTCATGTGTTACTAACAGATTCTAAAAGTAATACATGGTTTAACCATGTGAAAGCAGGGTGCAAATGATCTCCATCTGATTTTTTAATTGGCTTAAAAATAAGTTTGCAATGGAATTCTCACTTAGACTTGTCTGTTCGTGTTCATCTGAGGCAAATAATTTCCAAAACAATAATCACTGCCAAATGTGGCCTACATACACAAGCTTTGAAAATAAAAGTTCAAGTCCTGACAGCCTTCTTTAAAATAAAAGTTGATTGACTCTTCTCAGACATTACAAGTCTTTTTAGCTTTTATGTACATGAGTGGTTTTGTGCAACCAAATCATGAGCACATTTAGGATGTGCATATATTTGCTCAAAAGCATATTTGTTCTTTTAAGGGAGTGTGATCGCACACAGAGGAAAAAAAAAAGGCAGAGGGACGAACTGGGAAAAATTGTTGTAGAGTAGGTGGCACTGCCAAACTTGGTAAGTTTTCCAGCATTAGCCCATCAAACCCCTTTCCTTATCTCCACTGTGCCACCTAAATGGGAAAACTAAGGCTGAGGAACTGAACATGTTGCTGTCCTGCAGGGGTCCTGCCCTCCGGTCAGATAAACTGCTGTCCTCCTTGTTGTTCTTTTAAGTGCACAAATTGTCTTGGGGTGCAGAAATGCTCGTGTGATATACCCTGCCCTGCTGCTGGAGGCAGATTTTTGCCATGATTTAGAACAAGTTTTTGTTTGATTAACTTGATACATTTTCTTGAAGGTTCACTCCCAGCAGTAAATATTGAATACAAGACGTCTAATGTGAAGTAACAGCATTTGTAGCTTCAGTAACACTCAATTAAGTTGATCTATGAAATGAAAAACCGCTTGACACAAACCTTTAAACTGTCAAATAATCACATTTTAGGCACTGCTAGTATAAAACACCTGGAACATACTTTCTCACAGAGTTGAGAGAGTCTTTAAATCCAAGCACACAATGTGACGAATATGAAGAAAAAAAACCTAATCCAAGGTGTCTGATTTCACCTCCAAGGCAGGAGGTGGAAGGGAGCTGCTCAGAAAGGTATCATATTTTTTTAAGCCTTAAATTTTACCACTTTCTCTTTCCCGACTTGTTTGGGCAGCGAGCAAACACTCATGGCATATGTGCCTTCTAGACCCACCTCTCTCTCGTGCCCACAGCTGCAAACACCACCCCTGATCGTTTTGATCTAATTTCCTCTTTTTTTCCCCCCCCTCTTCCTTTACCTTTCCTGCTGAAATTGATTTCTGCTTGTTTGGTTTGGAAGTAATAAGATCAACAGTAGGATCATGTTTCAATGGCATACTACCTTGAACCCCAGGCAAATGATTTGTCTAAACTTAATAATGGAAATACTTAGGATGTATTGGGAGATGTAAACAGTAGTTGTAATAAAAAAGTGCCGGAAGGTAAGCGCTCCTTTAAGTTGCAAAGCCTTTCCACTTATGTTGGCCGTACACACCTCAGGCTCTCCCCAAACACCATGAATAAAATGTATCCCCATTTAGCCTGGCGAAAAGTCACCCAATAAAAGCTATTTAACTGGAGTGTGGGCTGGAGTGTGGCATGTTTAGTCCGCAGCAAAGTTTGACCGTTGATGACAAAGCCGTCAGCAGAACAGGAAACACCTAATTCTTTACTACGCACGCAATTAGTTTTAGCAACAGTTCAAGTCGCACACACATGTAGACATCAGTTAAGTTCCACTCTGTAGTTTCATAATGCTACGGGCCTCTTTGTCCTCCACAAACATGGATAAACAAAAAAATCCCACAAGAAAATTGCATTTGGCTATAGTGTTAACAGCATTGGCATGTATTTTTATTTTCAAGTACACAAAGGAATCTTTACTACAAACATGGCTTGCTGCTCTAAAGCTCTTTTTCTGCTTCTCCTTAATGGAAAGATCGTTTCAAGCAATTAAACACATTAGATATATTCTTTAACATGTAAGACCTTTCACAATACACTGTCTTCTCCAAACCTTCTGAAATTACAGTAAAACCTCTGGAATTTCCTAAATATGTAGCCATTTTAGGTAATATTTAGTTATATTTAGTTTCACAAGCAGCATATTGTTTATGTGTCAGTTTCTAATTAAACCCTTCAAGAGTTTTGTTTACAAGCCATCGCCTCACACCTTGTATGCATTGGCCCACGGACATTCCTCAAAGTGAATTAGATTAGTTTCACTTCATGGAAGATGGCAGACTTGCTCCCTGTCTTCTGCAATAACCTGAAAATGTATCCATTCAGGAAGCGCTTCACATACGATCTCTTTTTTCCCACCGATTTAAACCAAAAAAAAAAGTTCAAAAATACATATAGGTTGTGGACAAAAGGCAAGAATTTCCATAACATATTTTAAACTGTTTTCCACACCTATTACTCCTTCTCTTCAATAATCATGGGAATGACTCAAGCTTTTCAAAGTGCCAAAAATACACAGTTAAATGAACCTTGAATCTTCACTTTAAACCTCAAATTAAAGACAGTAGTTGTAACTGTGCAGAGCATGAACAGATGTGACTCAGAAAAGTACAAGGCCCCCAAAAAATTCTGCAGCTGCATTCTGAGGAGCTGTTGACCCAAAATAGATAGATCCATGGCGTGTTTAGTTCTGTATTGTACCCAGTGTTTTCTGCCGCATGGAGTCCTTGTGACCAGCCCACAGAATCAAGATAAATAGTTTATGGCTGATGGAAAAAAAAAAAAAAGAAAGAAGAAAAAAGTTTCAATGCTGCGAAGTACAAATTGTAACAGATTCTGAGAAAAAGGTGAAAATAAAATGTAAAGTTTAAATTCTTAAACACTCAGTTTAAGAACTAGATTGGCAAGTGAATAGAATAAGCAAAGCAAATCAAAATCCATCATATTATCCACGTGCAAATGCTATTTTAATCAAAGATTCTTCTTTTTCCAAAAGTGTCCCTCTGCAAACAAAGACTGCTTTGAGCTAGCAGTCAAAAGTCTTTCCTCCCTGTGAAAAATTTAGCATGTTAAACAAATTCAGTCCAAATTCAATTTGTCATAATGATGCTTTTATTTCTTGTTTCTTGCCACTGGTGAAGTGGTAAATTTCACACAACTGATAATGGAAGAATTAAAAAGAAAAAAAAACGAAAAGCAGTGAAGGACATTGGTTGGCTTTGTTGGTGACATAATTTAAGTGCTAATGATTCTGAGCTTGACATGTTTACCCTTAAATCAATTTGTACTGTTACAGCTGAGGCACTGTCAAGCCTCTCATGCACATGAATGATACGGTAATGTTCTCACTGCATTCATTTTTTTTTTCTACCTGCTGTGAAAGCAGTAACACGGAAAATGTTCATCAGTTAACCACACAGAGCCCAGAACTTCTTGTCAGGAGTTTTTTAGTTATGAGACCAAACAGGAAAAAAAGTATAAACCAAGGGATTTGAAACTGTCATCTATGTAGCTGTTTAATTTTCTTAACCCTTTGCCAAGCAAAGAAATGGAAACCCGGAAAGTTGGCTGAAATAAACAGCAGGACATGTGTCAGTTGAGGGGCGGACTCGTAAAACACCTGTTTGCTGTATGGGGCCTGAAAGCAGGAGTTGTTAATAGCCAGCCATAAATCCCTCACTCCATTGTTCTGTCACCAAGTTGTAGGCCTGCATTTCTCCGTGGGATTCATGAGGTAAAACTTTGTTGAAAATATAACACCCCGCCCTTCCCCTCCTTCCCTCCCTCTTCCCCGCTTCAGCATCAAACAGTTTAAGGTATCAATCACCAGGTTCTCCATATGAACCTGCGAATCCGGAACATGAACTTCTGAGCTGTAATCCTACAAAAACATGCAAAAAGGCCTTTGGATTTCGACATTTTTGCAAGTTATTTGGCTCTCTTCAAATAAAAGATGAAAAGATTGCTGGTCTCTCTTGTTCACACAGTTTGACTGTACTGTAAATTAGTCACATCTCCTTAATAGACGCTTTTTGGTGGAATGCTGATATTGTTTGCAGAAAAACAGTAATTTATCAGAATTTAGCTGCTGTTGACCTTTTATTTGGACTTAAGAGAGCCAACAGAGAGGTCTTTTTTTTCATAATCTGTCTTTTAACAACAAGCACAAGCTGTTTGGACCACAGAAAGCATTGTATGTGTGCGAATGTGTGTGAAAAGTCCATTTATTTTTGCGTACATGTCACCTGGAGAGCCTTGGAACGACCCCTGCCCCACTCTGGTTTTCAAAATAGACGTGTGGACGTCTCCGACGTCTCATTGTAGAGCAGTCAGCACAGACAAGTCCAGGCGGGAGCAGAGGAAGACCTCTGGCCTTCTGCCTGCCATCCCCCAGAGCCTCCGTAGAATCTGTTCACTGTAACAAGCTGCACAAAGACGGCAGAGGGAGGACCCAACATCAGACCCGCTGATCATTTGCCTGCAGTAAAGAGTCATCTCAGTACTCATCCATTCTTCCTTTAGAGATTCTGGTCTCTATCGGGAGGTAAAGGGGTTGAGAAAAAAGAGAAACAGATATGGTGTGTCTCTCATCTGGAAGAGGCATGATGGGTTTTTTGGATACATTTATGTTGATTGCAAGACGAGAACACAGTTGACACATTATTTTTCAACTTTAATTTTGTTTTAGAAACACGTCAGAGAGTGTGAGTTTTTCTTTCTTTCTTTTTTCCTGCTTCTGAGGGGCTAAAATAAGAGTTTATGTGCACTGACTCTGTGAGGAATTCTGAGTGGGGAGCATTGTGTTTTTGGTTTAAATGGAGGACAGAAGGAGTAAAACTGAAAAGATAAGAGCCGCACCAGCTTTTCTACATTCTCAGTCTAGTTAATGTTAGGAGGCTCTAATAAAAAGCCACCATGTGCCAATTGAGCGCCTACAATTAACAGATTAGAGTGATAAAGAGGTTGCATGGCTGGAAGGCACAGGGCCGCCTCCCCAGGCCCTCAGGGCTCCATGATGGGCAGGAGCAGGAGCAGGAGGAGGAGGAGGGAGGCTGAACCGCTGATGAAGGGCCCAGATAATCTCTTCCTCCCTCCTTCTTTCTCCCTCTCTCTCTCTCACCCCTCCTCCTTTCCCTCCTCCCTCCCTGCACCTCCCCTCCCCAGCCACCCCACCCAATCCTTTGCACTCTGTGCCCTGGAGCACCTTTTGCAAATACCTGCTCAATATTCTAGTTGGAGGGGGGGGTGCAGCAGCGGCGGTGGTGGTGGTGGGGCATGTGGTGTATCTGCAGAAGGGAGATACAACACACAAAAAAGCTGCTTGAAACAAAAAGCGGAACATCTGCTAAAGCAATTGCGGGGTAAATATGTTTGACAATTGTTGTTTACAGTGACAGTGGTAACAGTTTCAATGCCAAAATCAAAACCCCACCATTTCTCTACTTGCAGTGAAACAGATGGGCCTAAAGCGATCCATTAGCAACCTGTCAAAAGCTTCACTCTCAACTTACTTTTATGTCTTTGCTTCTTCGCAGTGTGACTGAAGAGAAGCTATTTGGGACTAATGAATATTATCTATTTACCCATCATTAATCTGATACCTACTGCTCATTGTGTATTTGATTTTTGTCTTGCTCATTCTTTACTTTCCATTCCTGCCAATGTTTTCTATTCAAGGAGAGCTGTTTGAATCCTAACCTCTCTCATATTATTGTATTATTGATGGAGATGCATTCTAAGCTGCATTTGAAAGAATCCAAAGGAGGTAATGATTTTTTGCAGTTTTTTTGTTTTAATAGTGAGCATTTGGGGCATTTTTATTTGTGTGTGAGAGATTAGTCAACGATACAAATTATTAACAACTTTCCTCTTTCATCATAGATTTTCTGTTCTCGCACCACCTTGGGATGTAAGCTGTTTGTGTGAGCGAGCATGTAAAGTGAGGATTTTGGACAACATGGTGTAAGGATCCCGATCAAATTGATTGTTTTCTAACAAGAGCACCGCAAAATGAGGCCTTTTTAGGATTCCAATTAAACCCTGGAATGTGAATTTATCTATTTTATGACACTCTAGTGCGAGGGTTTTAGGTATCAGTTGTGGAAGGGATAAAACTGTTCTGTGAGCCAAAATGTTGTTGTCGAATATGTGTTTGCATGCATTCAAATCAGCTTCCCTATGCCTGTGTGAGTGCACATCAACAAAGATGAAGGCATAATGTACCACTAACCCCGTCACTGTGCTTTCACAGCACTGTACCGCTCTGAATATGCCCAATCAAATTACGTGTTTGGAATAATTAACCCCAAAACCCCCCATCAGTTCTAATTGGCACCTATTAGAAGGCTGTATGATTTCTTGATAAACACAGAGTGGAGAGAGCTGCACTGGCAGCAGTGGTGGGTGTATGTTTGATTGGTAAGCAAAGTGTGGGAGCGATGCGTACCGGGGGTAACCAACATTTAATTATCAATGAGGTTTTCGCAACACTTTACAGAGGCCCCGGGCATCTTTTCCTTCAGTAGTAGTAATGGGCTCTTTTTAATGGAACTTGTGTTAAACACAGTGCAGCCACTGCAAAGCTTTGGCGTTCAGCCCCAGCCCTTAGTTGTGGCTGCTTTAATTTAGGTGACTTCTGAAAGAAGACAAAGCACATTTGGCTAACACGTTTAAAAGTGTGTAAAGGGGCCATGGAAAGAGATAAAGACAATGCCTTTTGTGAATTCACATAAGCTGCTGCTTTTTTTCTTTTCTTTTTTTTTCTTTTTTTTTTGCTTCTGCTTTGGCACTTCTCTTGGCAAATTTATCAGATTATTCAGGCTGCGTCAAAAAGCTTATTAGTTAGTCTGCTCTTATTGTGACTGTATGAAAGAAAATAAGGCCTTACAAATGATCGTTTAACTACTTCCACATTTAAAATAATTTAAGCCACAGCAGTGGAGCCAGACTGTTTTAAACGACTTGTGGTTGAATGTCACTCAAATGTCAAACTCCACCAGTTGTCACCACAGCCATTAATGCGGTTTCCCAGTAAGACCAGTGTGAACTTTATATGATCTGCCACTTGATGTGTTCACCAAACACACTCCTCTCTATTCTACATTTGACCCATTCATTAACCCTCCAGTTTCAAAGTGTATATATTTTTTTTCTTCATTTCTTTTTGAATGTGTAGCCTATGAACATTTTGACAGGTCAGTTCTCTTGAAGGCTCCACATGTTGCTAGACTTTTTCTGTTGAACTCTTAGCTCTTTATTTTACTTTTTTTTAAATATTGTTTCAGAATAACACCCTGCCATGAACTTTTACCCTGAATCTAAAGAATTAATGTATAATTTAATGCTTTAAAATGGCACAAGGTATAAAGTGCAGGGATATGATTTGCACACTGTGGCTGAAGTGGCATATTTCAACTTAACAAATATGCCAGTGAATTGTATTCAGTTCTATTGTTTAATGCTTTTCTCCTTGAATTTGTCTTACAAAATTTCAGAGCGTGTTTTCCGGCCAGTAAAGTATATTCCCGACCACTGAATTGCAGAATTTAGTTATTCAGCTGGTAGGCGTAACAAAGTGTAACTTTTTTGTTTTGTTTTTTGATAATAAATAACATAAAAAGATTGAAAAACTACACAAAACCTGTCTGTATATTCAGTTTTAACTTACACATTTTAATACTGTATTTTAAGACAAAATTTAAAGTCATGATGGCGCACATAGGACTTCTGCAATAAGAGCTTTCAGGAGGCTTTGGCCCTCTGAGGCCTGAGGCTTGATCCTTCTCTTCCACTAGCTCTTACACTGGGACCTGCAATGGGGCAAAGGTGCTGGAGGCAGAGCCAGGCCCAAGTCTGACCCAGTTTTCTGAGGGTTGCTGATAGGAAACGGCTGGGAGTCCCAGGGTAACCCTCCGTCAGCACCAGCTCCTGTAATGTGGCTGAGCATGTGCCAATCAAGCCGACCATGATGACAAGCTCGTGATGACATGACCATCGTCTGCTCTCCTCTCTTTGCTGCCTGGACATCTCAAAAGCAAGAAAACATTGCAGTGATTATGGCATTTCAGTGTCAAGTGGCATGTTGAGTTTGGCTAGGACCTTGGGATTGACAAAGGGAAGACGAGATGTTTGTGAGCAAAGTTTTTTGGAAGGAATGTTGAGGGGGTTTTTTATGCACAAGAGTTCAACTGTATTTTTTATGTAAGAAAAATGTTATCAGATCAAGTTAACATCCAAGAACATAAACAAAATTAAAACAAACAAAACATTTTCAGACATATTCCATTCATAATCCACAAAAAGGAAAATGATCCAAGATTTACATTAGAGAATGATGTATGTTAAGTATTTTCTCCTTTTAATGGTTTTTCATATTTTGCAGTTCTCAAGAGGGTTTTTTTTTTTTTTTTTTTTTTTGGACACTTGCATACATGTCCAATGGCAGCGAGAGACAGAGATACTCGGTGAGAGAAAAAGGGGGAGAGAGCAACACATCTGACAATCCACTGGCATGAAAGTGAGCCCCTCAAGCAAACAAATTCAGAGAGAAAATTACGGTTTTGTGCGTTTGTGTCAATATGCATGTCAAAAGGTAATTGGGAAATTGTTCTGCAATGTCAAGTCCTGTTGGCAGTGTTTAGCCTGTGGTAAGATCAAAACCATTTCTTCACAGGCTCAGAGAGGCCAGACCAAGCTCCTCTAACTCTCTACAAGACTCTGCTTTAAGCTAATAACATTGCTCTTCATTGTAAAGATATTACCAGCACCGCACAGGATCTGCTGAAAATTACAGAAAACTTCCCTGTTACTCTTCCCTGTCATGAGCAATTTTCATGCCAGTATGCTATGGTTACTGCCATCATCCAAGGTATCAATGTGGAGCAAAAAGAGGCTCACAAAATTATTTCTGAATGATAGAAATCTGTCATATAATTAAATTTCATGGCAATTTTTGCATGTAAAATATAAAATAATATCACAAAGGAAAGATATTCTTATGTTATATTGTAATGACCAAATCAATAATAATAATAATAATAATAATAATAATAATAATACATAACCATACACAGCCTGCAAACATGACACATTTAAAACATTTTAGTTTCATCTTCTTATTTGAAAAAAAAAGTGTGCACAAAGGTCACTCTGCTTTAAAGTGCTGTTAAACTACAAGAACTGTAAATTCTCCACTCTGCTATGTGTGAAATTCTACACAAACTAGGGGAGCCTTGTCACTCGTAAGCAATACATAAAGTTGAACAATCAGTGAAAGAACATATA
>JAOWBL010000013.1:4458861-4476702 GCA_028564865.1 Zenarchopterus dispar
AAGCTTGAAGAGAGGGTGCAACTTTACCGTATAAGGATAAGAATAAGATCATAGTCAGAGCTTTTTCTTTATTCTTATTCTTGGAAACTTTTCACCTTATCAGTAATCCTACTAAGAACAAAACCTCCTGGTAACCTTAAAGACCTGCACGTAAAGTGCCACCAGGAATATTCGGGCCTGAAATTAACTCATGAACTTTTTCACACATCACTGACCCTGTCTCTTTCTCCATCCCATTAAACATTTCCTCATTTTATACTTTGGTTGCTATTAGTTCAAAGGAACAAATACTCAGTCAAATTGTTATTGGTTTGATGGCATATGTCCACACACACACACACACACAAAAAAAGACAAACACCAAAAGTCTTTGCCAAGAGTGATTTATAAAGGTGGATTCACTTCAATTGCTATTCGGTCTATTATGGAACAGAAGTGCCTTTTAATCATGAATTGTTGGTTGCTAAACTAAATTTGAAAAATGTCAGGAAGCATAAATAAATAAATAAATAAATAAATAAATAAATAAATAAATAAATAAATAAATAAATAAATAAATAAATAAATAAACAAACAAACAAACAAATAAATAAATAAATAAATATTTTTCCACAAAAGCCCTAAACTTTAAACCTTGACATTTAACATTCAGTGTTTTGGGTTAGATTGTTTACTAATTGGTTTATTTATTATTCTTTTCTTACTTGAATTAAGTCCTTTGCAATCGCTTGGCCTGGAGGCAGTGGACAGCGTTCATTCACAGAGGGTCCTGTATCAGAACTGAAGTTCAGTGTTCAGACTTTAGGGTAGGGGTTTTTCCATGTATTTATTAACAAAAAAGCATGAATAATAACGTTTATCTAACTGATAAATTTTTGAGGGGAATTGAGCTGAACAAATTTTTAAAGTAGGGGAAATAAATAAAAATTTGTGACAGCAACTCAGTTCGTTGTAAAAGGGACGCGCGACCAGCACATGAATATTTGAAAACTGAGCAACTGCATACCAAAACGTTTTGCAGCTTGTATCAAAACTTGAAACTGAAAAAAATTATTTCAATGTTTTATAAGAGCAATCGCAAAAATATTTAACCAGCTATATAGTTATATGTTATAATTATGATTTATTGCGTTTGTTGTGGTTGTATGCACTTTCCCTAATATTTATTACGTCTTTCTATTAACATACTTATGTCGCATTATTATTATTATTATTATTATTATTATTATTATTATTATTATTATTATTATTATTATTATTATTATTATTATATTTTGTGTGGTTGTTTTTTTAAAGATATTAAAGAATATAAACAATAACAAACATGAGAAAAGAGACAGAAAAAGCAACAGAGAAGGGGGGAAGGAGAGATGGCAAAAGAGAAAAAGACAGAGGCAGGGGGTGTACACCAATCGTTAAAGGGCCAAGCCAGTGAGTTGATTAGGTTCGGGTGAGAGAGAAGCTGCTGCGGCTTTCTTTGCGCACAGACAGAGTATAAGTCCTTTATCATGGGGAGGCACCGGCGTGGCCCCGAGCTATTGCTGGCCTGAAGCAAAGTACCAGGGAGAAGGGAAAAAAAGACGGAGAGGGGAAGAGAAAGAAGGGGAGGCGGGGGGGTCTATCATCAAACTTCATAATAACGCTTGGGGTTTGCCACAGCTGCGCAGTGACCCTTTTATTTTGCTGTGATGGAACAGATAGCTCACTATGAAATAGTGTGAAATTATCATGTCTATTAATTCAGTCAGACATCCACGGCTCTGCGCTGCCTCCCTCCACCCCACCTCTCTCTCGGTTTTATTCCATTCCTTATCCGTGAAAATATGTGATTTCCTAGCAAATGCTCCATTTTACTAGAGTGATTTTTCATCGTTGATTCGCAGAAAATAAGGCAAACGATGGCATGGGGTGTTAGGGCTCCTGTTGTTTCTTGTGTTTGTGTGGCTGTGCGTGTGCAGGACGCGGGGAAGGGCGATGTAGACTACAGTTCGATTTACTTTCCCAGTTTACAGGAAAAACGAATATTCTTGACTAAAAGGGATGTTTCCATATCGAATCATCTTTTGTAATTAATCCAACAACAAAATCCGAGCGGAAAACCTGACAATGTGGACAGCTTTTTGAGACTTTGTCCTTCTATCTGCCCATCTGTACTTCCGAACAATTATTTATTTATTTATTTATTTATTTATTTATTTATTTATTTATTTATTTATTTATTTACATTGTTATTATTATTGTATGCCCTAGGGCATCGTAAATTTCAAAATTTTCAGCTTGTTAGATTTTTTTTTACTTCATTTTCTTCTTTTTCCTCCCTCTCTTTTGCTTGTGTGTGTGTGTGTGTGTGTGTGTGTGTGTGTGTGTGTGTGTGTGTGTGTGTGTGTGTGTGTGTGTGTGTGTTTATGAGGTTTTCGTCACTACTGAAATAGTTGCTCTCCTGAAATGGTATTAAGAACCATGTCCCCTTTCTGGCTGAATGGCCAAGGTGTTTCCACCTGAATGGATCATGTTCGTTGCTTGTAAAAATTGCTAAAATAGTCCGAGGACCTAACGAAAGTCACCAAAGAAAAGTGATCATTTGTAGTCATTGCTCATCCGACCGTTTTGCCAGTGAAGCCTGCCAATGTGGCGCGCTGTCAATATCAGCGAGGACGCTTGATCAGAATGCGATGAGTTGACAGCCACGGAGGCAGCAACACGGGGAGACACGGGAGAGCTCTTTCTGAAAGCTGTGGCTCGGTGTTTAAGAAGCGTGAGGGTCTGGTTTGATAAAAAAAAAAAAAAAAAAGGTTCGAATTGATACAGACGCAGAGAGAGGGAGAGTTGATTGAAATGGCGTGTGGCTGGCTGACGGGAGCCAGTGAGGGACAAAGCCCCTGCGAAGCCACGGCCACTCGAGCAATTATTCCTCCACGCTGCATTTGGATTAGTGCAATGGAAAGAAGCATATGTTTGGCCCGGGGCGACACTCCCCCCCGGCTGGCTGCAGAGGATGCAGGGAGAGATGGAAAGAGAAAGACGGAGAGAGAGAGAGAAAGAGAGAGAGAACAACTACAACTAGAATATCAACTCCATTAACCAAGAGAGAAACATTAACACGATTTTAATCCTCTGATTTTTAATATATTTGGGGATACTCAGACCTCAGCGCTTGATTGGTGGCTGGAGGATAACAGAAATCTCTGACGGCTGTTGTCACAGCTGCAAACTTTAGCCACAATACCGGTTGAAAGTGGTGCAAAGAAAACAGCAGAAACACAAAACTCGTTCAAAGTCAAAAGTTACCAGATACATATAGCTTAAATGTGTGTGGGCGCGCGCACCCAGGCGTGGAAAACTGCTCCCACACCTCTCGATTTTGTGAATGAGCCACGTTGCCGTGGAACTATTGCGCTGTAATGCCTATCAGGAGTCCCTTTGTTTATTCAAAGTCACTTAATGTTTTCTAATCGATTACCTAATGTCTCAAGTAATCAAGGGCGATTTGGTGGAGTCATTGACCTCTCATGGCTTCAGAGCCCTGGCTCGCAGAGTGGGCAAGGGGCCCATAGGGGGTCAGCGCCAAGCGAGACACAGCGGGGGAGAGAGAGGGGGGGCCCCAAATGACAGCTGATGTCAGAGTTGAGGACAATTAGCCATTTTGCGCTTCACTGCAAACTTTAAAGTCGCATAATTCGATTGCGCCAATAACCGTATCAAATGTCATTTAGAGGAACTCTGCATCTTGTCCAAGTCACTCGCTGTTAAGCAGTCACTTTTAAACGCTCTCATAACTTAAGAAAAAAAAGTCTACAAGTCTATTGACAGCAGAAATGGTATCGATAAAATGACCATCTGTTTGCTATTATTAGACTTATAGACTTTCCCTCATCTTCTCAAACATCAACATATTTAGTCCACCGAAAGCCTCTGTCAAAACATCTCTGTTCCATCAATAAGGGGAGACTTTCCAACACTGTGAGGACACTAATCCTCTGCAAATTAGCCTTTTCTCTCTCTCTCTCTCTCTTTCTCTCTCTTTTTTCCAAAGAACGGTGTAATAAAAGTCATCCAACGATTCCCTTCAATCTCCATCAGACTCAGAACTGTTCCAATTTCAGAAAGACTTCTGAGCTTGAATTAAATTCCAGTCATGCCAGTGTAAGGTCTCTGTCAGTACAGCGAACGAAGCAGGCCTTACTCTTGCCCTAAATCTTCCCGTGCAGGCAAAGCAGCTCCAAAGCATTGCCTCCGAGCGCCACAGCGCAGACTGTTGTAGTGATGCTGCTACAGGCTAATTAGGCCGTGCAGTCAGCCCCCTTGCACCGAGCAATGATCTCAGCAGCATCAGCTCAATCCTTCCTGACCACAAAAATTCCTCCTTGCGTGGAGAACGGATGGGACACATTTGTAGAGGGCTGATGAGCGCAGCGGTGACGCGCAGCTGGTTGTAGATGAAAAGTTACAGGCGGCGCCCGACAGACAGGGATCAATAGAAGGCGACTAGCGTGAGAAAATAAATATGTGTGGAGTATTAGCACACAAGCGCGAATATGTTCTATGAATTAAATATCCATATGCACGGCATTACTTTAGATTTGGTCCAAATCTATAGCTTTTATTTCAAACAAAGATCCGTGCGCCGCACAGCTGTCTCCGCAGAGGCGGTATAACTTGTTCTGTCTGTGTTTGTCCTTCATCACATCTTGGCTGCACACTGTAAATATCAGCTGAGAACAGCCCACTGGATCTGTCTTTGCCATGCAGACAAATACCGTTTGAAGTAAATACATACTGTAACTACATCCAAACACCACTTCTTCCTTCCTTGAGCATCATCGTGAACTCCCAACAGGAAGACTCTTCGTATAACGAGTGAAACCCCTAGTATATTTCTTTTCACATATTCCCCGCAATATTTGATAACAACACGCCTCACACTTATTAATTACCATACAAGAATAGGCTGTAATTGGTTTAGTTGAGACAAGCGGCAGTTATGGATTGAATTATCCAAATTCAGCTGCTGACTGGCTCTTCAAATTTCAGACGTCCTTCTTTTGCAAATGACTTTTGCTGTGAGGCATTTGGGAAACCAGTTCTACCTGTTTAAAATCAAATTAGGGTAAAATTACAATTTTGCATTAAAAAAAGTGTGCAAATTGTAAGCTGGTATCAGTACAAACAAACTGCTAAACAATGGGATTCTCTAGTTTTTTTAACACTCCAATTCCATTAAGAAGCTATTATAGACCCTGTCGTCTTATACTAATAATACACACAAATATTCACCATTGTCACAAATGCAACTATTTCTAATGCGTTTGTTTCACCGTCAAAGACCTGTTTTCTTTCAACCAAACACCGATAAATTTATTAAATAACATTAGGATTAATGGCTTCCTTTTCCGCTAATACCGATGAATGCTGTTTTAATACGATTGTTTTACCTTAAAGTGACTATTTATGCTATACCCCTCCCCACATCCACCATAGCAGGAGCAGCCGGGTTGTCTCTCCCCTTTATGAGTGAGCTATTGTGCCTTAGGACAGGATCCCACACACAATCTGAGGACTGAGCCAACAAAAACAGGCCCTGACAGACAATGCCTCGCTTCACCTGCTCCAGCACTGTGCATCGCAATTATGCCAAGGACATGTACAGTTAGGCTTCGTTCACTCTCCCGCAAAACAACTGCCTCAGAATTAATCCAAAAGGCCCGAAAAATCGCGCAAGATAATAAGCGCGGCTGCTGAGGAGGTGGGAGAAAGCAGAAACAGGAGGAGGAGGAGGAAGTGGAGGAAGCGGGTGTGTCGCCCAGCGCTATATCTCCCAGACTTACAATATTTTTTTGAAGTGCATGGTTACCAGACAGTGAAATAAGGAAAGCAAGAAACAATACCAAGATGCATATATCACCACACTCATTCGTGCTACAGACGAGATTGATTCCGAGCCATAGGTGCCACACCATCAATACACAATCAAACTCAACTCAGATGTTATGCAATGGGCCGCTCTCTGCAGCTCTGCACGCAAAATAAAGCAAAGGCCAGCATCAAATTCGCCATTACAGCCAGCAAGATAGTCACATGTACAGACCCAGTCAGCCCCAATGCTCTGAAATAAGACCAACTAGCAGTTCTAGCAGAGGGGGATATTCGTTATGAAAGCGTGATTATATCGCGGCATATACATAAGAATCCAGCATACTGAGAGCTGATCATTGATTACACTGAGAGGCAAACAACATAACAAATATTTGACGCATGTCTTTGAATAAGGCTCCAGCGCAGAATAAACAGGGGAGAGCCAAATATAGCCTGTAACAACCAAACACTGCACACCAGGCCTATATACATCTCAGAGGGTTTTAGCTGGAGGGGTGGCGCTGCACACTTCAAACGCGAATATACCCATCGTTGTGAGCCATTTGGCCTGCATAAGATTCTGTGCTCTGAACTGGAGAGTTTAAAGTAAGATTTTTTTTTATTATACTTGAGGGAAACAATGAGTTCAGCTGCTTATTGCAAGGAGCAATCGTCAGGGGAGACTTAAACTCAATTACAGTAGCCGTTCAGGATGGGAAAAAAAATACTAAGACCAAAAAGGAAAAAGAGAAAGCCGAGTCTATCAATCAGTGAATACAAAAATTAAACGACAGAATAAAAATCGACATGAAGCGTATCAAATATTTATTTTTTTCTGGGCAACAAAGGACTATAATACATTGACAGGCATAGGAACTATTGCCAGCACATGTCTATACAATACAGCTAAAACCGCCTCCAATTTCGGACATTATCGGACATAACAAGATATCAGGTGGTCCCCAAAAATGTTTTTGAATGTCTTCGAACATTGAAAAAAAAGACAATATTCCATTTATTGCTTTTATGGTGCTTCAAGGAAAGAACAAGAGGTGAAACGTATTCTGATTGGCACAACACATATAAGCTTGTATAAAAACGAAAATAGACACTAAAAAAAAATCTCCTCGGGGTCTCA
This sequence comes from Zenarchopterus dispar, assembly GCA_028564865.1. Taxonomy (NCBI): domain Eukaryota; kingdom Metazoa; phylum Chordata; class Actinopteri; order Beloniformes; family Zenarchopteridae; genus Zenarchopterus; species Zenarchopterus dispar. The sequence goes on from JAOWBL010000013.1 coordinate 4,465,853, forward strand.
CTTATGCTCTGCCTCATCTCAAATAAAAAAAATGAATAGGATGATATATAGAGAGAAATTGAAGTTTATTTCTATTAAATTTGTTCACTTGCTTCAGTGTCGCCTCAACATGCTACAAGAGGGCTGAATTGAAATATCCCAGAGAAATAAAATACCCCAAACTTCTGTTTTTCTAGAACCATAAAATCACATGAAGAACTAACCGAATATTCAAACCCACTAAAACAGGAGGCACCAGATAAATAAAAAAAGAAGTTTCAACAGACGCACCATATTTACAATTCCCATTAAATTACACATAAATAAATATATACATACATGAACACTGATTCCCTTATATAACCGTGAATCGTGTTGAAATTCAAAAAAGTTCAAGTTGGTCGCTTGGAGAGAGAGAGAGAGAAACAGAGTGAGAGTCTACAACTGAAGTCATGGCATGGATATCGGTGGAATTTCTCTTTGTTTTTTCAAGTTTGTTATTCACAATACTGATAAGAATTCGTCCTCTTTTAGCGTCGCTTTTGTCACAATCGTAAAATTGAGATATAGAAGGGGTCGCTGGATTTCAGTCCATTCGTTGCAGCTCATAAAAAAATACGGGGGAGGGGGAGGGGGGTGAATAAAAAGTCCTCTGGGTGAGGCAGTACACCTTTACCTCGCCCTGCAGCTGTTCCTCTGCAGCTTTTTTCTCTTTTCTTTCTTTCTTTCTTTTTTTTCAAAACAACGCTTCGTATGGTTCAGGTGTTGGAAGAAGATTCTTGCGTCCTATCCCATTGACTCCGAAGTGGGATGTAAAAACAAATCACGCAAAAACCGCGCAAGATCAGGAAGTGGCACGTTTAACTTTATTAATATTATTTATAAGGTATTTATAATATTTATAGTGGATGAGTAGGGGCCGGGGCGGGGCGGAGGGGCATGGGTCGGTGCAGAGGAAGGGCCCGCGGGGTTTGACCCGCGGTGCAGGTGGGATGGGAACGTCACTTTCTGTGCTTCTCGTCTTTGTCTCCGCCTTTAGTGCCGTTATCTGAATGACTGTTGGGGTTGTTGTTGAGGTACATTTTGTCCATGGCTTTGATAGCCTCCGTCAGATAGTTCTGGAGGGCCGTGATGGCCGCGCACAGTGCAGGGGTCCCGAAACCGTGCGAGATTAGACTGAAATGGGTCAAGCAGCTTTGGATTCCCGGTTCAAGAATGGGCTGTGGCCGTGAGTTCCCCAGTGGCGAGCGGTCTTGGGACAGGAGGTCTGTGAACTCTTTGCAGACTTGCCTAAAAGCGGGGAGAACAGGGTGTTAATGACCAAGCCAGAAAAAAATGTCTACATGCATTTTAATGCCCTGATAAAAAAAAGAAAGAAAAGAAAGAAAAATCACATGCAAGAATAATCAACCCTGCGGTTGTACATTCTGCATTTGCTTGAGGCAAGTTAAACGTGTCCAGCCACCGAAGTAAGATAAGAGTCCCTGTTGATCAATTTATTTCAGCATATAAATCACCAAGGAATCGTGTTTCTTTTTATTTCTGTCTCTCTTTTATTATAAGAAAAATAATGACAACTTTATGCAGTTTCAACTATAAAATAATATTTTTCTCAACAGCATATGAAACGAATTAATTTTTTATACGTGCAAAAAAAAAAGCTACCATTAAAATATCCTTCAGCCCATGTTTAGTCTACTTTCCATTTCATGATCTATCCTAACTACACTTTAAACGCCTGTCATAAGCAGTTATAGCAGACAGCTGTTTGATTATAGCAGCCCATCATCAATATTAAATACTGGCCTCTGACTCTTAATTCCTCATATGGAATCTCTTTGTTTTAGTTAATGCATAAACAACAAAGGCAGCTCTGGATGAAAATCAACCTATCTCAAAAATTAAACACAAAGCTCCTCTGCAAATTAATGACAGGAAGGCCCAGTCAACATGACAGCCCCGACATAGACTTATTTGACTCTATTATAAATACTGTAATAATGATCTCTATTAGGCAAACGAAGCACCTGTTTAAATAAGACCACTATTATTGTCTGCATAAAATACATGATGAGGACATGCCAGTTTATTTATTTATTAATTAGTAGGTGAGAGGTGGAGTAATACCATGACCACGTGATACACTTTATGCACCAGCAATATAAAACAGCACACTCGTGTGTGTGTGTGTGTGTGTGTGTAAAACCAGCAAACATGCACACACACTGGCACAGACCGGACTGCATTTATGGCACAGTAAAATGTGATGATAACACTTACTTCGTGGCCAATAACATGTTTTTTCTTTGGACTTGTTCGTTTGGGTCGGAATGCTGACGGTTTACATATTCAGCTACCGCCTTGGCTGGAAACTCGGTCTCACATACATAACCAAAATCCCTGGCAAGATGCACTGCTTCGCCTGAAAAACAGACAGAGAGAGAGAGAGAGAGAGAGAGAGAGAGAGAGAGAGAGAGAGAGAGAGAGAGAGACGTGAGGGTGAATGTGTTTTCTTATTTAATGCTACCGAGAAGTTCACACTCCCTGCTTGGACGAGCACATGATTAATCTGATCTGAGCAGAGCGTCCACTCTGTTTATGCGTCCAGACAGCAGGGTTATGGCACCTGCGCATTCCCAACAACACTGATGATGTTGACGAGGACAAAAACAACAATAATAGACCAGAAATGACGATGAAACAGCTATGAGAGCTGTCATTACACGTCAAGTCCCCCTCTTCATACCGTGAGAACTCTTCAATATGCAGGAAAAAACTAAGGGGATATAAAATACAGAAGGAGTGTCATACCTAGCACCATGTCATTGATTACCAATGAGTGCCCATTAATGAAAGTCCAGCAAATCACAAAGACATGAGGAAGAACATTTTTAAACGGCGATAGTAAAATCTCAGGTTGGTATGTCGGCTATGAGAGTTTCAGTCTTGTTGGTTATTTTTTTCCGTCCCAAGTCTTTGGTTTTAATTTCCTGAAGTAGTGGAGATTTTACTGCAGGGCTTCCTGCCTATAAGCCTCTGCCCCGGAAGGACGCATACGCCAATCAGGATCAAAGCCTCAGTCCAGTAAACTATTTTGCATAGCTGGCCATAAACGACAAAAACGCAGTGTCTCTTCTCTTAACACACCAGGCCACCTCCTCCCCCCTCCCGGACCTCTCTGTCATCCACTTCCCACGTGCCACGACCCTCTTATTACCAACAATCAAACATTTCTCAGGGCTCATTACAATACAGGGCCAAGTTTCTACGAAACGCAATGAATATTGCATTTGGGCCCATTCTGCAACAATGATTAACGGGGACCAATGAACCATCGCGGGCTTTCACCTTTGGAAACCAGCAGCACACCAAATACCACTGCACTGAATAATAAGGCTCAACTCAGCAAGCGAAATGGAGTTATCCAATCGCGTAAAAGGCATCTTTTCTGCGCACAATAATTGCCTAATTTATTCTTTAATAGGCCCAAAACATATAGCTCCCAATAGGTCAGCGCAACGCCATTTGCATGCAATACAAATCTTCGCTGAAACCCAAAGCATGGGAAGCCATTAACGAAAGAATTAAGTCGCCATTAAAAATCTGCCCTGCACGGCTTTATCCAGTGCAGTGTATTAATGTTTGAAACAATGCAGGGTTAATAAATCAATCGACTTCTCATCCATGAGGTGAAACAGCTCAGCAGCGCCCAATAAACAAGTAGCACTCAATAATTAACTGGACTTCAACACAAATTAATCCAGTGTAAACTAGGCCAGGCGTGGACCTGCAAGTGTGCTCCTGCAAGCTAAGGCCAACGCTGCAAAGCCACAAGAATTACCAACACCGTTCTCTCTTTGTATGTGTGGATCTCCTCTCTGCATACACACACTCTTTCTCACATACACACATCCTTCATGCTTTATTACTTGCGAGGCAAAGTCGGTCCACATTACACGGATGAGTGCATATGCTGATTTCCAACACAGAGAAAGAAAAGGGGGATAGAAAAAGAAAAAAAAACACTTTTTGAAAGTACCTGGTATCGCGGGAGCAGCAAGAGTGAGAACGGGATTTATGGCTTACCTTCGACTAGTGACGTCAGCAAGGTGACGTTGGCTGCCTTACGCCTGCCTGCAGGTAGATTCAAGCCGATTTTATCCAATTTCTCCCGTAAGGATCTTCCACCGTTCTTAGATTTGGCCCTTTGGCAGGAAAAAAAATTTCAGTGTTACTCAAATGAAGGAATTTGTGTGATAAGGCTAATCAGTGGAGAGGAATTTGTCAAAATGGACATAAAAATTGATAATGACACATTTAACTTATGAGTAATATAGGGGAGAAGGAAACTGTGGCTTTCCAATGATTAAAAAAGAAAAGAAAAAAAGGAAAACATCAGAATTATGTATTTTGTTTACACCATCCACCCTCGGGTTATGTCATGTAAATATATGTGACCCAATAAAAACACCTTATCTCTTCTTTATTGTTTTAATTTGGGAGTAAACCTAACCCATGTCCACATCTCTTACATGAACAATACATTTTAACATACAAAAAGAGCCCAAGCATTACCACCAGAAGACAAATACTGTACGAACTGAATAGGCCTAAATAAAGTGCTACTTAATAGGCAGTGCTATTACCCGCTGCATGTCTGCAGCACTTCACTAGACAGTTCACTGGAGACCAATGTTTTCATGTGTAATGCCTTCACTGGGCCTATAGAGCTGGGCTTGAAACAGACTAGGCCTACATTAATTTGAGAGACTGAGTGAGGGAGCTCCAATGCGCGAGGGAAGTTAATATGGAATTTAACAGAGCCCTCCTGCTTTAAATGCAGGAGCTAGGTGTCATGGTTGGTCGATTTTAATTATTCTTGGTACAGAGGAGGGAGAGAGAGAGAGAGAGAGAGAAAGAGAGAGAGAGAGAGAGAGAGAGATGCACGCTCATAGAGAGAAATGATTGGAGCAGGGGGTAGAGCGTTCATACGCACGCGCACAGACACACGCAGGTAGAGATGGAGTAAAGAGAGGAGTTTTTTTTTCTTCTGCCTTTTCCAGTCAAACTCACCTCCTCAGCACCCCGCCCAGCAGAGAGGCGTTGAGGCACTCGGGCGGCGAGAGGCGTCTCTGCACCTCTGCCACCGTGACCTTGTATTTGGATGTGGAGCTGAGGAGAGACAGGCGACCCGGAACCGAGCAGAACACCTCGTTGGGGTTAACCACCCCTCCGAAAAGACCGTCCTTATTTACGGGGATGGCGGAGACGTTGTTGCTCTTGGATAAAGACACTGGACCTATAGCCAGGGAAAAGAGGGGAGAGGGGAGGGGAGGAGGAGAGTGTTGGGGGAGAGAAGGAGAAAGAGAGCGAGCGTGCTCAGTGAATTTCATGCAATGCAGAGTCTTAACTAAGTGAGAAGGGGGACTTTAGGCCCCATATTTAGAGTTTAGCATCACATTTGTACATTACAAAATAAAGGCGTCTACACACAGAAAACAATATTAAAAATGATAATGACAAATGTTCACATGTGTGTTTAATTTTGGACACAGCTGAAGCATAATTCTCCCCCGTTTAAAGGCATTTCTGTGTATTCCCATCGCTTAACTAGGTCGAATCTATATTTCATGAACTCTATTTACAGCATGCTCAAACAGCGCAATTTTCAAGATAACACTGTTTCCACACTGTGACTACACGAAGGGAGAGATTTGATAAAGACTACCTATTTTGACATATCCTCGGCATCCAGCAAAAGACCGTCGCCCGCGTGTGATTTCACACCCGGGGAGGGGGAGGCAGGGGCTGGTTAGAGGGGAAGGGGGAGGCTCAGCCCAGCCGGGCTTTGCACCGTTTTGGTGCGCAGTAACCGGAGACAAAGGGGGACTGTGCGCCTTTGGATAGATCACTTGTGACATTAATGGCTCAAGGGAGCCTAATAGAGACAATAGGAGTTAAACGAACTCTTGAGATTACTAATATAAGAAGCCAATTATCATGTTGATGTGCAGATAGACGGACTCCAAAAAGAAAACGATAGGAAAAAGACAAGACTTTAAACAAAAAAGAAAAAAGAAATGAAGAAAAACGCTCTATATCTAATCTAGTGAGGTCTAATTTGACTTGACAAAACACTCTGAAACGTGGCCATGAATAGGCCTCCTTATGTTGTATCATCATCATAAGAAATCACAAAAAAAAATTTTTTTTGAACAACAAATATCAAATAAATGAAAAATACACAAGGAGCATAATCCAACAAGCTTTCCTCTAAATGCGAAAATTACATTTCGAAAAATTAAATGCCCGCCAGTGATTTTCTTATGCCCAGTTTTGATTCCCTCTCTAAATAACATATTATCATCCTGCACACACTTGGTCTGTGCTCCATCCGCCAGTAGCAGCTTCCATTTTAGATTTGGCCATGCTGCGTGATTGCAGCTATTGGCTCCTAAGTGCCAGGATCGTCTATAGGCCTAGATCTTTGACCATCAATAGCACGGGCCCACAAAGCCCACCAGCTCCACTCATCTCCCCGCTGCGCTGAAACGCTGACAGTAAATTCCATCAGCGAGAAAAAGGTGCAGCCAGTTTGATGCACTTGGAAACCATGTAATGAAAAATAGGCTATTGCGTATTAGGATCAGTCAGGCATTACCGCATTGCATTGGGTTCTCTCGAGCAGAATGGTGAAAAGAGCGTGCGTGTATGTGTGGATGTGTGTAGCTCGGTAGTGTGCAGCTTGAGGAAACATGCATAATATCTCAGAGGAAATTGCTTACCTTTTTTAATTACAGTCTGGTCTGGAATGTGAATTCCTTGATCTTCAACAGACTATGGCACAAACGCAAAAAAAGGGAGGAAAAAAATACTATTTTAGCACAAAGGCGCAGAAATGTCAGCCTCAGTCTTGTGTAAGTAAATGCATCTCAGAAGACTGTGCACGAACAAAGCCTGACACAATTAGGAGCCACCATCGCCCTACACTCACGAGGCCCATATCTGTTATTATTGTCCACGGGTGCTTTCAGCGGGTTACACCGATGGACGCATCAGACGAGAACACAAACTCAGTCTTAAATAACGAAGCTGTGTCGCCCCATAATCCTGACCTAATTTCGCCCTCAGATTGGCTCTACTCACAAGGAAACTTCTAATCTAGATTGGATAGTAATTACGGCAGCACAGCCTATTAAAGGCCTATGAACTAATTAGAGAATTATTGGTGTTTGTTTCTCATTAAAAACTGGGAAGAATACTCTCAGTAAGAAAGGGGCTTATTGGCAATTTTAGTGCTTGTTCATCATGCATGTTTAGTAATCGCAGCTACCTAAACTCAATACAGCAAACTCAATTTTCTTGTTAGTGTGCATGCCATGGATTATGGTGTTATTGTTCGCAAAGAACCGCGAGCCTGGTCTTTTCCTCACACTCCCTCTCTCTTTCTCTCTCTCTCTCTCTTTAAGGAAAATAAAATACAGGTCAAAAGATATCAAGGAACTTTTGCTGAAATACAGATGTACATCTTTTGTCTTTTATTCATTTAGGTTCAAGTTATGTTTAATTAAAGTGAAAAAAATCACATTTTAAAAAATATCAGCTTTTCAAAATAAATCATTTTTAAAAATTCATCTAATGAAAAAGATTAAGCCAAATCTTTTTCGTAAAGTCATATCTGATAATTAGATGATAATTAGAAAACACGGATACAATTCTCATCCTATTTTATACGATAATAATGAGAGGAAATAGGAAAAAAATATTTCAGAAGGTGCAAAGCAATCTGATCTTTATTAGATGCCTCATCCATTGTTCACTTTCTCCACTTTATCTGATACCCTTTTTATCGCTTCCAATTTTACACAAACAGCAATAGTATAAATATTCATTACTGCAACAGGGTGACTGAACAATAAGTAATCCTTGTTAAATAATAAAATAAAAATCAACAGCACACTCACTATTTTTATCAAAAATATTAATTCATAAATTGTAGTTTGACCCAAACACACCGATTATTAATGACAGTTTGACAGTTTGATCATTTTACACTGAGTAGTCCGACGATCAGAGAAAGGTATAGAAACGCTCCCTACCTGAACGTCTTCTATAGAGTGAGGTATTCCATGGATAGGGATAGAGTCCGACAGTCCCGTTTCGATGCCGTGGCCGGACGGTAGCAGCACTTCCCTGCGATACTCCCGGCACAGCTGGTGCGGCAGGCTGCGGTGCTGGTGCAGCAGGCCGCTCTCCTGGCCCTGCCTCTGGCCCGGCCAACCCGGGTGTTGCGACTGCGGCTGAGCGTGCAGGGAGTTTAGGGAGTACGGGTCGTTGACGTGCGAGTACGGGTCCTGAGACTGTGGGTAGATGGGCTGGTAGGGTGGGGGGAAGTACGGGGGCTGGAAGTCTGAGTTCGGTGTGTGGGAGAGCGGTGGGGCGCTCGTGTAGGGACTCTGGCCCACGCTGCCCAGCTGAGGTAGCCTGGCTGTCCCATTGCTGGTGCCATCGTGACGGTCCTGGCAGGGGAGGACAGAGAAAAACGTTTGCTTTTAGCCTGAAAGTACATCTTTAAATGTGCAGACACGATGTGATGAAATGCCCATCTTTATTTTGGCCACTGGATGCTCTGCGGGCATGAGCTGAGCCATTATGGCCTGCGGATGACAGCGATTTCACCAAGAGTGAAATCTGAGTGGAACTATCGCAATTAAAACTAAGATTGAATTTGAAAAAAAACCACAACTTTTCTTTTCCAAAACGTTTTCAGGAATAATTAAAAAAAGGAGAAAAGAAAAAGCTTCACAATAAATTGACGAAAGTAAATTATAAAACCAAACGTCAAAATTCCAAAAGGGAAAATGCCCACAAATATGCAATCAAGCTCTATCATTTTCTATCACTTTTTATTTATTTATTGTTACAAAATATACTAGTGTTATTAAACATGCAATTTACCGAGGTAAAAATAATAATAATAATAATAACTGAACGCAAACAAGAAAATGAAAGATCTGACACGGTGATGCTCCAGCAACTTACCATCGCGGAAAAACTGTGCACTAACATCTGTACGGATTTTTAGGTGCGACTTAAAGGTAAAAAAAAATAACAATCAGTTCAAAAACACAGTTATTGTTTGTGGGCGAGCAAAAGAACTCGGCCAGTAGAAGAGGAAGAAAAAAAAGCCCCCCGAAAAGACTCGTCTCTCCTGCACGATCACGATGGCCCCGGCGATCAGATATGTGCCTCAACAGCAGGACGATAATCCATCAGAAATAAAAGGTAAGATCCGAGCTGCCCTTCATTTGGCTCTAAAAATGCAGATACTCGGTCGCGCTGGTGGATCGGGGTTGAAAAGTTTCTCTTGGCAGCCCCTCTGTCTCCCTGCTCCCCGGCTTCTATCACAGTGCTGCCGTCCCCTCGCTTGAGCTCATATTAGCAAAAGAGCCGCTTCTTCTTCTCCCTCTTGGACTCCTAATAGAACACATTCATGACTATTAATATTAGAGGAATCCTAAATAATAAGGAAAGAATAGTCGGATATCTGGCGTGAAGCGGAGGACACAACTCAAGGCAGGAGTCTACGCTTAAATGACGTCCATTGAAAGGAGGAATCAGTATATCTAATCAGAGATGGGGAGTGAGAGAGAAAGAGGAGTGAGAGAGTGTGGAGGGAGTGGAGAGGGAAACAAAAAGAGGGACATTCACTCCCGTCTGACGAATCAGAGAGATGGAGAGGGAGGGGGGGCATTTGAAAAGAGTCCCAGGGCCAAAGCGCAAAAGTGAAAGAAAGACATAGGAATGGAGGGAGGTGGACCACAGACAGAAGAAGCCAGGGAAAGAAATAATGTACACCTCTGAACTGGGTGAAAATCCAGCAGACGACGCTGTGGGCACTCCGATCGGCACATTTCCACCGTCCGTCCCTTTGTTTTCTAGCTCAGACTCCGACAGCGAGCTGTCCTCCATGGCTCTCCTTTTCCTCATTTATCTCCGCAGATTTGAATCCTTCGGTGCTTGCGCGGCTCCCAGCACAGAGCAGCGCCGGATAATGTTAACTTTGACCCGGAAAGATGAAGAAAAATAAATCCCCGGCACTCTTTAAGATCTGGCCGCTGGATCCGGCGCTCCAAACGAACTTTTACGCGCGGTTCAAAACTGCTGCAGTTCCCTTCCTGCCTAAGCAAGGTTTTTAAAACTACGAAACACCGAGCCATAACCGGAATTTGAATACAAATAGCACATATCCTTTTCTGTTATCGATACCAAGATAAAACATTTGCCTGTAAATTAAAAGAATTAACATGACATGAACGAGGAGCTCCCCAGTTTTTTTTTTCTTTTCTTGCTTTCTTTTCCCCAGCTCCCCGTCCGTCCTTATTCTCACAACACTCGGGTGAAAAACACGTCCGACTGGCTTCTCCACTCCCGAACAAGCCAACGAAATTATTGCCAAACTTTGTCTATGTCCAAAACAGAAAACAACTTAGCATGCACTCTGCACACATGCACGCACTGAGGATCTTCAAATGGAAAATTTAACGCCTTAAAACGAAGAAATGTTGAAGAAAAACAAAGGACGCATGTGCGTGTCATTTAATCATTAAAAAACAGGCTGTGACAGCGCTTACGTTGGTCAGAAATAATCCTCCTAAATGTAATTTCAGTTTCAAAATGCATGGTAAGTGCATATTATCGTTTTAATTTCTCAAAATCTCTTGTAAAATTAAAACAAATGTTAAACCATGTTGAAATGGAATTTAAAAGAAGACAAAATAAATCACTCAATGTTGTTTTTTATTATTATTATTATTATTATTATTATTATTATTATTATTATTATTATTATTATTATTATTATTATTATT
>JAOWBL010000013.1:4478903-4554032 GCA_028564865.1 Zenarchopterus dispar
TATGTATGTATGTATGTATGTATGTATGTATGTATGTATGTATGTATGTATGTATGTATGTATGTATGTATGTATGGTAAAAACATTCTTTTAATATTGGGTCACTATTAAAGGAACTCTGGTAAAGAAACAAATCCTGACAGTTGTCCTGTCCTGGACCAGAGCAGTTTCCCAGCATACATTGCCAAGATCAACTGAGGTTGAATGACTTTGTATTTGTGGAGCAGAATCAACTGGAGGCCAACTTTGGAAACTTATTTTTGAAATGGACTGTTTAACTGCTTGCATTGGTAACTTGCAGTTTTTTCAGACTTTTTACATAAATTTGAGCTCAAGCTTTCAAAGTCTCTCATCTTTCCTTGTCTTCTCCCTGCAGGTGATTGTCTTTTATCATCATCCTTCAGCACAGGGTATCCCTGTCATGTGGCCGGGCACCAAAATCCCCGCTCCATGGGCAAACACCACAGAGCCCAACAAGCTTATACAGGTAAGAGAACAGCACTAAAAACCAACCGTGCTTCACTGCTTCCAAGACTGAAATTTCCATACGAAATGTTCCAAAGAAAAGCTTTGTGCTTTTGCGCTCCAAATGCCAGAGAATTGGTTAGTTAACAGAAGGTCTATTGTTCAATTTGGATATCTGTCCATTTTTTGGAATTTAATTATGTTTTGGTTCACATTTATGCAGAATTGCAGGGACTTCTGAATGTTTTCAGATCCCTTTGGGGCAATTCAAATGTAAGAATAAAATTGTTTATTGACATTTGGTGTCAAAACCATAACAGTTAAACCCTTCTTTCCATTTTCTTCTCCAATCTGTCTTGCATGTTTGCTTCCTCATCCCTTCACCTCACTGAAACTGACTTAAAAAAAGAGTTTACATACCACAATTACACAATATTCTTACATAACCTTCTTAACCAATTTTCTTACATTGTTCTTTCAGTAAGTTTTTTTTTTACGACCCACTTTCCCCCAGTTTCTTGAGACTACACTGAAGGAAAGAGCCAAACAGGGATCCTTCCATGTTACCCAGGCTATTCTCACTCCAACAGTCAACACTGTGGCGAAGGGCCTTGTCTGGGGGCTACGCAGCTACCTGGTAGAGAGGTCAGTGACTAGGTTTTTGTGGGTAAAGGAGCGGGGTATAGAGTAGTTCCAGAACGTGCTGTATTTGTTTCTAGTGATTGCATGCATTCTCATTTGTATCCAATAGAGTACAGTACAGCAAATATTGGCTGCTGGCACAGGTATCATATCTAAAACCCTAAACATAAAAAAGGATTCTCATGCTAAGGCTGCTCTCTTTTGTGTTTGATAGCTATGTAAAACAAATAATTTGACTTTATACAATTGAACAATGGCAAAAACAGTGCAGCTTGGACTGATTCAGCTCGCCGTTGTCTGACTGGGAGCCAGGAAGGAGGAAAGGACAAAACTGGCACAGACAGGGGTCAATAAAAAGTGGACACCATCACAATGCAATTCAGTGGTCCAGAGACAGTCACAGGACACATCTAGATAACACATCAATACAGTATGACATAGAGTCAAAACAGGATCAGAGATAATCCTGTCCCAAGACACGTAGCATCAGTCATGAGTTCATGACTGAATTCAGATAAGAAATTGTATTTTTTTCTCAGCAAGAGCTGAATGAATCGCAAAATCTTTTACAGTAATCCAATCAGCGAACCTTAGATTTAAGTTAAAATGAAAATATACTCTCCATACTTCTAGATCAGAGACAACTAACCACCGATGCAGAGGTGTAAAATTCCCAAACGGATGCTGCAGTGAGACAGGAGTCGGCCTGACTCTGCACTTCCAGGGAAGTGGGATTGTTTACCGCTAGTGGATAAACAGTCTAACTTCCTGGTTTTGTTCTACCGGTGGCTGACCCATAGTGGAATTGTTTGAGGTGACACAGCAACAGCGACCTTGTCTGAGTGTGTGTGTATGTGTGTCAGAGAGAGAGAGCTAAACCAAAGCAGAAAGGGTCTGGAGGCAAAGAAGACATTCTGGGACAGTCGTCATGAAGTCTTCTCTCAAAGCCAGACAGACTCATCTTTATTTTTAATTTATTTATTTATTCATTTTCAACCTTTAAGTTTATTTTTCTCCCATATTGCAACATATCTCAAAACCCCAACAACACTTTTTAATAAAATCAGATGGAGAGCAAAAACCTTTTGCCATGACTCTGTAAAACACAGAGAAATAGAAGCCTTACACTAGATATTTTATATGGATATTTTTGAACATTTTGAGCATATTTAAAACTGAGAAAATTAATTAAAATTAATGTTCAAATGAAAAAATGTTCGGTCTAACAAAAAATGCTGTGACTACTGTACTTCTGATACAAACTTTTTTCTGTTGTGCTTCTAGAAATCTGCCCACTATCATGTCCTGGGTTGAGACTCAGAAACCTGGAGTGGATGGAGTCAACATCATCACCTCTGATTTTGTGGATCTCACTGACTTTGCCAACATCGTCATCAAACTCAATAACCTGCTGATGACTGAACGGGATCGAAAACTAAGATGACACCCCCCCAAGTTACAGTGTTGGTGGACAGAGGTCACTGGTGGCAGATGTTTTTTTTTTCCATGTTGTGTAAATGAACTAATTATACTGTTTTATGACTTCAATTCAGGGTTGTTTTTTTGTTTTTTTGTTGTTGTTATTTTTCACAGGCAACTTTTCTGATACTAATAGATCTCTATTTCCTTACTCAAGGAAAATCCGAGACCCAAGACCCAAGTTCCTCTGATATCCTAAAGCCTTTAAATCTTCCAGGAACTCATCATTTAGTTGTAGCGAGCTCTCTCAGCACCAATGTCATGAACCAAGTCCAGAAGACTCAAAGAAGCCAGACCTCAGATCACAGAAAACCACAAATGCCTCACAGCAATTTTTTTTTTTTTTTAATCTTTCTCATAAGTCAGATCCTGTCACACCAAAGCTCATGCTGAATTTACTATTTCCCTACTGGAAAAAAGTCATATTGCAATTACGAAAAGTAATTTCAACACAGATCACTTGACTGGCAACTTCTTGAATTACTATATTTCCAAAAGACAAGAGCACAGAGTAAAATACTAAGTTCACATGTTTCTTGTTTACAGGCTGCTATAATATTGTATTTCAAAACCAACAAGCATGTGACAGAGAATCCTCAACATGATGAGTACAGTGCTGGAAACTCAATAGTGATTGTTAACTGTTAACGTTGAGTTTTCCCTGTAATGAAATAAACTCAGAAGGGAAAAAGTGGATACTGTAGTTATCTGGTTCTTTTTGATTACACAGTCCCTTAAACTAAGTCATGTGTTGTGAAAAAGGAGCCTCTTGTTGCCAGTGCTGTCTCAACACTCTTGGTATTTAATAAGAGCTGCATAAAGTGGCACCTTCAGGAGGAGGGGGTGGGAGGGGCGGGGGATTTCTGAGGGAAAGCCAAATATGTGTGGAACTTGTGCCACATATCTAATAAAACATATGCACATGTACAAATAAACAGCTATACGTTTTTAAGGTTATAGTTTGTTTTCTTGGATCCAGAAATAGAAACTGTCTCAGTTTGGTGGAATGTTCAGAAAATGGGGGTTCATGTCTGTATCAGGCTTGATGCATGTGTGTTGTGCCTTTGTGTGATCTGCATCAGTATATCTACAGTATGTGAGTGTGTGCTTGAAACTCGCAGGCTCTGTGATTATCATGCATGACATGGACGCCAGTGCCGTGACAGTCGCCGTGCATTCTTGTGGTCAGGGTAAGGAGAGAGAGAGGGAGAGCAAGACAGCAGAGGAAAGTGGAGTTACAGAGCACAGAGGAGCAAAGGGAACTGGAAAGCAGAGAGAAGAAAATAACTGACTTGAGTCGAGCTGCTGGTGAGGAACAACTATCAGACGGAAAGGGAAGAACTCCATCAGAACCGGGCATAAGGTCAGCTGGATAAGGCGTTTCGCTTCAGCGGCATCTGAAAGGGAAACAAAATGTTTTCTTTTTATAACATTGCCTCTCCGTTTTCTCTCTGCATGACGCGCAGGTGTGAAATTGCCTGCTCTGTCCAAGCCGTCATTGTTGACAGGATTGAATGTGGTCACCAAGCACTGTGAGGTCCACGCACACACTTACACAAGCACAGGCACTTTAATTGAGGAGTAATTACACATACCATGGCAGGCAAGTGGGAGCGCAGAGAGTGGCAGATTGAACTGAGAGCATTCCTCTGTTGTTTGGATTGGTCCTCTCTTTCTCTCCCCGTGTCTCACTCCACTGTATCCCAGCTGGCTTCCCAGGTTTCAGAGGAGAAGACAACAACTCAAGCAAGAGTTTCCGATCCTATAAAACCCTAAAGTAATAACCCACCCACCCACCAACCCCCCTTTTGCTGGACACCGCAGTTGAAGCATCTATTTTGCTCTTCACATTGGTTTGTTACATTATCTCCAATTTGTCATCTCTCTCTAAACAAATTCAACACTTATGTGTCCTCTCCACCCACACAGTATGTTAAAAACATTTTCCCAAATTAAAAGATTTCATCATTTTCAGATATAGAGCAACTTGTTGGCATTTGATGGCACTAAAACTAAAAACACTGAAACACTAAAACTCTGTGTTCATTGTTTGTTTGTGTTAAAACCATTATGGCAAAAGACTTTTATCCCAGACGAAGTTAATAATTTAATGCTAAACAGATGAGTAAACGCATTTAATCTCTGCTGTTTCTGCTGTGTGATGTCAGCTACCAGAGCTGAGTGCTTCTCTAACATTTATTACTCTGTGATTTGTTAGTGTTTATTCTCAAAGTGTGATGACTATGACATTGAAACAGCTGTAAAAGCAAACGAAACCGTGTCTTATGACTATTCCTTGTATCTGGGAGATCAGTAAAGAAAGCAGAAAAATGAACACAGCATGTAAAAAGACACTGCAGCAGCCCACTGCAAACTTTACCTCACTTTTTACACAAACGGCAATCAATTAAAAGTCAGTTACCTTCAATTATGTGCCAATACATTTTTATTAAAAGCATGTGAACTGGATGGGTATACATGTTCTTCAAAGTCTCACATCAAAGATGAAAGGAAGGATTCTACTGAGATCAAATGAACCATCGGGTAATCGAGAATAATTTCATTTGTGGTGGTTTCAGTTTAAAGTACTGCTGATAAGTGGTAAGTGGTTAAAAAGAGAGGTCTTTTTCTTTTTGTGTGTGTGTGTGTGTGTGTGTGTGTCGCAGTAAAGTTAAAAGAAAAATTATATAAGTAAAAAAAAAAAAAAGGATGCACACACATACATTTTTTAAAAAACCATAATAAAGAAATTTCCAAAACGCTCTAAAGCTTCAGCTCAGCCTTCTGAGGTCACATGAGAATGGTGGAGTTCTTCTGGGAATGCTGTCAGACATTATGCAGTCCACTCAAACCCACGGGCTCTGGGATGATGTCATGGGGAAAGCTTTGCAGCTCCCATTGCTTGCAAGGACCCATGGAGACATAATAGTCTAATAGCTTCTGGAAACACTCAACAAGAGAGAAAGCTAAAAGGAACTGGTGGCAGGAAGTATTACTGATAACATTTAGCTTTGTATCTTTTTCTTTTTAAGACTTTCCATGCATTCTTCAGTAAATATTATCAAGACTGTAAATGGACATGAAGCCCCCATGACACGGAGTACAGGTTTTATTCAGTTCAAGAAATTTGAATCTCTCACTGAAGGAGATTATTCATCCTGATGGGTTTGAAACTTTTTGCTTAGACTTTCTTTTGGTTAGTATACACCTTCACGCAACAGAGAAAGTAGAACAGGGCATTACGCATGCTTTCTTCCTGTTTACCCATTGAGAGATCTGCTTGGTGTTACAGAGATAAGATAACCCTGCTTAAATGGAAATATACATGTCTGCATCAGTGTTTATGTTTGCAGCTAAACCTTTCTTGACCTTAGACCTAACCAGAGAACCATTTTTGAGGACTATAATTGTGTTTTATTGACCGTACGAGCACCTCACACAGTTGGTCTTCAAAGCCGACTGCAGAGTGCAAAGCCTAAACAAAATTCTGCATGACTAAAGTTGTATAAAGGCTCTTTATAAATCATCTTGTCTGCTTTATGTAACAGCTGGAATCATACTGTGAAGGAACATAGAAAGCTTCTGTAAATAATGTGAGCGGGCTCTGATAAAGGATTGATGGAATTAACTTGTGCGTCATGGTGTCTTCAGAATGATGCATGACTGGACATGTAGCAGAGATTTTTCAGATGGTGCGCATAACTTATGCAAAGAGCAGCCTGCCACTGATGACAGCTCTCTGTGTGGAGCATTACGCTGAGTGGAAGCACATTTGGAGTATATCAGTGAGCAGAGCCATGAAACCTGGCTCATTAACTGCATTTTCTCAGCAGACTGATATCTTTGTGTCACAAAGGTTGTTCGTTTTCGACCTGTGGGAAAGAGTTTGGTGACATAAAGCAATTGCTCTTCCAGCAGTTTTATTTGGCTGAAGACGCTCTATCCATCAGACTTATTCTTGAATTAGTTGTGAATAAAATTTTACTCTTTGTTTGCTCTAGGATTACAATGAGATGCATCCAGAGTTTGTAAGTGCAAATGGTTAAAATATGTGGCGTTTCGTCAAAGTACAGCTACTTTACAGCAAGAAATATTCCTTTAAAATCTCATTCATTTATAAAATCCCTTTATTTTAAGAGCTAGCTATTTAAGGCAAGTTGAATTGAATTGTGCATAAAAGTAAAGGGTAGAAGATCAAACACCATGAGAGGGATGTTTTGGCATGTGCTTTTTTTCTCACAAATTTTCCAGAAAATGCATTTGCCCTCAGTTGTCCACAAGTCCATCATTTCTCTGCAAGCACATTTTGCTTTCGTCATTACAACATAAACAGCATGGCCTTGAAGTCAATGGCTCATAAAATGAATGCTTACAAAATGAAAGAGGTCATGAAAGTTTTATATCTCAGATTTAATCTCCAACGTGGCCAATGTTTCATTGAAAGTGCTCAAAGGCTTTTAGTTAGAGCTACTGGTGCTTATCCCTAACAACAGCTATATGTTACCTTGTTAGAGTAAAGCTGACTCTAAACATTAAGCCAATCAGGCTTTCTTTTATGTTTACTCAGTTAAGTGATAATGGGTTGTGTCAATGGGGATATAAAAGTTTATTTTATCTTTGTCAGCTTGAGAAAAAGGAATGTGAGGCCTGTCCAAATTATGGCAACGCTTCTTCTCAGATGTGCTTGGATCTGCTCATATGTATGTTATTCAAGTGAAAGCTATTGGTCCATGTCCTCTATATGCTTTATTGTTGTCGTTTTCCATTGCTGATGGTATTTTATTCCTGGTGCAGTGTTTTTGTGAGCAGAGCCAAGCCATACCATATAACTGAAAATCTTCACTAGATATAAATGAACAGTTGGAGAACATGTCGATGCCACCTATGCAGCAGGGTGAGAGTTTATACTTCTAAATGATTACATCTGTTGAGTGAATATGCAATTTAATTGCCAGCACTAACTTAGCAGCTCTGACTAGTCATTGGTAAGATCAGACTAGGCTTTGATAAATATGCTCTCAAACTCCACATAAGGAGCTCCACATCTGGTCAGAACAAGATGTTCCTGATTGTTGGACTAAGATAAGCAAAGACTAAGAGCCTTTAAGTATTTTTAACTTATACCCATAAGTAAATGTAAATAGTGACGTAAAACTTGTCTCATGTTGAACTTTTGAACACATCATGCCAGCTTTGCATTTAATACTTTTATCACAGTAATATCCAACTTCATCTATTACACCAAGTCAGTTAAGTTGTTGCAGGGGGATACATTTTATGAACATTTTTGCTTTCCTTTTGCCTGCAGCAGACCTTAGTTTTTGTCTGAATCTTTATCGGACTTCTTTAATCTACTCATTAATGTCTGTTGAGGACTGGATTATGTCCTGCAAAGGGAGACTACTATGTCTCTGTTGGAAAAATCACTGGCCAAAGAGTCTTCTTATCTTGGTTTCTTATCTTCATCTTGCCCAGTAAGTCTGCAGGAATGCTCTCCCTCTCCCTCTTTTCTTTACAAGTCTAAAGGCTTTTGTCTTGGAACCATTTATGATATGAGGTCAAGTGCAGGTCTGTTAACACCTGCATATTATACCGTGTGTGCATGAGAGAGTGAGGAAGACAGGGAGAGACTCCCTCCCCTTGCTCCCTGTCCAGCTCTCTGTTTCCAGCTGTTGCTGCATTCCTCCACAAGTCGCAATTTGGTTGGAGCCGCCGGCTTTCCCCCCACCCCACCCTCCCTACTCTACGTTTGTGTATGTTTTTGCCCGTGTGTGTGTGTGTGTCAGCGTGCCGCAGGATTATAAGTTTTACTTCGACATCAGCAGGTTGTTCATGCCGCTCGGGGAATGGATCCGCTGTCAAGAGCGTAATCGCCGCAAAAGGGAAAGGTAACGCAATATTCGGGAGAGTTCTGTCGATCTGGGACGGAGTGGATCCTTTCCCGCAGGATGACAGAAGTGGCCGGTCCCGCTTCAATAATGGTAAGCACCTCAACGTAGTGGAGAGGAAAGAAAAAGCAGAATTCCACATATTTACCTCATAAAATGATCCAAGTGAAAGTAGAAGTAGAAATTCTTCCATTGCATTTATGCCCTTTCATCCCAGGCTCAAGGAACTCTTAAACTGAACTGTTTACCTTTAAAAAAAATCACAGATCTTTTTACAGTGAAACATATATATATATATTTTTAAATTTATCTTTGTCTGTTCCTGGATCTCAGGTTGAGGCTGGAATTGTACTGTGTAATTGTACCTTCCGTGAATAAGCAACTTGGCACAATAACGTTTAGAAATGACCTATTGAGACTCTTAAAAATTCAGTTTGGAAAGCTGGAATGTCACACAACTCCTGAATGTGATCACTTCTTTATTTGTTTCATTTTATGCTGCTTACATTTGGAAGTATTAGAGAGAGAATGCCAACTTACAAGCTCTTGTTTTGACTGATACTGATGGTAGACCAGTCCAATATTGTATTGTAAATGAATATCTGAAAAAAAGCATCCTCATCTGACTTATGAGTCCATCTTATTTGCCTTTCACTTCACTGATCAGGCTCACTGTTTACTTGTCCTGACTTGGAAGTCCGAAAATACATTTAAGAAAGACATTTTTCCACCTCCTGAAAGAGCTCCGACTCTTTCATATGAATGTATTTATTGTGTTTGGGGACACTAAGTAAGCTCATGTGCATCTAAATTGACCTCTCACATGATTTAGATGCCTTTGATTCTCCATTGTGGAACTAATACTCGATGTTACACAGGCTTATGTGAAGTTTCTGCTGTCACTTGCGTGGAAACAAGTTGTAAGCATTTTCTACAACTGTGGATTCTTATGTAAGGGGCATATTTTGTTAAATTCAAACTTGTGGTTTTGTAGCAGCAGTGTAAAATCGTTATGTGAGCTTGGCTCTGACTGTGATGTGGAGACCAGCGGGGTAGAGCCCTCTGCTCTGCCGCAATGAGAGACAAACAAAATGTCTCTCACGATTTAGGCTGCGATCACACTTTCCATGCTTGGTTGAATGAAAGTGAACCGCTGTGTTTGCTCTGCTGGTGCAGCTCACTTGTACATGTTTGAGCTCTGCCAACTCGAGCCTCGGTGTGAACCAAACAAGCAGACTGGGACCCCTCGGAAAGGTGCGTCTTGGTCTGCTTGCAAACAAACCAAACCATCTGTCCAATGTTGAAGGCCGATGTGAACACTAAACAAATCAAAACTTTCTACTAGGAAGCCAAAATAAATGTGTCATTTTCAGCCTCGGTTCAGACCAAAAAAGAAAAAAACAACAACAGCGAGTCTAAATCACTCTTATTTCTCTGTGTACTGTGAATTCTTTGTGTTTAACTATGATATCTCAGTTGAAAAAGTAAAAAGAAGTAGCGATGTGAGTGGAATTTTGGTATGTGTGTAATCTTAATTCATTAGCGCTATAACTTCTTGGACTGTCATTAGTTTGGAGGCTGGTGGATTAACTAGAAACATTTCTGGTCTGTAATTGAATCCTTAATGTTTTTCTATTGATTTCCCATTTCTGTCTCTTGGTCTCCGCCACACAGTTTGTTTTGAAGTTAATCTCTCGTTTTCCTTTCTGTGCGGCAGTCACAGTTCAGTTTACCTCATGAGCTGCATTTCATTCCTAAGCCAGGTTATATTACAGTGTGTCCCTTTACAAAATTGCTGTCCTTCCTTGTCTTTCGGTCATTTCCGGCCTCTTGAAAACCAAACATCAGTTGATCCCCTGCATGTGGCAGTTGAAGTAATCCGGGCTTTTCCACAGGCACACATGCCTTCAATAGAAATTCAAGTAAGATTTCCTCTACTTTTGAGTCAGCTGGAATAACAATGGGCTGTCTTTCCTGTTCGGGTCTTGCACCTTGCTAAATGAAAAAAAAAAAAATAGGAGTGTGAGATAGTCTAAGTTTAGTGGATGTTTGTTGCTTTTAGGTGGGGATCAAGGTCAGGGCACAGTAATCAGCTTTCAGTGTCTTTACCAAAACAGGCACACAGGAGGGGGGTACAAAGGCAAGGACGAATGCACGCTTTGACATTTAAAAAGTTTATTGTGTGAACTAATCGAAAACATGAAGGTTTTGAGAGTGCATACCTAAGGATCATATTATTTTAGCAGCATTTTGTTCAAAACAAGATTGCATTCACACAGGCAGCTTTGCAGAGAGGGGAGCAAGATAACCCTATTTAACACTAAGAATTGCTGCATATGAGGGACACAGAGAGAGGGAGTCCATGTTAAACAGCATCTGCAACACAATGCTGGCTTTGTCAGGTGGGAGGAGGAGGAGAGGGTAATGCTGGAATGTAAGGGGAGGGGATGTTAGTGAGAGATGCAGAAAGAAAGATAAAGATAGTGGTAAGACAGTATGGAGGAGGGATTTTCAATCAAATTAAGATGCAAGTAATGCAAAAAAGATACTAAATAACAAATGTAAGACTGAGACCTCCACCCACATCTGCAGCAGTTACTGAAGTTGTACCTCAACCTTCAAAATATGAAATTAAATGGAGAAAATATAACACAGACACAGGAAAATAAATGTTGCATTTTGTATGCTTTGACATTGCACGCACAGCTCTGTGCATGCTGTTTTTATTGATTGATTTGTTTCCTTGTGTACAAGGTGTTCATCTCAATAGCTACACTGCAAAAACAGAATCGCTAGAAATAAGCCATATATTCCTAAATCCCTTCAAAATTATATTATTTGAAGCAATTAATAAAAAAATGTAAAAGGGAGAGCTAGAGCCTCTCTGCAGCTTAAAATTAAGGAAATAGTGTAAATAATGATTTAATTTTCTTGAAACAGGGCTTTTTAAAAACTTTCTTTGGCATTATTTGTTTGCAGTGTAAGCTCAATTTACACCTACAAGATGTTTAAGAAGATACACAAATTAATCTTTAAAAACCCATTTCAACATTAAACCTGTAGAAAGCAAAAATAAAGCAAGTTTTTATAGTTTGCCTTATTTCATACAGGATGTTGAACTTTTAGTATGTCTCTCAACAAACTGAACCATTAATAACAGGATTTATTCAGATATATAGTTTTGTGAATCCAGGCTGGTAGAGACCCAACCCAACTTTGACTGACAGAAAATAAAATGGATGGAAGGGAAAGCCAAAAAGAGGCTCTTGACCTAGGGTGAGAAGAAGAGGATGAAGAAATGAAAACACTCTGAGAATTCCATCTAGCCGCTTCACTTTTATGAGTTCTCCGTCTCTCTTTCGTTTTCTTTCTTCCATGAGTTTACATTTCCTCTCTTTCTCTCTGTCTTCAGTACGGTTTCCAGATGCAGGACAAACAGCATTTCTGACAGACTCAGCTGTTCTACAGATGGCATCAAAGACAAGTTGTCTGTGTAGAGACTTTTTGTTTTGTTTGGATCCTTGTAATTTTAAGAGCATTGTGCTTTTATTAAGTTGCTCTGTAAAGTAAAAAATAAAATAAGAAGTCTGGTTTGGTTTAAAGTTAAATCAGTCAGTATTTGGTATAATTTCCTAATGACTCAACCAACCTTCATATAAAAGGAAGAAAATACATTTTGAAAATTTGTCTATTTTTTTTTTCTTGGATGGGATTTTGTTCCAAAAGTACTGTGTTTTAACAGGTTTGTCACAATTTGTACACCTGCTAAAATAAGACGAATATGTACTTTCTAGTTATCAGCAGCAGCATGTTTACTAGCAGTATGCTGACAAGCAACATACTCAAAGTTGCATCCAGTAATCACCATGATCACATGACACAAGCCTTTATAGCTGAAGTGTGAAATCCTTCACAAAAACTGTTATGTGATATAGTTCAAGAATTCAATCATTTCCAAGTGTTAAGAGAGGGCGCTTTGTGATTCAAACTGTTTCCAATGACGTTTGTTGTTGACAATAGCAGTTGAGATACCAAATGTCTGTTATGTTCATTTCACTTGAATTTGGAGACTATAGTGCTCAATAACCTTTACTCAGAAAATGTGCAATGCCTGCATTTAAAAAAAAAAAATGCATGACTGTGTTTGTTGTGTGTTCATTATCACACACTTCTTTTTTAGTGACTGTGTCATTGCCATATGTTGCCCCATAAGTTGTTTGCAAAATTCACAAAGAATTTAAGCATTTGCTTGGAATCCTTTCTCTGGCCTCTAAATAAATTGTGCTTTTTTCTTGTCTTCATGCACATATGAAGGAGATTTCTGGATTTTTCAGCTGGAAATTGTAGTTCAGCAGTCATTGGTCAAACAACTTAAAGTTAGATCATTAATACCACTCTTGTTGAAAATGAGGATAATGTGAATGGTAAAATTAAACCATAAGATTTCCGTTGCTTTTCTATCAGCGTTATTAACAATCATTCTTATAATGCATTTGTAGGAATCTACCCTTATACACATACAAATACCTAGATCATTCAGTCTGATACCTCAGCTTATCTTTCTAGGTCAGGTTTGATGTTTTTATCTGGACTGCGAGAGTAGAAAGATAAAAAAGGTGAAGTCTGGATATTAAGGAGGGGGCTTGGCACACCTGAGAGCTCTGCTTTAACCAGAGCAAACAAGGCTACAGACTTGCTGTGACCTGTCTAGACGGGCGCTCACCTGAAGAAAAGGAGGTGAGTGGGGGCTGTAGAAAGAACATGAACAACAATGGAATAAAGATGAAATGTGAGAGAACAAGAGGAGGGGAGTCAAGAACGCAAAAGACTTGCAGGAGTAACACAGGGTAAGTCAAAAAGAGGAGTGAAAAGGCGGATCATTTCACTCTAAAGAGTCTTCCTTAAACTTCAGAATTTGATTTATGATGGTTTGCCCTGATGATGTTACCATTATACACACTACCTTTGCTTTGTTTACACAAAACAGATGCAGCATGAAAAAAAGGCAGTGGAATGTGAATCCCATATCTTCTTGCAAGAGGATAAAGGGCTGATTTGTGCCTTTTTTGTGGGTGGTTAAGGGTGGATAGGGGCTATAAAGGTGACTAAGGTACAAGTGTGTGCCTGTGTGCATGGTGGTGGAACTGTTAAAGGCAATAAGGGTGTCAAAGCAGCAAAGGAAGCATCCTCAGAAGGGAAACTGCTGCTGAATTAGAGGAAGCTGTGCAGGGCTGAGTTCGATTTGCGTTTCCCTTTTCTAAAGACTGGAGGAAAGAAGGAGGGGTGACATGTGAGATTAAAAAAAGCAGGGAGAGGGCATGGAAAGGAGAAGAGCAGAAAAGACAAAAAAAGCAAGAAAAAAGGTGTTTCAAAGACAGGTAGAAAAATAAACTCCTTAATATAGTTATGAATTGTTAGTCTTTTAAGTGACTGATTTAGACTGTTAAAGGATTATTACAGGAAGAGAAAAGTGGAATGATAAGTAGAGAAGAAAATAGAGGAAGGAAAAGGCTGGAGGTGTAAACTACAGTGTGGTTCTGGCAGCTTCCAGTGTGCTGTAATCAACTCTCCTTTGGTGAGAAACATTTCACTCATCCATCTGGGTGTGTGTGCATATTGTATGCTCACGTCTTTGATTGTGTGTGGACGCACAAATAGTAGCAAGTCTGATTTTGTTCTGTTGAATTGCAGGGTACAGCAGGGGCTGCCCTTGGCACAGGATCAGAGTGTCTTTATAAAAACATATGCACTTGAATTCTTGTTTTTGTCTCGTGCTGTGCTTTTATTCGTCTGTGCAGTTTATCAGTCCTTGAGTAATATGTCAAACTAATCCTAGTTTTCTCATTTCCTCCTGCGGGTTCCCACCCATCATCAAACATTTTGGTGCAGTTTTATCTTTATTTTGGACTTAACTGTTAATTAAAGTGAGAAAATGATAGCTGAAATTAAGCCAAGTTGTTTAAATGTGCTCTGAGGTGGATTTTTGAGGATATATACCCAAATCCAGTAGATGTCTCCTTCCAAAGCTGAATGTGCACAAAATAATCAGTAATATCTCAGGCTGTAAGTTGACATTTACTTATTTTGTGGAAGCTAATGGGATATAAAAAGTGGCAAGCTATTGCCAGATAGAGAATTATTCTTGGTCGTGGGTAGATCTTTGTTTATCCTGTTAACGCCTCACTCACATGTGCATATTGGCATTGACCTCGAATGGGGTGACATCAAGTGTTCTTGAGCACGCGTGGATCCGTTGTGTCTTGTTGAAAGTGTAGAGTTCAGACAAATAATCAGTAGCTGAGAAAAAGTTTTGAAAAAATCAATATTTTGAGTATCTCACATGAGTCAAATGTATCCGTTATTATCCTTTTGATCAGTGGTTCTTTTCTGGTCCAGCTTTGGGATCCTTCCTCAACCCTTAATGACAAGCTGTGACCCAAGTCATGGAATTTTTTTTTAAGTTTTCAAAGTTATTTAATGAAAAGATTGTTTAGTTTAAACCTCAGAATCTACAGGATTAGCAGTTTCATGCACAAACATGAAATAAAAAATCCAACAACTAAGAAGTAAATTAGTTCTAAAAAGACTTAAAAATATGTAACCTTTAAATGAGCCAAAGCCCTGCGACCAACTGAAAACAGGTCCGCGACCCACTTTTCGGTCATGACCCATCAGCTGAGAATCACTGCTTTAGATTCCCCCATTTAAGTAAATTTACCAATAGAACATGAAAAATCATAAATTTAAAAAAGAGCTGTTTGCTGACCCCATGCCCTAAAAGTAGCTACTATGAACAGAGCTCTAAAATCATGGTTTGACTTTGTTTTATCTCTGTGGTATTTTCACAAAACCTCTGACATTTCATTAAGACCTCAGTAAAATTGTGTCAACTTTTGTTGAAAAAAAGTGCATAAAATGTTTCATATCAGAAAAACTGTCAAAAATTGGGGATATATAAAACAATACCTCACAAAAAGTATGTATTTTAAATTTTCAAAGATGTACGGTGCAGTGCTAATCACTGTCATCTTACTGTGATAAGATACAGATCAACTGAGGCCTTTCTATCTGGAGGCCATGCCTACACGGACTCCCTCCATTTTCTCCCACAGTCCAGAGAGAGGAATGATGGGTAAACTGTTACTTCTTGAGTAGCTGCAGGCGTGACTCTGAGCCGTTTCCAAGTTAAGCCTGTGATGGATGAGCAGCCTATCTGGGTTTTACCCCTCCTCACTTCCAGTGTGGCCTGGGAGAGGCTCCAGCTCTTCCTTTTACAGATGGATGTAACTTTATCACCTCACTCTTCCACACATACCCAAGTGATGGTTTACACAAACCCACTTATCCCCTACACGTCATGTGTTTGCTCTGTCAGTCTTCTTACACACAGATATTTAACGCTTCCAAGCAGTGTGCTGGCAACAAACAATCTGTGGCAAGCCTATTTTCATGCATCACTTGTTCTTCCTTTTCTCACTGCAATAAAGACTGTGCATGTGTGTAAGAGTGTATTATTACGCTCAAGTGGTGTTTCCTCCTTGGAACACTGTCACAGGGAGTTCCCTGCCACTGGAAATGCCAAAAGTTTGTTTAAGCCTGTCTATATGCAGACATTTACATGGAGTCTGTGTGAGTAATTCATGTTTAAGCAGTTTTTTTTCCTATGTGCTCTCTAGGAATCTGAGATGATGTTTCAACCAGAGTCAGATCAGATATCTCCAGCTGAACCTAAGGTAAAAGAATGAACACACCTCCTCTGAGTCATGCATGTTATACAGTTTAGTAACAAATTGTGACTCTGTACTTAAAAACTAATATGAGTGACTATAAGAAATACTACAATAACTCAGAATGGAACCAAGAATAAGATCTGATTCAAGTATTAATGAATGAATTGCTGTTAAGTTTAACATTTCCATTTTGATTGATGCTTGCAGTCTCCACCCTTGGATCTGATTGACACGGGAAAAGGTCTGAAGGTCCAGACTGCTGCACCTCATCTGGTTAGCCTGGGCAGTGGCAGGCTCAGTGTGGCTATCACCCTGTTACCACTGAAAGAGGGTAACACACACACACACACACAATATAGTACTGTATGAATGGGGCAGCCGAAAGTAATATTCTATGTTGGCCAACATTAAAGTCAAGATAAAGAGCCAACATAATTCTTATTATCAGACTAAAAATTGATATTTACATGAGTTATTATGTGGTTACTTCATTTTATTGCTCTTGAGGATGAAAATGATCCCACTTCTTGTTTACTGCACATCCTGATGAGAATGATGAACTATATCCTGCATTTACTGGCTTACATAATTTACTGTTTGTGTGCACACATGCACAACCTCAGGACACAGTGTCCTGTACATGTAGAGTGACTGTAAATTAAAATATTTACAGCAGTCTATAGTTTTTCCATCATCAGCCATCCACAGGTTGTCTTGCACTCTTTATCCATCTGCCAGTCTCATATAGTACACGTTCCCTCCGGCTCAGCAGATGCCAAGTGCTTCATTACTATTCTACTTCGCTGCCAAACACATGATAGTGAAGCAGACCAAGCGAAGATAAGGTCTACAATATGATACAGTAGGAATCATGCTTGTTAAAGTAATTATTATTTATTAGATTCTAGATGGCAAGTAGAATACTAATCTAAACTGTCTGACGGATGATTAAAAGCTTTAAAAAGTAACGTCTCACGTGATGCACAGAGTTCTTGTTGTATTTCAGTTTTAGCGAGACAGTCTTATGATTTATTCACACTGACTTAAGAATGAATGTATTCATGCACATTTTTATTGTTTTTATTATTCATCTGTGAAAAGGATTTTTAAAACATGACTGAGCTCTGCAGTCAAAACAATGACTAGTGCCTCATATAATCTACAGTTTTGTGAAAAAGGACACCTCATAAAAAGTTACTCTTTTTTTCATCTTAGTATATTTGATCTTTGATCGTTATTTTAACAACACTGAAATAAAGTATCAAGGTAATACATCTAAATATATAAAAATGAAGAAATCTTATTTAAAAAATATATCTAATTTAATTTTTTTTAAAAAGACACCCTAACATTTTCACTTTTTATAATGCTTTGAATTAGAAGTTCTTATGGCAATAGATCACTTAATTCTTTTTATTTAGGTCTGAAAAATATGCTTTGGATATACTTTTGATTTGATTGCTCTTCATTTATGATGACCAAAAGGTTTGGCAGTGATGTAAATTTTGTGTTTAACTACTTTTCCTGCTTCAGTCTTTATGATGGTGATTCAGACTGTTTCCAGAATGTTTTATAAAATGAACATGTATACAGCTAAGAACTTCATTGGCACACAAGGTGACTTCATTAAAAGTCAAATTTGTCTAGTTTGGCCCCTGTACAGCTTAGTGATCAGCTCTTGGGTAATTGTTGGCAAGTACAAGTCAGCTGAGACCACTCTATGATTCTGACTACATTATCAGACAAACACTTTTACTTCCAAAGAAACTTGTGCTGTCATTTTTGTCTTGCATAAAAATAGTCACATGTAAGGTATTCATAATGCAGTAAAAAACATTTCTTCAGCAAGACCTGTTTACCACATTATTACTAACCTCAAAAGAAGAAATTTGATGAAATTGGAGAGATTTCAGGTGAAGAGTGGTCAACAGTGTGAATATTTACTCTTTGAGTAAATCTGATGTATTTGCAGATGACACCTGTGAAACTCATGAAATGCTAATATGTATTCATCTGTATATGCCAGAAACATGTAAAAAGATAATAATTATAATTATAACATGGGCAACGGAGAATGAAGCTACAAAGTACAAGAAAAATAACATTTATGCCACTGCCAAAACATTTTGCCATGACTGTACTGAAGTATCACCATAGGAAAGTCCAAAAAAAGCTCTCTGAGGCTTTTGGAAAGAGGGTTGAACCTGCAGGTGAGTCTGGGAAGGGATGAAACAATATTTCAAAAGAATTTTAAACCACCTTATTTCATTGTGTGGAAAATAATTTACAGCCAAAGAACAATAAAAACGTGGCCAGGGAGGACTGTTCAGTCAAATTCAGCCAAAGAGCAGACTGCTAAAGAATGAAAGGCATCTCCAACGATCCCAGAATATCTTAACAAAAACACAGGAACACTTTGGAACAGGTGATATCAAATTATATGCATCTGGCATTAGAAACAGACTCCACTCCAATCTGATTTGCACACATACTTAAAAAATTAAATTCTTTGGGTAAAGTAACATCAAGGGACAGGTTACTGTAAACCAAAGATAGCACTTGTGCAAAAGAACAACATCTCAGCTTTAAAGCATGAGCATTTATGTAACTGCCATTTGGTTGCAGCAGGGCCTGACCAATTCCTTTTCAGTACATGCATCAATGGATCATCAGAAATAAGTGGAGAGTGACAGGCTAGTCTTGATCTTAATCCAGATTTAAAACAGGGGGTACATGCAAGAAACCCTTCAAACAGTTGATATCACTCTTTATCATCTGTCTGCCAGGTTTTCTGAGAACCTGGTAGACAGTTATGGAAATGACATATTTAAGTTGTTCTATAGCCAAAGGGGTAAACACTTAATACTACACTAAGGCATAAAGCGTGAAAACTTTTTCCTCCTTTTTTTATTGCATTTGTGTCACTTATTCTTCTTAATGGGTTGTCTCACTTTTTTTCATGAACATAAAGAATGTTCATCGGTTCAGTCTTACTTGCAAAGAAGCTGTCAAAAAGGACTGCAGATGAAAATCAGTCTAAACAATGTACACTTTTAGGTTCATGTAGTTCTGTTGCATCCATACTTTTTTCCATTGATTTTCCAAGTTTGTTTCTCTGTGGTCCAGGAGTGACACGTATAGGCAGAGAGGATGCGCCAGTACTTCAAGATATCACCATCCAGGGGCCTGGCATCGAGGCAGAGCACTGCCTCATCATCAATGAAGGTTTGTGCCACTTCACTTTACAACCACTTTAATAAATTAGAATCAATTCATTCTAAAATGGCAAGGAGAATGAATTAATAAGCTTGTTTACATTTATTTTTTTCCATTACATTTTTGTGGAATGGTCAAAGGTCTCTTGCAAAATCCACACAGCAAAAACATAAAAAAGAGGGTAAATTATTGCTTTAAAAAAAAAAAGAAACCATCGACTAAGACAGTGACCATTTATCAGACACATGAAGAAATGCAGAGCTACACATAATTAAAAAAAAAAGATTAAGGAAAAGCTTTTTGGTCTCTTTCTTAGAAGTGTTTATACAAAAAAATTTCAAAAGAATTGAATATAACAGTACTGGGTGTTTTGAATAATTACAAATCTTGATGAGAAAGGAGGAGCTGTGGTACATCTTTTGTGGCACATTTTTGTATAATTATAACCCTTGGCTTTCAAAGGCTTTTGCGGAATATGGAAAAAACATTGTTTTATGTGCATGTTATGATTAGAAGGAAAAATAAATAAAGGAACTGTCTTACAATAAACTAAAGAGTGTGAGTTACTCATTACAAATTGCATTGCTTACACTGTGAACAAGAAGAATGCCTAACACTGACTCTTATCTTCTAATAAAAATAATAATTAAAAAAAAAAAAAAACAGGTGGTGTGGTGACGTTGGACCCCTGTGGTCACCTCTGCAGTCTAGATGGAGTCCAGGTGACGGTACCTACACCACTTACACAGGGTAAGCTGAAGTCACATATGCGCATGATACTGCTCTATCTGCCCATTACAGAGTATGTGGTTTATTTCTCTTGCTTGTAAACATAAAAGCAGACATATATACTGCAATAAAGAGGTATTGCCAGTCAACATGGAGAATTGCTTGTTAGCAAGAAGGTTTTTGGTTCAAGTCTCAGTATGGACATTTGTGTAGATTTTTGCATGTTTTCAGGTTAACCGGTGTTTCGAAATTGCTTATTGTAAAGAGTGTGTGGTTGTTTGTCTGTATGTCACCTTGCAATGGACTGTTGACCTGTCCAGAGTGTACCCCTGCCTCCTGCATTAAAGACAGCTGGGATAAACTAAAGCAGACCCCAATGACCCTAAATAGGAATATGGAGGTATAAATAATGGATGGATGGAGGCGATATTGCCTCTGGTTAAGTACTGGTACAGAGTTGGAATGAAGGTTGATTCTATTGCTTACAGTGTACTACATACTTTTAGTATTTTATAACCCATGTGTGTATGTGTGTGGTTGTGTGTGGTTGTGTGTGGAAAAAAAGAATGCAGATAGTTTGTGGTTTGGTTAGCTTCCACTACTTTTACTCCATGCAGGAGTCAAAATAGGCAACATTCTGCTACTTTTTTGCAATGAAACAGCAGGGTGCACACTATGTTTGTGTGTGAGTGTGTACAAGCTTCCTTATATTTGCGTATGAATAGTAAATAGTGTGTCTGTGTACCTCTGGTTTGGTTTAATTCATGCTGGTTTGGAACAGCTAGTTCCCATAACGACTCACAGCTTCCAGCAACTCCAGTACATACATAACCCTTTAGATGCTGTCATTGTAGAGGGTAGAAAATTCTCAGAAAACACTAACTCAGTCCCTCAGTTTCAGTCGTATTTCTTCTCTTATCTTGCTGTTCACTCTGGTCCATGAACCAGTGCCTGGTTTTGCTTGCTTATGTCTTAATCTGTTTATCTGTTCTTTTTTGTTTTATTTCTCCGCTATCCTCTCTTGTTTTCCTTCTTCTCTCTCAATATCTCTTTGCTTCTTTCAGTTGCGGGGTTCTCTCTGTTTTCCAATGTTTGCCATCTGTGAAATTTTCCACCTTTTTCTCCCTTTCCCATTTTCCACTTTCGTTTCAGAGAACCTCCACACCCAGACTTGTCCATCCTTGCCATGTTTTTTTTTCTTTGTGCCCTGTGTGACCTGACTATTTTAAGTTGAACATTGACAGGCCTATTTATCTTTGCACTGTGCTCGGTTGATTCAAATATTGACATCATCATCGTGTATTCACAAACATGAGGCCAGGGCATTGTGAGGTGGCGGGGGTGGTGCAAAGGACTGAAAAAGAGAAGAGGTTGGAAAAGTCAAAAGGACAGGGCTTTGAAAATTATGGAGGGAATGAAAAGGGGAGCATTTATCAAAAACATCCTTAGGATGTTCCCATGCTCCGGGTTAAGTTAGTCTAACCACACACATAATTGACACTTCCATGAACACTGTAAAGCAGTCTGGAGATGATTAACTATGCTTCGGAGATAGTCTGCTATGTATCTGGGAATTTGGAGACTGAACCGGAACCTTGTCCGATTCATTAACAATTCACTGTATCACTTAGAAGACATTTGTATAAAACATAACCTAAAAGCAATAAAACTATTTATGGAAAGATAATACAAATTTTCTGTACCTGTTTGATCCATTTTAGGAGTCACTGGAATCTATCCCATTTGTTGGATGAGAGGTGGCCCCCTGTGGATAGGTTACCTGCCCATCACTAGGCCACATAGAGGCAAAATAAGACAAATAACCATAATAATCATTATTTAGAATAACCAATCAACTTTGCTTCCTTTTGGGGCATGGGTGGGATTGCTGAAGGAAGCATGCAAGCAAGGGATGACATGCAAACTCCACATGGAAAAGCCCAAGCTGTGATTTTTAACAAGCAACCTTTTTGATGTGAGGTGATTGTGTAACTACCACACCAGCATCCCTCATCACTAGTCCCCTTGTTGTGAATTCACCTCAAACCACTTCAAGTCTAATCTTTTCTTGATTAAGCATGTGCTTGACAATAAAGAGACAAAAAAATTCTTTTTATATTCACTAGTAAACATATTTAGGCAGTAATGAGTAAACAAAAAAGAAGAAAAAACAAAGTACATTAACATCTAATTTTCACATTTGTTTGAAAGTCATGCAGGTCTAACATGCTGCATAAAAAGCAGATGTTCCCATACCCACTTGTTCTCTCTTATTCCTGTCATGAACACATACACTCACATATTTATCCCTTCTCTATAACTTCTTTTGTCTGAGAAGAGAAATATATCACTTGGTCAGATGCTTTATAATAGAATCAAGCCACCTGACTGAGAAGTTGGCCTTTGAAGATTAGCTAATTAAGGAAACTTGTCCAACAGATTAAAAGAAGAAGGGAAGAAAAGGAGACAGAAGGAAAAAAAGGTATGAGGACAAAGAAAAAAGAGGGGGCGTCCTCCACATACCTCACTGTCTAACTTTCTTTGAACCTACCAATGAGGAGTCGTGGCAAACTCCGCTGTTACTTTACAAAAGGTTTATATTTTTTTTACACACATATCTTCTCTCCTCTCAGTGGCGTCTTAAATATTCAAATCTCATTTTTGACTACATTTAAATTGCTCCCTGTAGTTACTCTTGGTTCTCGGCTCCCCCTTTTCTTCACATGAACTTGGTAGCGTCCAGGACTCGGGCTCGTAGATGGTAAATGAACTTTCTCCGGCAGGAGTCGAGGCGGCTGGAGGATGAGAGAAGAGAACAACACTACGGACACTAATTAATACGTTTAAGTTTTACCTCGACAAGAGGTTATTTTGAGACCTTGTCACAATTTCAAAAGGAAGAAAATAGATATTCTCGTGCTAAGCGCACCCTGAATGGGAACCGCAAGGTTAGTGATGGATTAATTATCTATTACAAACTAGTGTTATGGTTACTCTGTTTTAACCCTTTCATTTCATCGAGATATAACGATTTAGTCTACTTTTGTACTACTACACTTTTGATGCTTTCCTACCAAATTACTTATAATTTGAAAATCTCAAAGAGAAACAAAAGAGCAAGCTTTTAATGGGGATGTATTGTAAACTATTTTTACTTATGATCTTAAAAAGCAGTAATCACAAACCCCATTAGATCACTTGTTTGTGTTAAGGGGAATCGATATATAATCCTTATTCTTCTCTTCTTTAGTTAGCTCTCATTCATTTAGACTGATCCATGTTGTGATGTCTGATTCATCTTTTTACCATTATCGTTTTAATGAAGTTATCCTTGCGTTCTGTTGAAACTGATCAATCAGTGTTCAATTCAAGTCATGAACTTTCAAGGTAAAGTCCATCAGTCTATTTACAGTCACTAAAAACTTTGGTAAGCAACGTGTGCTTCTCTTATCAGTCAGGAAAAACATTTGCTCAACAGTTGGGATCAAAATCACAAGCTCTTTGAAGTATAACTTTTGTCCAGGTGGTGCACAGATCAATAGGATTATCAATGATGTGAGGTCAAATCCCTAACCTTAGAGCTGTCTTTCTTTTATTTTGAAAGTTTAGATAGTGGAAATTGTGAAAGTCAGTAAAAGCAACACTTCTTGTGTCCCATTTCTTTGAGTGGTGTTGGAGGTTTGAATCACTGCTGCTACACAGTACAATCCAAGCCTCTCAGCATTGACAGTATTGATGATTTTTTTTTTTTCATTTTTAATTTGCAATCTGATTCTTGCAGTATTCCATCACAATCTGTTTGATTTATGCTACCAACCAGCTTTTCATAGCCACAACATTTTATGTGCATGCCTTCAGGTTATAAATTAGCTTCCGAGTTTAGAGGCTGCTGTGAATGCACATGACGAAGAGACGGCTCCCATGGTAATGAGGGCAGGCTCAGCGGTCAGGATACCTGACACCTGAAAGAAAAACCTGCCTCATTGTCCTGGATATTATTGTTTTCACAGGTCTTCCTGCTGCCCTGAGCACATCTGGTCTATTTTTGCACAGGTATTTAATTATAAAATGGAAGGGAAACCTAATCGTTTAGATCACAGTGTTCAAGCTTTTTTTTTCCTTTTCTGTGTGCTTCCGTATCATAAAGAAAAGTGGATTTTGTTGATTATGTGTGAATGAGATTTGCGATAAGACAGAGAGGGTGTAGAGCCTGAGCACGTCCAGTGACTGAACTAATCTCCATCATCTTCTCTGAGAAAGACCAGTCTGCTTTGTTCATGAATTAGCTTTTGGACCCTCATGGCCCGGAGAGGCTTCATTTGTGGTTTTGAGGTCAGTTTACACTCCCACTGGGACCTGTGTTTGTATGCATTATTTAATGAATGAGTAAATCCCGTTTTATCTTCAGAGTCTGTCCCATTCAGATTTAAGGGGTCACGGCAGCATTGTGACATCAACAATTTTTTCATTTGGATAAAAATTGGGAACAATTTTTCCTGATTGCACTTTGAAGTGAATGCGATTAGTTCACATGTCAAACATGGCCAAGAAACAGGTAACTTAAGCCTTATCCAGGCACATGCTGAACACAGGATCTTTGCAATTGGTTTGTTTTTCATTCTAGCCTAATGGTCTCAATTTGGCAATTCCTCCTCTTATGTTAACCAAATAGAGGAACAGTTTCCCCTCCCATAACGTTGTGGTAAGTGTGGATCTACATGGGAACAGAAATTGGCTCCAGACATCATACAGCCCCTACATCTGTGTTCTCAAAGACTCTGAGGTCTGACTTTGTAGATAGCAAACTTTAAATTAGCCTATAACTGTATATACAGACTAATTTCAAAGATTTTTTTTTTTGTTGGAGGGGGGTCTTTTCATGCGGTGTGTGTGTGTCCTGGAAAGTGCCTGCTCTGACATGGGAAGCAAACTCAATTTGGTTGTAAACAAGTAAGCACGTGAAAGAGATTAAATGTGTTTTACTGTGTCTCAGTGCGTGTTAGGGGCTTCTGTCTGTGTATGAGTGCGTTTAAAGTCATTGAGAACATCAAGCTTGACTTCAGATGGCATGTGAGCAGTAAAGATTTTTGAAAGCAAATGGCGTTTGAGATGGATTCTAGTGGTGCAGCTTAGGTAGGTTTATTTTTAGTGTGTGTGTTCAAATATAAAAGGCTGATCCTGAATGTTTTTTTCTGTATCATGTTGACAAACATCTGGTCATAAATTCATGCAAAGGGTACCAACAAAGGAGAGGACTAGCTAGTAGATGTTTGCCCACCAGTAAGATGAGAGGAAATTTTTTAAAAAGTCAGCTGTGAACAAATTAGGGTATCACAGCTTGCTCTCCACTTTAGAAGAGGCACATGGCGAGGTTATTGAGGGTTGGAAATTAGATTTTCACAAGAGTTAACTGCTGGCCGATTGTGTGTTTATGTGTGTGTGTGCTGTCCTGTTAAATACTGAGAGGTACTGTGATTCATTAGACAAACACTGTGACGAGACATGTAACCATAGACATACAAACGGAGCATGCAAAACAACCTAAAGACTTTTATAAATCATGTCTGGCAAAGAGGAACACATATTATTAAATCTTACTCATACTCGCTGACAGAAGGACCTGTGTGTCTCTCTGTGTGTATTTTGTTCACATAGACAGATCTTTTAATCTCCCAGTGTCGATGCCACTTCCTCACAGTTTAAGCTTAAACCTGGAAATTTTTGTTTACACAAGTATGGATTTTAAAAGTTCACAGTCCAGCTGTGTAGACTAAACATGTCCCATCTGTTTTCACGTGTGTGCGGCATTCGGGCTACCTCAACACTGCAATCAGCTCTTTGCCCCGTGCTGAGAGTCGCAGCTTTGAAGGCACAAAAAAAAAAAATTAAAGGTCTGCTGTTGAGGCACTCTGAGATGGTCCTTTTTTTTAAAAAAAAAAAAAAAACAAACTATAATGTTAAATTAGGCTACTAGTACATCATGTTGCCTTTAAGATTGACATGAGGTTGGGAGTGAGACAGAAAGAAGGAAAAGTGGGTATGAGGGAGAGTCAAAGTAAGAAAAGCAGTTTTAATGTTTTTCTATTCAGTCTTTTTCCATTCACTCTCAAGTTATCCCCCTCCCCTCCCCTGCCTCAGAACGCTGTGTCTGACTTCAAGTCCAAGGAATCTGTTGTAGGGTAATGGAGCTTCTGAGGAGGAGTTTTTTTTTTTAGCCTTTTAGACGTATGTTAACTTTTAGAAGGTTTTAAAACGAGACTTACCTGAACCTTCTGTTCTCAACAAAGGTGGCTGAAAGAACTAAGAAAGGAAAAAGACTGCATGCTGGTGTGAGGAAACAGACAAATATGAGCTTGTTTGTTACTTTCTTTCTTCATTTTTTTCTTTCATTGCAACTTTTTGATTATTTAGCTACTTTGAACAGGACCTCTGTCAGCATCGCTGTCCCCCTCCATCTGAAGTATTTGGACAGCTGTGGCCAGCTCTGTGTATAGGAGAGGTTGTGACCCTGACGTCTTGTTTAATACCTGGCCCTCTCAGCCTAATTGATGGCCAGAGAAAACACAGCGGCCTGGGATGGCTAGCTGCGCAAAAGCTGTGTGAGAGTGGGTCTGGCTGTGAATAAATATTTAAGGCTCATACTAACACAAAACAATAATAAATGTCTACTTCTTCATCCACTGTTGAAATATGTAGTGTGTATATACATTTATTCACATATATATGCACAACTATTTCACTGACCTTAAGAAATCATTTCATTTGTTTGCTTGCTTTAGTGAGTCAAAACTAAATATGCTTATTGAAATGAAAGTTTTTACATATACTAAAATTAAAGAGCTTAAAGATAAAAGAGCCATTAAGCCATAGCTGGAGGGTAGGATATAATATGATTTATCTCCTTCAAGAAAGGTAGATGTTCTACCAGTTGTGCAAAATGATTATGGTCCGCTCAGATTTCAATGATGTGATAACTGTCATAGCCCTTTCAGTAGATTTTGAGTTCTATCTCACTTTATCCCTATTTTGTTTTTCCTCTAGGATATTCACTTTGTCTGGGTAAATCTTATTTTTTCCGATTCAACCACCCTGAAGAGGCCAGCAGAATGAAGAGCATGCTTCCTCCAAAGAGTCCAGTGTCGGCTTTGGCCTACAATACAGGTAGATTGGTGAAGCATTTCCCTAAATCGGAACCCCACTTGATCTCTGATCTTTACCTCTTTGGTCTCTCTCTGACTTTATTTTTCTGCTTCACAACCTCCTTGTTATCTGTGTCCATTTCCATCCCTGCTTCGATTTCATCTGTCCATCCTTTACACATCTTTTGTCTGAAGTTGGTGTGAGCAAAACAAGGTTCTGTACTTCCCAAACACTCAAGCTACACATTAGAGTCCTAAATATTATCTTGGTTTTGATCATATTTGACATCTGATGTTTATTTGGAATTCAGCATTAATATCTCCTTGTATGCTGGAAATCTTCCTGTATCTATCTGAAAACTCATGGTAGCTCACCCAGTTTTCTCAAAACAAAGATTAAAAGCCTTGTCCTGCTTTCTGAATGCAGAATAAGATGTGCATCGGTGGAACACATACCAAGAATATCTCAAAAATCATATTGTGCACAGGTTACTATTGTGCATTTAAACAAATCCTAAAATACATTCATGCTACAACTTCAAATTCAAAACATATTGGAATGTTTTTATCATATGGTAGCCCTGTGTTGCCATGGTAATACAGCTGGATTCTGGTGTCTTCCCAGTGATTGATCGGGCGTCGAACAAGGTGTGTGTACTTTAAGCGCGCAAGCCGTATCCAGTTGAATTCTTGCTCTTTAAATCCTAGACGCGAGGAATGCGCTTCTCTCCCCCTCAGATTCACACACGTTACTGAAACTGTTACTGCGTGCACTGATGTCTTTGCTTCTCCGACTGTAAAGACTCACACTCTCGCATATGCAACTAAAGAAAAAGACTCCCACATGAAGAAAGGACAGCTGGGCACAGTAGAGAATGATTGCAACAGAAGAAAGCTGATGCACACCAGGCCTTCAGAATAAATCTGCCCATGTATGGACTCAAACACTGTGTGAGGGGTGTGTGTGTTTCTAGATCTAATGATGGCCGTTATTTTCTGCCCTATTTTTCTTCACCATTGAAGGCTCGATATTTTCCCACTTGGCCACACATTTTTTTTGTATTGCACTTTTTATGCGTTCTAGTGTGTGTTACGAAATAACTCAGCTAAAGTGTAAACACACTTTGTACACTCTTGGAATTTGTACACATGGAACAAGCACATTTGTATTTCTCTTAGGTGAAACCACAGCTCTCAGCTGAAGGAAATACTTTCAGTGTGTGTGTGTGTGTGCCTGTGTGTGTGTGTGTGAATGCTGGGTGGTCTAAGCATGAACGCTTTAATAGCTTCTTTTCCACATAAAAGCAGAGATGATTTCAAAACTGGGCAGGTCCCTCACATATATCTTAACTTAATATAAAGGTTAGGTAATGTAATGGTTTTGTTGAAGAAAGCTTCAATGAAAATTTAACACAAGCATCAAACATTCTTCTGTCTTATAAGGTAAAATGTATTTTTGGATAATATTATACAGTTAAATTTAGTAGGATGGTACTCTGGAAAAAGACCTGACTGCTGAAGCAGCTTTTAAATATGGCTTCAGGAAGGGTGGTGAGGTAGGGGGGCATCTAGAATATTTTGTGGTCTTTTTCATTTCCCAAAACTCCTTTTTTCTAGAGATCTCAGCTCAAGTTAAACTGTTTATTTTGGATCAAATGGTTGGTTTTGTGTGAGTGTGCACTTTAACGCACTATTTGTGTGTATTCGAGTTACCTTCTATTTTTGGGAAATCATTAGCAGGTATGGATGGTTTTGGCTGAGTTTGTTCTGTTGAGGGCTTATTCAAGCTCTTTTGCTCTGTTCCTTTTTTTTATTATGACCACTGCCCCTCCTGCTTTTCCCTTTTTCTTTCTGTCCCCTTTCTTGGTTCAGTTCCAACTCTTCCTACATCTGAAATTCTCTTTGTGTGTGCGTGATTTATATTTGATTTATTCCCCCTTGCAGATTACCTGAAGTTTAGCAGTGACTATAGTCATGCAGTGGTGGGGGGCACCAGCAGCGCTAGAGGCATGCGATCAGCCTCTGAGCTTCGGGACTTGATGGACACTCTGCAACGCAAGAAGACTGCCTTGGAAAACAGCCTGAGAGCCAATGGGAACGCTAACCCCTCCTACTTTAGCGTGACACAGGTCAGCCATCATTTAGTTCCACTCCAGGGTTTATTATCTTTCTACAGCATGCTCCCACAGGGATCGGGAAGTATTTGTGGTAAGCCTGGATGTCTGTCTTTGGCAAAACAAGACAAGCTTTACTCATTACCTGTAATAACAGACATGACTAATGTCTGTTTTGGCTGTTATTTTGGGCTCTTTTAAAGTGTTTAATAGGACACACAATTTTACCTTATTAATTTGGTCATCTTGGAACAGCATGCAGTATGTTATTAGACAATACAATGAAAGATCATTTTACTAGTTCATACTTTTGTAATATATATATATATTTTTTTGTTCTCAGTCTCCTCCCACCACACCTGTCTCTAGTCCTACCACATCTTCATCGACCTACCAGGAACAGGCAAGGCGTTACTATGGTTCTGATCGGCCACCTATTTCTTTGAAATCTGCTCCCGGTCTTCCTGGTCGACGATCCGACCCTTCTTCTACAGCCTCGCGCACTTCCATTGGCCGAAGTCAAGACAACTGTGGCATCGGTGACAGTCGACGACTGCACCACCCAGGTTCTTCTCCTTTGCTGTCCACGTGGAATGGTGGAGGTTCTTCCTCTTCTGTTGCTGGTAGCGATAGCTTCTTGCTCTCTGTTCCTCCTCCATCCTCTTCATCTCGCACTCCATCCACAGGGGGAGCAGCCAGTATGCCTTCAAGTCCCCGTCTAGGCCGTCGCACCTATGGAAACCAAGAGCCACCCCACACTAGTCGAACCAGGAAATACTCAGCTGGTTCTCTGAGTAGTATGATGACAGGGGGGCATAGCCGCTCGCTGCCACGCCTTTGCCCTTCGCCATCTCCTCGTGGTGACAGTGGAGCACTGACCATGTCAACACTTCCTCCAAGACGCTCTGATATTGTTGGTGGATACAAATTTAGCAAAGACTCCTTCAGCAGTAGTCAGAATACCAGCCCTGAACTCAACCACAACTCCAGTAACTCCTGCCAGCAAGCCTCCAACAGGAATCAAATCCAGGTCACAAACCAGAGTGAAGGTGTTGTGTCCATCTCCCTCTCCACCCCTAAAACTCCTTCGTCAACCAGTCTCTCAATCTCTTCCACCACTACCCCACCCGATGTGACAATTCCATCCAAAACCGGAGGCTCTTCTTCTCCTCGTGTTGCCAAAAAACTCAGCCTAACATCTACCAGCTCTTTGGGCTCAGTCAGCTCCACTGGTTCCAACCCTCCGGAAGCAGATCGTCTGGCCACCCAAGGAGTCTCTTCAGTGCCAGAGATGTGTTTGGGAGACAGAGAAAGACGAGGGGGAGGTCTAGAACTCACCAGTACCCCAGGTCTGGGACTTGGAGAGAGAAGGTCTTCATTTGGGAAGGGGGGGCTTGAACTTGGTATTGGTTTAGGGGAAAGAAGGCAGTCCTTTGGAAAGGCAGGGGTAATTCCACAAGGATGCTTTAGGGAAAGAAGAGGAAGCATCAGCTCACTGAGTGGCAAAGAGGAACTAACAGATTACCATCAGCGCCAAAAAGAGGAGAGACTTCGTGAACAGGAGGTAGAAAGACTGGTGAGTGTCATTATATTTGGAAATTTAGGTTTCTATGTTTAAAGGGCAATAAATCTTTTTTTTTTCACAATGTCACACTGTATTTGCCCACTTATTTATTTGATTTGAGGCAAATCATTTTTGAGATTAAGCAAAACTCATGGATTTGTCCAAGACACTTGACCAAAGATGAATAATTTACTTCTCGAAAGATAAGTGTAATAACAAAGCATGACACATCTGTGTATTGAGTAGAAGACAGTGATGATATTTTACACATTCATGCAAATGCTTTTCAGATGTGGGGTGAGTGTAGAAATGCATGCCTTCAGAGTAGCAATCTCTTTGGTATCTCATACATATTCTCCCAAGAAGTTTAACACACACTTAGACACACACACATGCAAACACACTCATAGAGTGAGGTTTACCACTCAACAGATGCTTATGGCAGTCAGCCCATACTAACAAGACTATTCTTAACCCTCTACTTGGATTTTATGTGCTTGTGTGTGTGTATGTGTATTTGGGGTGCTTGTTTGTGTCGGTCATCTGGAGGTCCGCCCAGCGTGGCTTTTACCGCTGAGGGGCCACAATACACATCAGTCACATGTGGGTCAGAGAAACCAAGATTACAGAGTTACAGTGTAGCAGGTGGATAAACACAAAAAATGCACAAAAAATAACAAGTGGACCCATGAACTATCATTCTATCTTTGTATTTCTTTCTTTTTCTTTTGTATATGTTTCTTTGACCATGCAAAATATTTTTTCTGAATCTTGTACAAATCTGATTTGTATAAAGAGACATTTCAATGATTTAATCTTTCCCTTTTTTTAGTTTTTTAGCTTATTTTATTAGCTTTTTTCACTCTTTTTGACATAGTTTTAGTATTTATCAATTATTTTGTATTGGAGGACTAAGTAGTGGATGTGCAAAGCTTCATCTAATCTTTATTCAGAGCATGAAAAATGACAAATGAAACTGTTTCACAAGTTTTGGAGGCATCCAGGTATTTTTATGGTGGTGTAAATTCTTATTAGTCCCACTCTGGACTTCGATGAGCCTTTAGATAATCTATTTTATGTCGGCAGTACTGATATATTCTAGATATAAAAAGCATTAAAATTGGCCAAATAAAACAGAACAGTGTCTAGAGTTGCTTTATTTTCCAAGTGATTAAAATTCAAAACAGAAAAGCTTCTCATCGTCTTAGCTTTGTTTGCCCTCTAGTGGTAAGTTTTGGGAAACCATATCTAAATCACAGGGACTATAGGATTGCATAGTGGCCTGAATAAATGGTTCAATAATAAAATAAATGTCTGTATTTACTTGGATAAAGACATTTCAGTTGCCATCTGAAAAGCCTTGATCCTTTTTTTTATTTCAGCCAAAAAGCATTACATAATAGAGGAACCCAGTTGCGGTCTTTTTGTCCACTGTGGGTCAGGCTGAAAGTGAATCTCGACGACTGCATAAAGGCACCTGTTTTCTCTATTTCTACTTCTGCTTTCTCTTTGCTGTTTTAACTGTATTTGAATTTCTTAATCTTTTTTTTTTTTTTTTTTTTTTTTTAAATTGCGGTTTGTGCTCTTTCGCAGCGTCACTCTGTCCATGTCTGTCTTAAATTAACAGCTGA
Source organism: Zenarchopterus dispar (assembly GCA_028564865.1). Classification (NCBI taxonomy): domain Eukaryota; kingdom Metazoa; phylum Chordata; class Actinopteri; order Beloniformes; family Zenarchopteridae; genus Zenarchopterus; species Zenarchopterus dispar. The sequence goes on from JAOWBL010000013.1 coordinate 4,511,501, forward strand.
TCTTGTTGGAGCTCCACAGAGGCTTGTGTCCATTAGAATAGAACAAGGTGACAAACTGACACAGGCTTGTTTTATATCAGCTTCTGGTTCACATTACACATCATAAATGGGATCTGTATGTTTGTGTGTTTTCACGTTTGTGTAGGAATGTTGCTTTTTTTTTTTTTTTTACTAATTATTCATGTAATGCATATAATTCTTTTTTAAATAATTTGTTTCTAAAACCAATGAGTTAAATTATAAACTATTATTTAGTACGAAGTATGTGAGGTGCTGCTTTCCCCAAGTTTGCAGTTTCATGCCTTTTATAATCTAGAATAAGACCATCTGGTGACATTCAGGATGCAAATTTCACCTGGTTCACATTCCTTCCTAGAGCACAATTCCCTGGAAAGTGTCTTGTTTCCTTGGCCGCGTTACAAACAGAGACATTACTGTGTTTGGAGTCATGGCTTGTTCTCAACACATACATTTCAATTGTAGTTGACAGCTGTCTCATTAGTGTCCACCCCTACCCCCGCCATCTCTCTCTGTCTCGCTCCCTCTCTCTCCATGTCATTCACATACACATAAATACATCCTCCCCCGTCCGTTTCTAATATTACTTGTTGTGTGGCTCATATACCTCTCACTCCATAGATGTTGCAGTTAGGGCTCCTTTTGACTCTCTTCAGCTCCCGTATCTCCCCACATATAGCTGCGCTCGGACATCTAGAGCTCTGGGAGGGCGACTCTTGCTGTGGCGGTTCTCAGTGACTGGAAATATTGTTCCCAAAATACTCAAGTTATATATTTAGACATAGGTTTTTAAAGATATACAGAAAGAGATGATACTTGGCACAAAGTAAATACTTTTTTAGGAACTTTTAACTGGAGTTAGTGGCTTCTACAATGCTTCCACAGGTAATCTTATTAGTTTAACCCCACTTTTTTAACTTATTATAAGTCATCCACATTCATGTCTATATTTTTGTGCTTATCTCAGGAGAGGCAGCGGCTAGAAACCATCTTGTCTCTTTGCTCTGAGCTCGGCCGGGCTGAAAGGGATGGAGGTGGAGCCCCTCCGAGTTCTACTTCAGCTGTTGCAGACCTTCAGAAGATCAACCAGGAACTTGAGAAGCTCCAAGTGAATGATGATGACGACGATGATGATGACATACCCTCAGTGTTTTCAGATTCCTCAATTGTCAATGGAACAGCAGGAAATGGTCTCATGACCTCTCATAGATCAGAGAATGGTTTCTTTGACGAGGATCTACAGGTACGACGGAGGCGCACCAGCGGACACAGCAGGGCCGAGTCGCCTGCTGTCAGTCTGCGAAGCTACGCTCCATCACCCTCTCCGCGTAGACAGACAAATGAGGTATAACACACCAAACAAATTTTTTGGTTATTTTTAGAGAACTTTATGCAATCATTCATGCATCTATAGGCTTACTGTAAATTTCAGATTCACAAAAGTGCACAAGATCCACTAGTTCTATTTATTATGAGAGAGTGGGGAAAAAATAAGCATTGTATACCATCTTCATATAATAGTTTTGAGCCTGAATCATCCTGAAACAAACAGAAAGAAGTATAGTAGGTTAATAAACCTAACTATATGTAGTGATCTCAGTCAGTCTTGCTATTGTTCTCTTACACTGATCACTTTTTAGTCAATCACTGTTGGTTCAATGATACAAGGGTAGTGCCTCGAAGCTCATCAGAGAGAGTTAACTTAGGAAGTGTTTATGCTTTTCAATCTCCTTGGAAGATGCAAGAGTAATACATGGAAAGTATTAATAGCCTCTGCATGCACAGATGGAGGATATTTACAGCTCATTTATTAGATCAGAGTAGGCCATGTGTTACCATTTAGAATTGACAGCTGGCCCTTGTATTTGTGGGTGTATGTGTGCTTGTGCCTATCCATATTTGTTGCAGATTCTCATCTTTTTTTTTTTATAGCCAGCAACATACAAGCAATAAAGGTGGAGGATCTGCATAAATGATAATTACATGCTACAAACACTGACTTCTTTTATTACACCCCGTATTTGATTTTTTTTATGTTTCCTGCTAATTACCATGAATCCTCAATGCTGCAACATGAAAATTTGCCCCTTAAACTTTATCTTTTCAGTGATTTATTAATCACTATATTGATGATTTTGTCAGCAGTATCTAGAGGATGCAGCCCAAAGCAGAGGACAAGACTTGATGCCTTCAGAAGAGGATGTGAGACGTGTAGAGGAGGAGAGGATTCAGGTGCTGAACAACATGGAAGAGCTGGAGCAGAAAATCAAAGAGCTGGACAACCAAATGGAGGAATCTGCCCGAGAGGTAAAAAGGGAAGACAGGATGCTCGGTAAAATCCATCCAAACCATTCACATAGTTTATTGTCAAATCCTTTTTGAGAAAAAGTAATACTTTCTTCACAGGTAAAATCTACATATTCATTTAATTCAATATTTAAATGTTTATTGAAACATGAACGACCCAGGAAGAGATCCATGAAGATGCTCATTTCTTAAAGGTGGAAGTGGAGCGAGCACTGGTTGAAGCTGAGCAGGAGTCAGAAGGAGCTGCCCTGCAGCGGGAAAAAGATACTTTGGAAGCACTTCACAACAAGATGGAAGACCTGGAAACCAAGTCCAAGCAGGAAAAAGAAAAGGTATTTAATCAAGAATTATTACTTTTAACAGGAGAAGAGGTTGAAGATATTTGACACAGACAGAGGCCTTACACAGACTAAGGTCTCTGGTGATACATCTTCTGCAAATCATTTGAAGTTCTCTCTTGAGTTATCACTAAGTGATATAAACAATCATGTAAAGATAAGAAACTTTAGTAATTGAAATGCTTTTATGGGTGTTTCAATACCCACCTTTAACACTCAACTGTTAACAGAATTTTACAAGTGCCGTATCATATTGAAAATATAAAGGCAGCCCAGAGACTCTCATACATTCAGGGGTCATGTGACTTGGCAGAAGGTGTTAATCCTTCTCATGCTCTCTCTAGTCCAAATATATATCTGCTAATACTGCCCAGGGTGCACCAGTCACCAAGTATTCCTATCTGACACACAGTACTCCAAGACAAGCACAGATGTATGCACACAAGAGTGTGTGTTGTTCCACATTTATACTATTATATTGTAAATCGAATGAAGTGGGAAGTGTAAGGTGAATTTATTTTGAGTCTGTATACACACATAGATAAACTGTATATGTACTTTGGTTTGACTCTCAGACATTTCCCTTTGTTGGATTTTGTCCTGGCCCAAATCTGACTTTTCCATGCAGCCACAGCGAGCAGCTAATGTTGATGATAAAACCCCATTGTGGTACAACAAAAGAAAGGGAAAGACAGATGAGCGGATGAGATAAGTGTTACTCTGAGCGTTCAAAACTCCAGTTAAGAAGTTGAATGCTTGCACAGATTTTGGGTGCCTGTGTATGTTGTGGTGTTATTAGGATGGATAGTTAATCCTCTGTTGCGCCATTCCATATTCTGCCCTCCTCCTTCATTCTCACCCATTCCTTAAATCATTTCCATATAAACAAACTGAAAAAGGCAGGATACAACATTTATTGCACAATCTATACCACCTCCATATACCACCTCCTCAATTCCTGTAACCAGTTTTCCATTGCTCTGCCAGATTTTTTCCCTGCAGTCTTCCTTCCCCTCCCTTAAGGCTAGCCTTACTGACCTGATCGCCATAGCAACTAACTGTGACTCCTCAACTCTCACTAACTCAGCCATCCTCTCTCTGTCCTGTGTGTGTGTGTGTGTGTGCTTGTCTATGCATCTATACGTACACATAAACAAATGTGTACATGGGAACGTGTGTACATCTTTTGGTGCATGTACGTGTATGTGTGTGTGTGTGTGTCAGGCATGCGAGTTGCTGCAGGCAGAAAGGGACAGGGTAGAGAGGTTGGCTCAGATTGTGTGTGAGCAGCGCTCCCAGCTGGACAGCTGCCCTGAAGCTACCAAGGAGCCCCTCCAGGAGCAGCTAGCCAGGGTCAGTACACACACACACATATGCATACTGCACATGCAATCGCCAGGAAATTTATACTTTCTTATTTAAGCCAAAAAGAATAGCAAAACATAAATAACATGCAGGAAAATGTTTAACATAACTGGGAAATGTAACAGAGGTGATTTAAAAATAGCAAATGTGCATGAATCACTCATGTGGAAAACTCACCTGATGGTTGCATGTAAAAATACATTATTTACTTAACTAACATTTCCTCCAACCTTCCCCACAGCAACCTTCAGTTTTCACCCTATTTTCATACTCTGCCTCCTCATTTCCTCACTTTGTTGATTTTTGTGTTTATGCGTTATTTCATTTAAGTCTGTGTAGAATTATAACATGTCTTAAAAGTTAAGCTATAAGATTGACACTTGCACAGTAAAGCTAGAATTTTAACTTAAAGTTTAAGGATTCCCATTTTGTGATTTATAAAGGTCAATCTGTGATTTTAAAAGACTTGTTCATGAATAAGATTTTTTTTATTCCATCTTTATTATGTTATGACTAATGTTTTGTAAAACATTGCATGTTAACTCCTGCAGTGGGTGTCCATCAACGTCTGCATGACCATTCAGTGTTTGTGAAACATCCGAAATATATTTAATTCTTTGGTTTATTTGCATATTGTTTGCATAATTTTGGTTTTATCAAAGCAAGTTCACCTCAGAAACTTTTAAAATAAATATAATTGATGTATAAATGATTACATCAATGTGAAAAGTAATTATTGATTTTTCTGTTGCCCATTAAGATTTATGAACTCTTTCAATATTCTTTAAATGTGTTTCCACATTAATCTAATTTACTGTTGTTGTTTTTTTTACAGAAATCCTTAAAGAAAGAAAGAGAAAGGCATACCTTCCAATCACTTTTAATGAAAGAGCTGTTAGAGTAGCAATTGATCTAAAACAGTAGTTCAAGTTTACCAGACTCTACAAGGTTGTAAAAAGAGTTTAAAACAAGTCCACAGTCAGTGAAACTGGTTGTGTGAAAGTGAACAAGATTCTAGATGATTGATTTTCATTGGTGGTTGACTAAATAAAATCAGTGTTTAATCGTCTGCAGGGTCATAAATGAGGCCAGGGTGACTTCTGAAAAACTAAAAAATTTTTACATTCATTAATGCTAATGTTGTTTGATCTATTAACAACGGCATGCACTGGAAGGCTGCAAGGAAAGCTAGAGTCCATTTCTAGTCCCACTGTCAATTATCATATGGACAAACCGAAGTCTGAAAAATATTTTGGCACCATCTGAGACCCACATAAAACTCTGGTTCAAGGGAAAATATGCCTCACCATCTATAAAACATGGAGATATTAGTGTTGGGAAGAAGATTTGGTCCTGTTTTTGTTGCATCTGGACCCTGAATTCTCATCTTTCCACAATCTTCAAACAGCAAGCCTAAGCACATAAATCTTTCTTCCAAGTTATAATTAAAGAAGAATGAGGTTAATATTTTTGGAAAAGCTGGTCAAAGTCCAGTTCTTAATGAAACAGAGATGTTGCAGAAAGACCTGAAGAGGTTTCAGAGCTGAAGCTTTTCTGAACACAGGATGTGCAGGATTGGTTAACAGCTAGCAGAATTAGAAAAAAAATATTTGAAGTCTTTTATAAGCAGTGAACTGAGAGATCTGCAGGATTTACAAACTTGCATCCTCTGAAATTGTTTATTAACACTTGAAAATACCAGTAGTTTTCACTTTCTTACGTGTGTACTACATAGAAGCAGATGTGGGTCCATTTGCCCATCAAATTTGATTTGAACTTGTCCATTATGTATTTCTCACCGTGTGTATCAGGATTGTGAAGTGCTGGAGGCAGAAACCAAGCGGTTTGAGGACCTGGAGTTTCAACAGCTGGAAAAGGAGAGCAGGCAGGATGAGGAGAAGGAGAACCACACTCAAGAGCTTCTCAGGGAAATTGCAGACTACCAGCGCAGCACTGTCACTCGCAAAGTAAGAGCTCACTTTCTGTCTTTTATGAGCAGAAACTTTATAGAGTTCAATATAGTGTTTAACAGTTATTTTCAATATTAGAATGAAAAAATAAAAAGAAATAGGTGAGTTTTTTTGTAATGTTTTGTTCCTACTTATTAATTCAGTAATTAATTTGATTGTGACATTACCAGCATTGTTGCAATCTATAAGTGGTCCACAAACAAATTATATATTTTTTTCTTCACTCTTCATTAAGGAGCGCCTCTTAACTCTGAAGAAGCAGGCTGTGCAGATTACCCAGCAGGCTAAGCAGGAGAAGGAGAGCTTCTTGAAGGAGAGGAGCAACCTTGAAGGAATGCTGCAAAGAGTATGATGATATCCATGTTTTCATGTTTATGAGAAGAAAAAATAACAGAAACATTCATTTTAGAGTAGATCTTCATCTTTTTTATTGCTTTCAATTTCTGTTATTTTTGTGGATGTTAGGAAAAGGAGAACCTTGGCTTGCTTGAAAGAAAGTATGCAGACCTCACTGGTGGCCGAAGCTTCTCTCTAAGGGAGGTAGGTTTGATTGACGGATTGTGGTCAAGATGAGAACTATTTTCTTCTCTGAGCCCCTGAAGAGTTATAAAGTAGGGAGAATCCTTGAGATTTAACCAGTTGTATTTCCTTGTCTGCTTGTTAGGACACTGCCTCTTTGGCTGATATGTGTCAGTTCCTCCTTTCTTCTATTTTTCTCAAGAATGCAGAGGTATTTTTGTCTCGTTCGGCTCGCATATATCTGTGTTTTCTGCGCGATACAGATAGATATTTCTAGATTAGGTCATATTTCCCTCCATCACTTCATTTTTCCTGCTTTCCTCTTTTGGTTTGTTCTTGTAATCACCGGTCCCTGTAACCCAGGTAGATCAGTCACAGTACTTGGAGTTGATTAATTATGAGCTTTAACGCACACTCTGTATAATATTACTGACTTCGATGTTGACAGAATTTCTCGTCATGTGTATCTTAACAGTTCTGTGTGTAAATAATTGATTGCAATCTCATTCTGCATCATTCTAACAACTAATTGTCATGTGTGACGTTTTAATTTGCCTGACTCACCTCATGCTTATCGCACCCTCACTTTCTCTCCCTCGTTTCTCCTCCTGATACCCTCCAGGGCTATGTCACAGTCCATGAAATCAATGAGCTTTACTCACAGCTTGGGCAGGACCATAAACCTGCCCCGGCTCCCTCTCTGGCCAAAGCCTCTCCTGAGTCTGAGGTAAACCCTTCCCCTGATGAGGACACCCCCAAATCAGTGGAGGATGAGGTGTGTGTAGTACTATAAAGGTTTTTTTTGATTGTTGGTTTTTTCATCTGTAGTAACACACAGAGGCACATGATGAGACTATCCCCCCACCCCCGCCAAACGTCTTCTGCAGTGCCTTCATCTTTTGAACTATTTTAGTTATTCTCACATTTCTTTCTTTTTCCAAAGCTTTACCATTCTTCCTCACCGGTCGACTGTCACTCCTCTTCCTCCTTTTCTTCCTCCTCCCATAAAAATTCTCGTCCTCTTCCCAAAACGCCCTCTGTGCACTGGCCAGAGAACATGGTGACATATCGAGACCCCTCCCCTCTCCCCGACTCTCCCCCACCTCCCCTTCCTGCCAAAAAACATCAACGACACAGGCAGGTAACGTGTGTGTGCTTGGTTACACTCTACATCAGCAAGCGACAAGTACTTTATATAACAACCATGGTCACATTTTACATAATTATTTTAATTTAGATTGATTATAATAGCTGGAAGCTGTTGCATTGACTCCCATGGATTAACGTGGATGATCAATGGCATAAAAAAAACACCATCAGATGACACCGAAATAAGAAATTTTGAACAGCTGACATCATTACACTTTTTAAAGGAGAGAAATAAGTCTGTATTAGCTGTAGGTTTTAAATCACATCATGAGCAATAAATAACCATGTACATCTTTTCCTTTTTTTGTGTTTTAAATTAGCATTTCCGTCTGTTGGAGGAGAGGAAGCGGTCTGAGAAAGAAGGCGAGTCACACCTAAGCGATACTTTACCGAGGAAGAGAGCTCCTCCCACTTTGAACCCGCAGTTTACCTGCGCAACACTCGGACGCAGCTTCCCAAGCAAGGTATACGCACATGCAGAGAAGATGGTGAAACAGACATAAACGCCATAAATGAATACCAGTAATATAACCTGAGCCTTTGTTTTGGTCATGAGTTCTTAACTTTGATGTTCAGTTGCTTTAAGAGATATTTTGAAGTAAAAATGTTTTGGTCCATTCGCAGTCCCATCAGCCTCTGGTACAGAGTACAAGTTGTGGCAGTATTCTTCCAAGGATTTTCTCCTTATCCAACAAGGAAAGTGAATCTCGACGACTGCATAAAGGTACATAGCCACACACAAATGAACCTAACCATAAACCACATTATTTTTTAAAAAAGGGGAGTTCAGGGTACACATGAACACATGCTTTCACACATGCACAGCAGATTAGATTGTCCTTTTTCTTTTTTACTTTTTCTGGAGGTTTGGCATGTGCAAACACAGATGTCTGCTTCAAGTGGTGCAAACTTTGTGGAAATTAAACTCAGCCTTTTCTTTGTATCAAGACTGGAGGGTTTTTTTTCCTTTTTTCTTTTTTTGGGTATGTTTAAATAGAGCTGGTAATCTTTTCATGTCAGTTGCTTCTTTCAGTTTTTTTTTAAGGTAGGCAATATTATATCGCATTGCATTTTTCGTCATTGTTGCTGATAACTCCACTCAACTTTAGGATGGGTATTTACACAAAAATCGTCGCATGAGATGAGTAGGGAGTTACTATTTTTAGTTCTGCTTTAGACAACTGATTTCCACACTGAGTTTTAGAGTACATCATGTGTGAGCAAACAATGGAGGACAAAGTCAGTATTAATTCACTAGACAGTCTTTGATTTTCATGTGCCAGAACAACTTTATGGACTCTTGTTCTTGATTTTTTTTACGCTACACAAACACATAATTATCCCCAACTTTAAGTTGTAACCAAAAATACACCTTATAAGGAGATAGGATCCATGTCAGAGGTTTTGTCTGTGGGAGGGTACCTCATTGTGCTTTAGGAAATGGCACTCTTGATCTGTTGTTTATCTGTTTATCTGTGGTTGAAGATAGTGAAGGAATGTAACTATTCAGTCAGGGAACTGATCCTTAGTTCTTCATTTGGCTAATAAACATGTTTTATACAGTTTTTTTTTTTATCACACAGTATTTTTTTTCTCCAATCCAGTCACCCACTTCAGTTTCACCTGGTTCTGAAAATCTTCTGTTCATTCATCTTAGAGTAAAATCCTTTGAAGTAGTTGTATTTATTTATGTGCATACTACAAGCATCAACAAATATGATGATCACATATACGTTTTGATGTTTTTGGATATGATATAGCTATTAAAAAGTAGTCTCTTCTGCCTTATATCCTAAAAATACATACTTTTTTTTTTAAACATACTTATTTTTATGTGGGAAATGGCACGTGTGTCTTCTCCCTCATTCCCTTTGGTGCCTTGATGTGTCTCATCTGATGGGTGGGTCTCCTCTATGGGTCTGATGTTATCAGATGATGTGTGTTTGTGCCTTTTCCTGTACCCAGTGGTCGAATTAGTCTCTCTTGGAAGTATCTACACAGTCATTTCAGTCATCAGCTCTCTGTCTGAGAATATCTCATTTTCTTTCCAGACATATTTGGACAGCTTTGACCTACTTTTAGGACTTGTATGCCACACATTTGTGAGCTTTTTTTTTTGTTTCTGCTTGCCTTTTTTTGTCTTAAATAACTGTAGCACTGAGGTGTGCTTATATTTTTCTTGGGACGTGTGAGAACACGTGTCACAGTGGAGGGGCATTGTGATCCAAATATGAAGCCTTCTGGGCAAACTGTCCCTGAAGGAGTCTCAGAGACAGGTACAAACCACGGATGGATGTATCATTAGAAAAACTGGTGATGTTACAGCAACTAAATGTCTTTTTTGTTTTGTTTTGTTTTGTTTTTTCTCCATGTCTGCATGTTTGCTTATAGGTCAGCCAGGCTCCCGAGCAGCTTCCCAGACTAATGTCTACCTTGACACTTTTGGATACTGCGACAACCAGGCTTTTGACACCATGAGTGTGGACAGCAGTGACTCAATTGAAACCAGCATCTCTGCTTGCTCACCTGACAATGTATCCAGGTAAGTGTTGCTGGCACATGTCACTGTTGTGTGTACATGGAAACCTCCCATCAGTGTGCACATATCTATGCTGTTTAATTATCCTTTCTGGTATTTCTCCTTTACAATACTTTGGGGATGCACAAAGAGAGTAACGGAAAGGCTGAAAATTTACAAGAAATAGACAGAAAATGGAAAACTTAAACTGAAAGATATCTGTTTAAGTCTGTGCTCACAGTATGAAACATTGGCTTTGGGGTGGGAACGTCAACCAAGAAAAAATAGGAAGTGAGTTAATTTAAAAAGTGTGTGGAGAGGTTTCCCGCCTTTCATGTTCCCTTCTTGTTGAATGGAATATCCAGAACTGTGTGTGTTACATGAGTTAGGGGACTCTTGATTAGTGCTCCAGGCATCAGGTTACAGAAGACAGAAAACATAAAGGTTGTGTGTGTGCGTGTGTGTGTGTGTGTGTGTGTGTGTCTTAACAGTCAACCCCCACAGGTTCACATCAACTAAATGAATCAGCATGAGTGTGGAGGTCCATTTAGGGGTTTATCCCCCATCTGGACCCAAACCATGTGTGCTTGCTCGCTTCCCTTCCTTGCAGCAGTTGCATCTATCTGGTTTTTTTTTTCTCCCCTCGTCTTGTTTCTCTGAGTGGTATAGTCTTGTTTCAGGAGATTTGAAACTGTTTGCAGAAGGAGCCATCTGCGCTGTAGTTTTTACTTCCTCACTTGGGTTCCTGTTGGATTGTGTCGTACCAGCCTTGGATTTGATTGGGAGGCATGATGAGGAATGTGGAGCTGTGTTGGATAAAAAAGGGGTTTTGTGATGGAGCTTTTGTCGTCTTGTTTGTTATGCGTTTCGTTTTTGGAAACATTTCACTGGCATAAAAGAAATGAAGCTGTTCGTAGATAATCGTATTTGAGGAGTTAGATATAAATGACTATGAATGCAATTCAGTCTCATCGATTAAGGTAAGAAAATGCCATGCATGAAACTAAAGGATAAAAGAAACAGTGGATTTTACTTTGAGTGTGGTGCTATAAATGCAGATTCTTGTATAACATTAAATATAACTGTCCTTACATTTTTGTTAAATTTTTGTGGGATGGTAAATTTTACTCTTCAAATTAACACATGCAAAACCATAGAAAGTGTGGCATTTAACTGTCTATGGCTGAATACTAAGCGAGTGCTGTTGGGTTGATTTAATATCAAACTGGAAATAAAATGACCTCTATAATCCATTTTTCTGTAACCTTTTTTTCTTTATATTTCACGTCTTTCAACCCATTCCTTTCTTTTTCCTCTTTTCTGTTCCCACTTTTCCCTCGTTTGTGTACTTGAGCCTAATATGTACCATTCCTCTTAGCAATGTTATGACATCAACATCGGGTATCCAGTTCCTTCTGGCACCAGATTAGAAGGAACTGTGTGCTTGTGGTTGTACGTGTTTTACTCACGTTATGGGGACATAAGTCTGATCATACACGGAGTGGTGTTGGGGTGCAGGGGTGATCTGTTTTGGGCTCTGAAGCACGTCTCCAGAGCCAAGTCTTTAGTTTTATGTAGGTTTTGGTTAAGTTTTGTAAAAAAAAATTAAATATAAATTAATGTTATGTCCTTAGAAGTGATGGAAACACAATTGTGTGTGTGTGTATGTGTGGCAAGGAGAGGAGAACTGAGTGATAAATTAGGGAAAATTGAAGAGAGATTGTGTTTTAACATTGCAAAGCCTCACACAGACAAATATATTCACAAAGGCCTTAACTTTGATGTCCGTCAAGAATGTCATCTGCAGACCATCTGCAGTCTGAGAAACTCAAGGCTAGACTTGAACTTGTGATCTAAAACTGAAGTTTGGTGCTGATGCGGCACTAAAGAAGAAAGAGAGACTGAGAACTACAGAAAGTCCAATCTCAAACTTTCTTTGGACACCCTGTCTCTCTTTACCAATTCATTAACATACACACATGGACACACGCACTCAATCCTGCTCAGCTGTCCTGAGTAAGACATTTCTTTGTCTCAATGGGGAATCTCTGAAATAAAACCAAATATTTCAAAACTAAAGAACCCACAATTACTGAAAAACATGACCCTGATAAGCCCATCTGAGGTCTAATTCACTAACATATTAAAATAGGTTTTAAACCATAATCAAACTCCAGTTGACAGCAAGGACATACCTAAAAGCTTGATCACCCTTTGTGCGACTTTTCCTTGGGTGAGGTTGTCTTGTAGAAATGACCCAAAGCAACTGATTATCATGAGGTTGACTTCTGATGATGAGTTTAAAAATGTGTAACTACGAATCAGCACATCCCTCAATAAGTCTGTTAAATCTAATCAATCATGTAATAAAGTAATTATACGTGTGACACAAACAAAAACATGGCTAAGATGGAACTAAGAGCTGCAGATGACATGTGCATTGTCTTTGGCCATCTATTCAAAGGAGACTTCGCAGGAGACTATTTGGATCAGAATACTGAGGAAAAATTCTTGTTGAAATTCTTGGTCTTGTTCAGTAAGCAAAATTCTTTTTTCAAGCCACAACTCTTTTGTGCATTGCATGTGATTATGTTTGGTATTATAATTAAACTAGTGCTGAAAGAGCATCTCACTGACTCAGTAAAGCATCAGAAAATATAATATGAGAAAAAACAGACAAGGAGGTCATAACTGGTTTAAGTCGCCATGCTCGCTGCTGATGTAGCAACTTTCTTTGATTAACTCTGCAGTTGTTCCATTGCAGCATAATGCACACTGAAGTGGTGTTGGTTTACTCTTGGCTGTCTTCCAAGTGGCTGATGTCCAGACAGAATTTTTTGCATATCTTTCTGATGCGTGTCTCATTTGTTGCTGCAGTGCAAGTACATCAAATATGGCCAAGCTGGAGGAGATGGAGCGCCTGCTGCGAGAGGCGCAGGCCGAAAAACACCTCCTCCTGGAGCACAAGGTTTATAACCCTTTCAACTGCACCAGTGAACATTATTTTATTTCCAAATTGTACTTCTCTTCAACGCTGCTTATTTCCACAGTTTTTGAATGCATGCAGGTGAAAACTTTATAACAGGTTGCGTTGTTCTTCAGGAGCGAGAAATGGAAATGCGGAAACAGGCCTTTGAAGACGAGAGGAAAAGAAGGGAAGAATTAGAGAAAAGGTTACAAGAGGAAACGAGCAGGCGGCAGAAACTCATTGACCGGGAGGTGAAACTTCGAGAAAAACAAAGAGCACAGGTGAGGACAGAGTTGTGGTGTGTTCATTTTGTTTTTTAAATATTATTATTTGACCTAAAATGGAGGCTTTAAATTTTGATGGGAGAGTCAGGACTTGTTTGATTTTTGTTTATATCTAATCTTTCTAAAAGACGTTTAGTAATAATGTAAATCAAGTCTAAGGGTGCGCTATTGTTAATCCTGCAGCTGTGACACTGCTGCACCCTGTTTTACACTTCAACAGACTTTAACTAATCTCCTCCATACTTTAAACTTACCTTAAAGTGCAGAAAACCTGTATTTGAAGAGTCAGATTTTCCCCTTTCTGTGAGGTTTCAATCATATTTCAGGGAACAAGTTTCATTAAAAGCTTCATCTATCATATTCAGTTCTTTTCTCTGGACCATCAACTTCTGGCAGCAGAATAAAGACTCATACACTTCAATACTTCCAAGCATTTTAAACACATTTGTGTGATTTATATGGTTTACATAAAAACAAAACGAAGAAATTCTAAACACAAGGCTGTCACGGGTTTAAACAACTCTTTTTTTTTGATGAAGCTTTCCACTCCTCTCCCTCCAGTCGCGGCCACTAACTCGGTACCTGCCCGTGAGAAAGGACGATTTTGACCTGCGGGCTCACATTGAGTCAGCGGGCCACAGCACAGACACATGCTTCCACTTGTCCATCTCTGAAAAGACCTGCCGAGGATACCTGGTCAAGATGGGAGGCAAGATCAAAACCTGGAAGAAACGCTGGTTCGTCTTTGACCGCAATCGACGCACACTCTCCTATTACGCAGGTAGACACAGATATACAACTCTGCACACTGGCTGCATGATTAGAAGAATGTTCGGAAAAATGGAATATGTGTACTGGAGATTTCAATTTGGTACTTCCTTTATGCAACATGCATTTAAAATGTTTAAATCCATGTAAAATAATTACACTAGACTTGTACATATTTATACATTTCATTCACTCATAATATTTGCATTACGTCTTTTACAGATAAACATGAAGCCAAGTTGAAAGGAGTGATTTACTTCCAAGCCATTGAAGAAGTATATTATGATCATTTGAAGAGTGCACATAAAGTAAGTGTTTACACGCTTGCAATAACCTCTGTTATAACAATTAATTTCACATCCTCAGTGGTGAATTGGTGAATTTCCTTCTTTGTCTTTTCCCTTTTTTCACTACTTTTTTTCACTCTACATCCCCACTTATGTCTCCATCTGCCTCTTCTTTTTTCTCTCTCCTTTAGAGTCCAAACCCCTCCCTCACCTTCAGTGTGAAGACACATGACAGAGTCTACTACATGGTCGCTCCCTCTCCTGAGGCCATGAGGATCTGGATGGATGTGATCGTCACAGGTGCTGAAGGATATACCCAGTTCATGGTGTAGCGAAGGGATGATGGTGTAAGACATTAGGGAGTGTCTATTTTTTTCTTTTTTCCTGTGCCAGAAAACTGGTGTGAAGTGCTTTTGAGCCAGAGGTGCATCAGAAACATGTCCCCATTCATATAAAGGCTAACTATAAAAATACTCACCAACAACTGTCACCATTCTGGCTGGTGGTCTTTGTTGGGATGTGCAAACATTGGCAGAAATGTCATTTTATTGATTACTCTAAATGAAACATTTTTACCATGTACATGTTCATTGAAAAGGGGCATAATTTTGAGTAGGCAGTCACATTAACACAAAAGAAACAAGGGAAAAATAATTATTGAAGAAAGAAAACAATATGTGGACCCTCAACCTGACAACTTTTTGGAACTTGAGCGGATCAATCCTCAAGGCTTTTTTTGTTTTGTTTTTTAAGTAAATCTTGGACTTCTTATTTATATGAGTAGATGATGCTCTCATCTGTATTGAAGATTTTCTTTCTTACTGAGACAAACCTTCCAGATAATTTTGTAACGTTAAATGCAACTTGATGGAGTTGCCTTTATATTGATCTTTGTAAAACTGTGGACACTTATAGAGTAAAAATTCTCACATTTTTATGCAATTTCCAGCTCAACACCAGAGGAGTAGTTGGTTTATGGAAATCTGGGATGTGCTGATGTGCCACCCTGCCTTTGGATAAGCTGAAGTGTACTTTACAATTTTGCCTAAGTTTTAAGTTGGTACATTCATGCAGGAAAATTTACACATTTCAATTTTTTCTTCAGCTTTGCTACTCTTTCCAACCAACTTTTTGAAAATATTTTAATGTAGAAGCCTTAGGGAAAAGGGATTTGTGTAAACTTCTTATGGCCAACAGCTTGTGCAAAGTTGTTCTTCATGATTTTTAATTAATTTTAACAAAATACCTGTTTTTTTGTTTTGTTTTGTTTTTTGTTTTTTTTTAAAGGTTGTTAAGGGTATTTTCACTGTTTATTTTCACGTATTATTACTGTGGCATTCTCAGGTCTAAACTGTTCTTGGACATGCATGCATCATATGATATTGTGTAAAATAAGTGCCTGTTTTGGGTCTGTCTGTGTACACATCTATTTACTGTGAGCTTCAATTACAGCTCCAAAGGTGCTATTGTTTCATAACATTCAAAAACATACCCTTAAAAGCTTAAACAGGTGGATTAGATTTACTTTTTTTTTTTTTTTTTTTTTACAAATTATATTCCTGTCTTCTTCCTAATGTGTTTGGTTTATAAGACTATCAGTATGGATTCTCACGCTAAATTTAAACAACTCTTTAAATGTAAATATTTGACTTATTTCCCTGTATGACCTAGATAAACATGACAGCCACAAAATTGTAATAATTGGAGATTTTGTATCAAAGTTATGAAGTACCTCTGAGAGTTAAGATCCATTGTCAACTCAAGTGCTATATTTGTACCTTTTTTTGAATTATATTTAACGTGATAGGATTTTTAAATGCATCATATGTATATTTTTGAGACTTAGTTATCTGTATACTTTTTTGAGACATCTAGCAGACAAATCTATGGTACATTTTTTTGTCAGTCATCAAAACCGACTGATTATCGTGCTGCTTTTTTCCTCCATTAGCCTTCAATGCATGGCATTTATTACCACTACTTAAATATTTTGGTTTAAATTACTTTTCCACCATGATTACTTAAGCTGCTTTTATATTATGTGTGATACTCCTTAATAAGTTAGAATAGTTCATGCTGCTGAGTACATATATTTCCTTGCCTCTTTGTCTTGTTGCTTTGACCAAATTATTTGTCCAAGTGATATCATGTATATGTGGTTTTTCTGCTCTGTCTTCTCTGAAAGCACATTGAGATCAAAAGTACGTGTTGTCTATTTTGACATAACGGAGCATCTGATGGAGCAGTTATGTTAGAGGTTCCCAGAGTTTCTTTAATCCTCTGTTCTCTCTCTCTCTCTCTCTTTTAAAATAATTGATTTTTTTATGCCAATCCTACTGTATTTATGTTTTCAGTGCATGCATCCTAATTTTGTATTTCCATTCAAATAATAAATGATTTATCTTGTCTTTCATATTTGTAAGCTTTTAAGTCAGTGTTCACTTGATAAATCTAAACAAAAATTCAGAGTTGCATTAGATAACTTTTTTGTTGCTTCAAGGGTTGTACAAAGAGAGAAAGGGGGAAAAAAGACAAAGGAAAACTAGATATTTTTTCTTTAAAAAAAAGGAAGAATGGATCATTTTCAATATATGGTAAGGTCATATCCTATTTTACTACATAAATAAAGTTGAATAACACTAAATCTAATCCTTACTGATAATAAAGATCAATAAGATATTTGTGAAAGCTGATTTTATTGTATAAAAGTAGATTCTCTTATTGTAGAGAGGTTTTTCTTTACTTGTTGACTTATGGTACAGCACGTTTTTTTTTGTTGTTGCTGTTTTTCATATTTTGAAAAAGTAAATAAACAACCATAAAAGCAATAGTAAAATGTCAAATTTCTCCCCAGTAAAACGTATTTGGATAACAGCAAATATAAGAAATGAATATTGATATTTTATGGGCTGCTTTGTGTAAATGCTCTCTTCTCAGGTCATCCAGGTTTTGCGACATAGAAGTCGAGCGCCCTCCTGTGACTGGACTCGATACTGTCACAGCGCTCCTGTTCAAACACATAAGCGGCCAATTTGTTACAATGAAGCAATTTTATAAGTAGCTTGATAAAAACGTAATAACGTTCCGTGACATGGACAGACTCAATCCAGAGCGCGCTTTCCTTTATTTTCTATCATTTGTAATTGTATTCATTTTTAACACTGAGTTGATCGAAAAGCCAAACATAAAAAGGTACAAAGAAATCACGTGGGCGGCGGTTATGTGACAGAGACAAAATTCCAACAGTCATGATGTAACTCAATTTCGTCAGAAAACAGCTGAACATAAACCGGGCAAACAAATAGACTGTGTATGGGCAAACAGACCTATCAATCTCTGCCGCTTTTTTTTTTTTTTTTTAAAGCACGTTTCATAGGTTAAATGATCGTGCTGTCACGGGATGCGACTTTTCGCATTGTATTCTGATTGGTTGGTGTTGATACCCACAATTCATTGCGCAAGTAACGATAACAAAACAACAATAAAGACTATGTAATTAACTCTTTTTATACCTAAGATACACTGTTGAGACAAAAACACGTTAGTCGTCCGTGTGCTAATTTGAAAGCACAAACATGAATGTAAGTTTCTAAACCACCAGTAAACAATAAAAGTAACAATTCATTCCTTCAAATGGTTGAGTTGGGACGGGTTTCTTCGCTCAAGTTTCGCTTTGTTACTGTCCTAACACTGCTGTTCTTGCCTTATCTTTTCCTGCAAACGCGTCTTGTTAAAGAAAGAGAAGGATTTCATGTAACTATCAAAATAAACTCACATCTGCATTATGTTCATCCAGGTGTTTGATTTTGACTATGAAATTCCGCAAGATTATTTTATTTACTTGCCCAATATAGGTCAGTTACGAAGTAAGTATCAGAAAAAAATACAGTTAAGGCTTGATGTCACAGTATCTGAAGTAGATGTTTTGTTTTGTTTTGTTTTTCTGTAAGAAACATGCTGTGCTGAAATTTACATGAGTGGGTTGGCTTTGAAGAGCCACAAACCTGAAAAACCAGTCATCAGATGACAGATGACAGGCGCGTGGCAGTTGAAGAAGCCGTTTGTGTTGTCTACACACTCATCCAGCCAGTTGTTTATCATGTTTCATGTTCTCCCCTTTAGCCATCGCGGTCAAACCTTTCCAGCAGGAAGGAGGGTGAAAACAAGTGAGTAATCCGAAATGGGATGTGATTTTTACCTAGAGGAATGATGCCATCCGTCCAACAATGTCCATCTATCTGCACAGCTGCGAGTCAGCTTTTAATGACAGGGGCCTGACTGGATCTCTGAGCTGCGCTTCTGAGTCCCTTACTCATGGAGCTTGTTAAAAAATATGGTTTTCTGTTGCACCCACTGGCTATTTAATCTGTCATCAGCCCACTGGCCCAGTTTCTGAGTGGAATTCATATTACTGTTGACATGTAAACCGAACAAGAGACGCCAGCTGATCTAATAAAAAGCTGTTGAACGTTTTATAAAACTGCTGTCTTATCTTTTATGGGTTATGAAACAAACTCTTGACTCATCCAGATTGAGGGAGGCATAAAACAACCACAAACCAGGCACACACTGTGCGATTCATGGTTGTTATGTGTCACTAATGAGGTATCCTCCACAAGTTTGGCTCTCTCTCCTTTTTGTGGTTGTTTTTCCTGTCCTTGTGATTTTTTACTGTTCCATTTTATTTGTTATGGATCTATTCATGTTTATGCTGCTTCACTGTATTATACTCTGCTTTGCTTTGACTTGAGATAGTATGAACCCAAGATATTTATTTATTTACTATCTTAATTTCATTTCTTTATGTTTATCCATGTGATCGGGAGCTGCAACATATTCAAAAAAAGTTGAAATAAGAGTTTTCACCTCTTTATGATGTTGCCATTCCTTATCACAAAAATCTGAAACTTTTCTGACACTGAAGATGCAAAGCAATGAAATGTTTCCTACTGATAATCGTGTATGGATGTACAGAGTTTCGCTTGTTGTTTTGTTTGATTTTTCGTGCAAAAAATAAGACATTTGAAGGTGTGCAGTACTACAGGGTTATAGTAACTTTTTTAAAAATTCCAAATTCATCAAGCATTTTCCACCGGAGACAACTCAGGACTCCAGGCAGATCAGTCAAATACCCTCTTTTTACTCAGTCATGCCTTCATAATGTGTGCAGAGAGTGCTTTTGCTCTGCCTGGTTGAAACTGAGGGGACGTTCTTTGAAAATCTTGATGGCAAGCATATTTTACTCATGCTCTATCTTTTGTTCTTGTGCTGACAACAGTCTGGATGGTCCTTTTCATCTGGAACAGACGACACACATTACTTTAAAAAAGAGATATAGAATGCTGACTTATCTTTCTACAATCTACTTCTCTCCTCCACTTGTTACCTGTATTAATGACACCTCTTTGAACTCATTATCTGTATAAAAGACACCTGTCCACAGCCTCAAACAGTCAGACTCCAAACATAACTATGGCCAAGACCAAAAAGCCATCGAAGGACACCAGGAAGACAATTGTAGAGCTGCACCAGGCTGGGAAGAGTGAATCTACAATAGGCAAGCAGGTTGGTGTGAATAAATCAACTCAATACTTAATACAACTCAATGTGACTTGTAATTGAACCAGATTACATTTTTAAAGTAACCCTCCCAACCCTGCATACACAGCATTCAACATCAAGGCACACAAGAACAGGTCTGTAGGGTAGAAAGCAGGTTATCTTAACACTATGGGAGGAAGAACAACCTAGACAAAAATTTACAAATAGCCCTGAGATGTTTATTGGCAAGTTTAACTTCATCAGCACTAAATTTCATAGAAGGATGGCTCCTCTGGTTGTTCTCCTATCACAGTTAGTTGTGATGCTTCCTCAGAAGAAATAACTTGATAAAATCTCTTTTTGGCTGAAGTGTCCTGTGGCTCGGTTGTCACAAATCCTGGTTCTGATGTTATTTCCTGTTCATCAGTACTAACTTCAGCTGGGTCAATGCGGGTGTTGATATCACATCTTTTAGACGGGAAATAATTTCTGGTACATCCAGGTTGTCAGAGGAGTCCTGCTCCTCAGATGTTATTTCCTCTTTCCTGGGACTGTTTTTGACAATTAATGGTCTACACTGAGAGACCTTTTGGTCTTGTGGTGTAAATGTTATTTCCTCTTCACAGGATATGACTTCCTCGGTTTTCCTTCTGGTAACCAGGTTTGTAGATGAGTCTTGCTTGGCTTTTGTCACTTTTCCCAGTCCAGGTGTTACTTTCAGTTGTTTGGAGATGGTGTCATCTGCTTTGTTTCTGACTGCTAGGTTTTTAGAGGAACCCTGCTTGACTTCGGCCACAGCTCTCGGTACAGATGTTGCTTTCTCTCTTTTGGAACTGGTATCATATGTTCTCTTTTGGACAACCAGCTTATTAGAGGACTCGATCTTGACTTTTGCAACAGTTCTTGGTAAAGATGTTGTTGGCTCCCTTTTGTAGCTGGAAAAATCTGTTCCATATCTAATAGGCAGTTTTTCAACAGTGTCAGACGCTTTGTTGCCATAGCGTCCGACAGTTCTGGTATTTTCTTCTTCATACCTAGTTGAAAATCTTTTTTCCTCTTCAAAGTGGCAGACTTTCATCATTTCCTTTGCGCTGTAAAAATAACTGCTGTGACCCGCAACAGGAAAGTGTTTGAAAGTAAAAAAACTGTGACTGAGAGCTTTATTTGGTGTGATCCGTTTTCTTGGATTCACCTCTAACATCTGACTGAGGAGGTTGATAAATACCTTCGTGTCTTTATAAACAACAGGGTTCTTTCTTTCTGGCTGACTCATCAGCAGGCTATTCAGAGAATGAAAATTACAGGAAGCACCATCATGTTCCAAAAAATCCTCCTCTGTTTCCAGGGTGTATTTTTCTGGAGATTTCAGCCACCATATACAGTTGGGATCTCCCTGCACTAGATCAAAAAAGCAATGTGTATTGGCTGCCTTTTTGAGGAAATCATTGTCAGGTTGCCCATTCAACTGGACAATCATCCTCATGGCCTCATACTCACACTCACATGGGTATAGTACATCTCCAAGGTACAAAAAGGCCAGGACACAGCCAAGGGACCAGATGTCCACGCCTTCATCTAATCTGGGATGGTCCAGGAGGACCTCAGGGGACCTGAAAGCAAGATTCTGTACGATACCTTTATCCCACAAACTGGACACCTCAGTTGCAGTACCAAAATCGATGAGTTTGACTTTGAAAGGCTGTGACTTGTGGTTCACCAGCATTATATTGTCTGGTTTGATGTCCCCGTGGACCAGACCGATGCTTTTCAATGCTTTTAGAGCCACCAGCATCTGCTGACTAATCACGCGAATTTCATTCAGATGAAGAGGTTTATAGTTCTTGCTGTCCATAAAATCAAGTAAGCTGATATCCAACAACTCATAGACCAGACAAAAATGGTTGTTATGTATGAAATGCTCAGTGAACTTAATCAAGTTATTTTTGTCAGGGTCAAGCGTTCTGATTTTTTCCATATTTCTGGCTTCACCTTTACCTTCTTCGGCACCATCTATTTTCATCACTTTAACTGCCACCAGCTCCTTTCTTGTTGGTATTTTGCATCTGGCCACCTTTCCAAAGGTCCCCTCACCGAGGAAGTCTTCAATGTGGTAATCACAAGTGGGACCAGAGAGAACTTCATTGCACTGTATATTAAAAACAGGACTTGATGTGGAACTGCTGTCCTCCATTTCTGACTGCTGAAAGCTTTCAAAAGATAAAACGCAAGACTCGGAGAAATATCTCAATGAAATGAGTTTGCAGCTCAAACTGTAGGTTTTGTATGGCCGAAGAACGTCATAGATGCATACTGCTTTGATCGCCTACGGTGTCGTCACAGCTGGAGTGTGACGTCACACCGTAGTCGCGCCCCCCCTCCCCCAGCTCTCATCGCGAGATTTTATGCGTGAACGGTTCAACAGATGACGACTACGTAAACGCTGAGTGTACCAGGGGAGATCGTGGTGTTGCAAATGTGTGGGTTTGCGTGTGTATCTTCAAGAATTGAGATGTTATGTGAGCCCAGACTGGGGAAGAGAGCGTCACCTCACAATCACCACGCTAACACTAACACTAACACTAACTCCCTCTTCCTCCTCCTCCTCTAACACCCGCCCACCCCATCATCTTCATCATCATATTCATCATCATCATCCTCACTTCTGTAATCGAGCGTCGAGCTGCACGATCTGCACCTCTGCAGCAGTTATGCACGGGTCTGGTTGGTCGGGATCGCGTGAACCCGCCACAGGCACCGAGCCGCAGCCCCGCCGGATCCCCCACGGGTCGTCATTAACGCGTGCGGAGCAGGAGGCGGGCTGTCATGTTTCTCGAAAATGACTGGACATGGCTTTTGACTCCTCATACGCGCCTCGGGAACCGTAAGCGAGTGTGCGAGCGACACGCAAATCATCTGAATGAAACTGATAAGGTGAGTCCGTGTGGCGCGTTTCAGGCTCTGTTGTCATGTACGTGGGTCCGCCGATCGGGGACGCGACTAGGCCCCTCGTTATTTCTGCTCCACACATAAACAGCAGCTGGACTGGCAATGCGGCGTGAACTGGCCCTGCGTGGGCTTTTCCATACACCGTGTTCCCTGTTTCAGAGAAGATCTCAACGTCTTCATGATCTGGATGATGATTTGTGTGTTTGTGGGGGGATATCAATTCTGTACAGCGTGTCTAGCGGGCTGTACATACCATAAGTTATTTTCGTGGGGGGCTATCATGGTTTCCTCCTCTTAAAAAAACAAAAAAAAACCAAAAAAAAACGGGTCTACCCGTGTTACGCAAGCGCGTTTGACAGCCGTGGTGAGAAAATCTAAACTGACAAAACAATATTTCCGGTAGGGGGGGAAAAAAAGGATTTGTCAGTCGTGTGCGATGGAGATGCACACGCCACTTTCATTTAACAGATAAATTAAACCGTAGAAATAAAGCTTTCCTAAAAATGTCATCATTTAATCAAACAGCTGATGCAGTAATAAGTCCGTGGGAATCTGAAAACACCACACGGATGCAGGATCAAACCAATAAATTCATTATATTCACACCAGTATCTGATTTTGACTGCAGCTTGGACCAAAAGCAAATATGAAAGTTTTATTTTTAATTATTTAATAATGGGTGGCTTGATCTTGTGTCCATATTTCTTTGGGAATAAAACAGATGTTTTACCTGTGAAATGTTGAAGCATTCCCTCCATGGGTTTTGTGCTCTTTTCTGTTTAGCTTTCATTTTACCCCACTGGAGCCATATTCACTTCTAGTGATATGTTGTCTTGGGTGGCTCAGCTGTTTCTTCTCATGTGTCCTATGACGACCTTTGTCACCATTTGCCCTTGGCAACCATGTCCTATGTTGCATTTATAGGCCTCAAACATGCATGTGTGTAGTAAAGCAGTCCTCCTCCTCCTCCTTCTGATATTTACAAGCGAGCCAGAGAAGAGCGCTATCCAGGGCAAACACTGTGATTTCCAGAAGTATTGTATTTGTAATTTCTTACAGGGAATCCAAAAGAAATCACATTCTGTGTCCTCAATGACTTCTTTTAATGGGGTCAAATGTTTCAGTGGAGTGCATTATTGCTTCAGCTCCAGCATTTCTCTGACTCACCATGACCAGATCAGTGTTTTTGTGTGCCAGCGCTGAAGGACGGCCTGTTGGTCTCTGCTCTGTGGGAGATGTAAACACAGTTCCTGTTAAAAGTTTGGACACACACACATGCCTGATTGGGTGTCAAACCTTTGGCTTGTGCTGTCTGCCTTTAAAAGTGACCTATCTTGGATTTTTACCAAAAGGATTACCTAATGCAAACAAGCAAATGCAACTCTCAGAAAACAGTCCGTTCGGCCTGGTTAGACTTCTGTCCCTGACACACATGCGCTGGCCACAAGCCAAAGTTCATCAGTTTGGATCGGTTTTGTTTGATTTGAAAGACACTCTTCACCCACATCTGGATGTAAACATTGACTGTAGTGGACTGTAGTTCAGGTTCTGAACCGTGGCCTGCGAGCAGCGTTGTCACGAGGCCTCGACTCTAAACTAAATGAAATGTGAAAACATAATTGGTCTAGTCGACTCAACTTCACAGCAGGAACACATTCTGCTCCTCCTTTCCAACACAACAACCAGCGAATATGCTCTCGGTCATGGATAAAACTGTCTGTTTTCATGTAAAATTTAGAGAATGTGTGTAAATAAATATATACAGGACTGCTTGGTTTTTCCTGGCAAATTAAATCAACAGTTGCAAGGCGGAGGTCGAGCGAGAGCTGCCAAGTTGAGAGACTCTGAGTTCACTTCCTGTTCAGTGCTGTTAAAGCTTATATTGTTTTACTCGCTGTATCAGTTTTCACAAGCTGTTTGGTAAGATCTGGGCCTTCAAGAAATCTGGATGCAGTTTAAGCATTACAAAACAGCTGGGTTTAGTCAAAGAAAAACAGCAGTTGGTTGGCTTTATCACCCAAGTTAGGAAACCATGTCGACCAGATGCCAGTCACCAGAAAAGGTACAAAAATAGTAGCTCCTGGAAGAGCTTATCTCAGTTGAAATAACGGGCTTGAGCTTTAGAGAGTTGTGGGTTTTGCAGCCACTTTCTTAGAACATTAAAGCATCTGCAGCAGGTATAGTCTCACTAAATGTGTTTTAAAGCAGATGTGGAAAAGACCAACGCAAATCGGTCTTTTAAAATTAGGTCTGTGGTAGTGATTTCAGATTTGGTGGTCATACTCAGTGTTTTATTAGTGGATCAGTGTTATAAAACACACACTTTTATTAGAAAGAAATGTCCATCTTTGTATAAAGATGAATGGCTAAGTTTTGTATCCAAATGAAAATAGGACTGCTGGTTTGTAGGTTATAAATTGTGTTACACAGAATTACAGATTATAAACGTGTACAAATAACTGATATTCTCTTTTTAAAAATTTTTGTATAGACGTCTATGAACCTGTCAGAGTATGCTTATATCCTAGCACCTGTTTATAGTGCTGATAAGCCTGGATATGATAGAAAAGGGTGCAAATGATCTTTCCTTTACGGCACATAAAGAGTTGGAGACGAACTTCCTTGAGAGCTGCTTTTGTGATTATATCAGTGCTATGTGTATTTCAAAATATCCGCAATCTTGACGGGTGAGTGGAAAAACAACATGCAGGTGATGAAGCAAATTTAGAAATTCTCTGGAAGATTAGCTGTTAAAAACAAACACACCCTCATTTGATGCTCCCCTTGAAGTTTTTCTTAAGAAGTGAGTGGAGAAATATCTCCAGGATTTCTGGACTGAACTCCGTAAACAATCGTATTCCTACAAAACACTCCACTGGAACATCTTTGAAATATGTCAAGAGCATTTTTCGCCTACAGTCACACAAAACTATCACAATGAACACTTCAAATGAAGCTGTAATCATGTCAAACTTCACTGAATTACCATCAGTGGTAATAAAGCTGCAGAGGACAACATTTACTGGTCAAGTGAAACCGTGTCATACAGTAGTGCTATCTCCAAGCTCTTGATTGTTATTCTGCAGCAGCAGTTTAAAGAGCAAAATTGACTTGCACTTGAAACTGCTTTTGAGACCTACATCCATCAGAGCCCTTGCCTGTAGACATGTCCTCCTTTCCCTGTCAGTTGAGCGTGTTAGTCATAATGTCAGTGTCTGATTCTGACATGCATTTGCAGACTAACAGGGAGCGCAGCCAGATTCAAGAGAGGAATATTCACAAGCGGCTCCATCTGTGGCTGTCGGAGCAGACCATGGGCTGAATCTATTCTGTTTTTTACGTTCATGTGCAAACCCTTTTTCTTTCACACCGTTACGGCAACTGCAACAACTGTTTTTTTGTTTTGTTTTTTTTAAAAAGCATTGTTCTAGTCACCAAACATGGGCATATATCATGAAATTTTAATAACGTGATAGATCCTAGTGGCACAAGTGCAGGAATGTGGAATGTGTCACCCCAAAAGGCATATGTGTGAACAAATTTTTGCCAAAGTTTCACTGACGGAGCTTTCCCAAAAATCCTGCTCTTTATATTCAGGCTTTCAGAGTGGTTGCATTATGCAGACCTCCCTGCCTCAGATTAAATATGAGTGTGTCACCATGAGTGTAATTACCATAATAATATTTGATTATTCACGCTGGTTATCGTTCCTTGCAGGATTCTTGAAAAGAGATCACTAAATGCATCCGCTGTTTTATTTTCACGAGATAAGACTTTGTGCCTTTTGAAGTCTTTGCAATTGGATAATTCACTCTGTTACGTAACATGTCCTGGAGCTTTAAATCATAAAATAATAGAGATTAAAAGTGTTAATGTGATAATTGTGTTATTGTGATAGATCGCAGTGTGTGCCCTTGTGATTTTAGGTTTAGGATATAAACAACACAAAGTTCATGGTGAGCCCGTGGTGCCATCTTAAGTTGTAGGTTACCAGGTTCCAGTCTGCTAATCAGCATGCACGTCGTAAATGAACTTGACCTGGAGATTGTGTGTGTGTGTGGGTGTGTGTGTGTGGGCAGTTTTAGAAGAGATAAATCAACAACTGTATCTGAGCACGTAGACATATCTTAACATTATCTTGTCTTTGAGGACCTGGACTTTATCTGTTGTGTTATACTAGATACTTATTGACAAATTCAAGGAGAAAATGTTTCTTTTTTATGCCACAAATGTTGCATAAAGAATCAGATTGGGAAGAAATATTGGCAGGAAAATCTCATGACTAGTTAGTTGAACATGATTCAGCTTAATTACAAGCTGAGTCGTGTTCTGTTTAAGGTTAAGGGCTTCTCTGTTTCTGGAGATGAGTTGAAAATTAACAGCGACCTTACTGGCGTGTTCAATTTTTCTCACTCCAGGTTGACCAATACTCTGATTTGGCCAAATCTCAATATGTAAAACAGTGAAAAGTGAACTTGTTATTGTTATTGTTGTTATTATTATTTGGATTATTATGTTAAAATTTCCCTTCTTTTTTTACTTTTTATTTCTGACTCTGACTCTTTTTCCTCTTTGTCCTCCCACAGTGAGGTTGGGTGGCCATGGACCCATTCAGCCAGCTTATCCTCACCATCTCGGTGACTAGCTTCCTCACCTTCCAGTGGCTCTTCCACAGAGTCAGTCCCTGGATGTCCATGCGCATCAGCTCTGGCTTCCTAGGTCTCAGCGACAAGCAGAAGGTGGAATGGAACTCCAGGTGATCTGACATTAATTCAAATCTCTTATGTTTCTCTGTATATTTGCATCCTTTGCACAGCAGAGACTGTGACACTGATCTTAGCTTAAATGTTGAAAGACATGCACTGATGTGCAGCTCATGTATTTCCTGTGGATTGTTTCCTTTTATAGGTGAGTCTGATTCACACTTATTGAATTAAAAAGCTGCATTTGTTTGCAGTGTTTGCCCTAAATGCTCTGTTTCAGAGTGATGATAAGAAGTTGGATTAAAACACTCTTTAGTGGTTTAACATTTTTCTTTACTTTTTATAAATTTCTGAAGGTGTGTCTTTTTTAAAATACTTTTTTGTACTTTTTATTCACTAAAGGCATTGCTAATACCAGGCATATTTCATGAATAACTTTGTAATCATATCTCTATCATTTTACTTATAATAGTAGTTATTTAGTTAATTTTCCTTTTTTTCTTTTTTCTTTTCTTTTTTTTTTTAAAGACAGTCTTTTAAAGCCATTTGTATAGTGGCATGATGCTAAGTTACCAAAAAAAAACAACAACTCAAAAACCCTTTACAAGGTAATTAAGTTAAATGCAGTTCAGATATAATCCATTTGAATCTATATTTTTATGATGTAATTTAATTTTAAAAAAACAGCTTGGCAAAAGGACCCAACAGATTTTGTTAAATCTTTATTTCAATTAGTTGCCACGTGATGATCATGGACAAAGCAATAAAAGCATCTCCAGCAGAACCAGGCTTTTATGGCTCTGACTGTATTCTAACTGCAGATGGCTGCATAAAAACATTTCCTACAAGTCAGTCTGCAGCAGTAAAGTCAGTAATGAATTCAAAATGATCTCCCATATTTTTAACCTGGTTATCATCTATTGGACATCAAACATCAGACATTCTGTACTAGCAGTATGTTCTGATTTTGCCAAACTGTAGAATACCTCATGAAAACAATTATACAATCGGCGTTCCACTTTGGGAGAAATATTCCAGCATGTTTCTAACCAGTCTGCCTTGAATACTGTTTCCCATAATACAATGCACAACCGCAGCAGTCAGATCATCCTTGTAACATTAAACATGTCCAAATGTATTGTTGTCGTCCTGGGAGTGTCTCATTTCCTGCCTGGATGGTTGTAAAGGTTGTGTTTGTGTGCTGAGTGAGACAGATAAGTTGCTGTGGTTTTTAAGCACTGTCACAAAGTCAAGTCAAAGCTGTGTGATGTTCAGACTGACCTGGCATCAGCCTCTAATTTTCATTTTCCTTCATACTCAGTTTATGACTCTGGAGAGCGCTAGTGAAATTAAAATGGTCACAGGCAGTTTTGAGGACATAAAACTGAACGATTAGACCGTGGCTGGGAAGATCCCTGTAGAGGTCTGTGAGTGCACAGACTGGATTTCAACAGTGTTGCAGTCCGTGCTGCTGTCTTTCTGTCTCACTGAGTGACTGCTGAGAGCTGTTGGACTGTCACGCTGTGTGAAGGACTGGCTGGGACTCTGTGCCGCTCTGTCTGACCCTTCAGCAGTATTTAATCTCTAAGTCTTAATTGGTCTGAATCTGTGCGCAACTGTGACAAGCAATTAGTTGATCGGCTGTGAGGGCTAAAAGTTTCCATCTCCTAATCACAGAGTAGCTCCAAGGAGTCATTTGATGAATTAAAAAATAAAAGCATGGTATTTTATTTTTTTCCCTTAGAAAATCCTGCCGTTGTCAAGGAGGAGATCGTCATGGCAATGTTTTTGTTTTGGTTTCTATTTCAGGACGGTGTCAACGTTCCACGCACTTTTGGTGGGAATTTTCTGTCTCTACATCTTGTTCTTTGACGATGCCGTCAATGAAGACCCAGTATGGTGAGCGCTTTGCTGTCAGTCTATCACTCTTTGTCTTTGCAAGCTTTTTTTCATTTTACCTGACTATGTCTGGGGGATGTGACCCGAAATCAGCATCATAACTAATACAACATTTTTTCCTCTGTTATGATAAATGAGTGATTGTTTATGTATTTGTTTGTTTGTTTGCCCGCTCTCACAGATCATTGACATGCCGTTTTGGTGTAAATACATTAAGCTATTAAAACTGGGATGTTTTTCTTATGAATGAGGGTCTTTGTCATTTTAAAGTATATGAAGGGAAATGCACACAAATTAACCATCTTTGGCCATTTATTGAATATTTTGAACAATTAAAACCAAAACAAACGTTGCTTGAAATAGAGAGATCTTTATTTTACTGTTTAAAAAAAAAAAAAAAAAGTTGGCAACCAAAAAAGGTAGACTATAACTTGAAAATCTTTGCTAGATATCTGGACAGTGCTACAAAATGGGAACCGTGCTGTCTAGTGCACTGCATGGTGAGTAGGAGGTGATTTTAGATTCAGCTTAGTCATATTTGACAACGTGATTACACTGTAAGTCTTCAGACTGGTGGTGTCAACCTTCGCTGTCACTGAAACGTTTCCTTTCCTCATTCAGTGTCATCTTCAGAAAAGCCAAAATGATTCCAGACAGCAGGCACTGCAGTTTTCTTTGGTATAAGCTGCTGAAGTGGATCAGATATCTCTATTTTTTTTTTTTTTTTCTTCTCAAAGCAGGAGTTCCATGTTGCGGACTGGACAAGACAGTGACATGTGACCACATATTCAGTAATATGTTTTAAAGTCAGTAGTACATGAACTTACAAAGTGGAGAAAGTAATAATAGAATGAAAAGAACATTGGAAGAAAAAAACATGGGGAAGTTTATGTAGGCTAAAGATCATGAATGCCAGTTTTACTTGATTGGCCAGCCTTAGGTCAAGGCTACAAAAGAGTTTAGAGGTCAGTGTCTCTTATTTTCCTGTTTGCTATTTCAAAGTCTGCTTTTGCACCAAGAAAGCAGAGATAGAGTGCGTGTTTGAATACAGGGAGGCACGTTGGGTGTGCCCGTGTGCATGAACCAGCTTGTCTTTTGTCTCTGGTGGAGAAGCACCCCAACCTCAGCTTGTCCTGGAAAGAGGTTTGCTTAAACACCGACTGACCAAAAAAATGGCGCTTTCACTTTTTTAAAAACACCTTTATTATTTAGGATGACACACATTGAGTATGCCATCTTTTTTAGTAAGTTAATGCAGTGTCTAATCATTTATGTTCTCCCAGAACGTCCCAAACATTCTCAGAGGGGATTTAAGGTCTGGACTCTGTGGTGGATAGTCTAAGTGAGAAAATGTAACTTAATGCTCCCCGTCCTCTATTTCACAATTTGAGCTCAATGAATCCTGGCATTGCCACTTTAGACTATGGCCCTGCCATCTAGGAAAAAAAATAATCTGGTGATGGAAGGCTCACTAGGCATGATGGGTGCATCACTTCATCTGCTGCTCTTTTCACCCTGACACACACATCACTCTGGGACAGTGCAAATCAGGATTCAGAGTACATGGCCTTTTGCCATTACTCCAGAGTCCACTCTTTATTCTCACAAGCAAACTAAAGCTTTTTTTTTTTTTTTTTTTTTTTAAGCCTCACTGGTAAGTGATTTTTTTTTTTCAGGCTGCTCAGATGTTTACTACCAATACCTTCAGTTATTTTCCCGTTGTTGTCACCGCAACCCTTTCAAGATCCAATAAACTGTTTGATTGTATTTAGCTCAATTTTAACAGTTTCTTAAAAACTCCTTGTTGTTTTGTTTGCTTGATGCAGAGCAATAATATGACCTCTCTGGAAAAAAAAGATGATGACTGCATCGCTCAGAATTAAGTAACTTGACAGCTGATAAGTATCAGGGCAGATTTTTTTTCAACTGCTTAAGACTGCTTTTGACTTGGTTCTTGCATAAAAGCATGTTTTTACATTTTCTTTACAGCCATCTGAAGGAGTGTTGTTTGCTGAGGTGTACAGTAGTCTGTTTTTAGCTGCTATAAATTGGCTGTGTTTTCTTCTGAATAGGGGAGATCCTACACTGGTGAAGACCAATGTTGCAATCACAACAGGCTACCTCATATCTGGTAAGAAAAAACAGATTTTACCCAGGTAATGTCAGCTGCTACTCTTTAGAAACAAAGAAAATTGTTTTAGGTGTACTGTCTGTTTTTTTTCAGATTTATTTTATCAGTGACATGTTTTCTCTGTCTTCTCTTACTTCTGTCTTCCAGATCTGCTGCTTATATTTTACTATTGGAAGGCGATAGGCGACAAGTTTTTTGTAGTTCACCATCTGGCAGCATTGTATGCTTACTACTATGTACTGGTGAGTGCCCTATTGTCCAATAGCAGAACGTGCAGGCAAGATGGGAAGGAGACAACCAAGGGTGAACAGCTGTGCCCTCTTTAGCTGGGTGCTTTGACTCACTTAGACACTACTCATTCATCGCCCATGACTGTCCCCCTGCACCCATGGCCCTCACATATTGCTGTTTACATAAATGTGTGCAAGGTAAAGTCAGCTTGGTCACTATCTGCTTGTGATAAAATCCAAAACTTTGGAGGCACATCTGCCAAGGACATCTAATGGTTATTTTTTTTCTTAATGACTTTAGTGTTTTGAGTATAAATTCAACAGAGAGGAAAGCACTCCTACAAACTGATAGTAGCTGTTTTCAAAACCTTGTAGTGTGTACTGCTCTTACGGCACAATATGTACTGTGTGCTAGTAGAGCAGATGTCACTAGTACGTAGTATGACACGTTAAAGCGATTATCCTATGGCATACCTGGAAGCCGATCACATGAGTGCTAGTTGTATTCTGTAACTTTTCTAGAGCTTCCAGGTATTTTTTTAAACAAACTTTAGATTGTTTAGTTGTTTGTATACTCTGATCTGGTAAAATCAGTGTGCGCTAGTATTGTTCAGAAAATGAGCTTTGTTTTCCTGTCCAGCTGAAACTACTGAAGTTTATAAAGTTTGAATAAATTCATCACTTTTAAATGGTTTTGTCAGGGATTCATTGTGAGTTTAGCAGTAAAGCCCTAACATACAAGTGTGTTTTGTTGACTTCAGAGTGTATCATTTGATCAAAAACTCAGTCGTTTTTTGGCTTTTGTTCCACATAACCTAAACGCCTCTTTTGGCCGTAGTTGAGGCTACCCAGCATTTCTGGTCAGCACTGTTCACCCTTGGTTCAATCTGATACCCTCCAGGTCGCCAGGATCTGTTGCATAATTACAGGAAATGAATGACTATGGTAATTTTTGCATGGAATGCTCAGTGATGGTACTGGCTGAAGACCTCCTCCCCCTCCCTCCCCACTCACCTTGCCCTGACAATATCTGTGCTTTCTGTTTGTTTACTGACCCCCTTTGATTTTGTACGACTCTGACGTCAGCTGAACCGTTTTGAGCCTTTAGCACAGCTGAATGCTGAACTGTAACCACTGTGTGCATGCCGGTATCTCTGCAGCGTTCAACGTAGGCAGGGTTCCTTTCTTGTTACTGTGCATGCCAGCAAACGCTATTTAACTCTTCTTAATTCCTCACCTGCTCATCTACAGAAACCTGTCTGTTTATTGTGCCAGAGTCTAGTTCTGCCTCCTCTTTTTTCCTCTAACACTCCTTTTAGGTAGACAGGCCTCTTTCGGTGAAGAATAAGTTACTTATTACCAATGCAGATATGTAGAATATGTTATACTGTGGTGGATTCAGTTAGGTTTTCTCTGAGTTTGAAACGATTAAATACTGTTTTAATCTTCTTAAAAGTCAGTCTTTTTCCTTGTATCAGTTTAATTTTAGCTGAGTGCAATTGCAATGAATTCACTTTGTTCCAGTGTCGTAAATGGTCTGTATTGATTTTGTAGGGGAAAAAAAGCACTGAAGAACATACAGTGTGTATTGCTCTTCCTCTGAGTCAAATATTTGTCCAATTTTTTTGTGTAAGACTAAATGTGTTTTGTTGCTTTTGTCTGATATCTATGAAGATGACAAAAGAAATTTTAATGAACAGCAGCACAACAATCTGGACTTAATGTTAAGAGGACGATCGAGAGGTGCACATTATTCTTCATATTCCAGCTCTTTTCACAGACTTTTCTTTTCTAACATGGCAAACCAAGTCACAAATCATCATCCTTTTTGTCTCTTTTATTTATATATTTTTTTCCCCAAATGGTAGTAAAAATCATTATAATAAAAAGCAGTAATGTGTTTTGAATACAATCCATATAAAGGAAAAGAGCAAGCACCTGTATTTAAAAGAGTCAGAGAAATGAGAGGAAGTAGGCCATACTGTTACTGGACACTCATGACTGCTTCCTCGGACCAGATCGGAGGTTG
Source organism: Zenarchopterus dispar (assembly GCA_028564865.1). NCBI lineage: Eukaryota > Metazoa > Chordata > Actinopteri > Beloniformes > Zenarchopteridae > Zenarchopterus > Zenarchopterus dispar. Next base: position 4,545,471 of record JAOWBL010000013.1, read on the forward strand.
ATGTGTGATAGCAGAACCAATGTTACACATTAAATCATCTGTAGCAGCAACTAGCGACAAACATTCCGAGCCGCACTGTTGCAGCCATGTTACACTGCCTGGAAATATTACAAGAAAACTGTCTCAATCTTTGATGTCATTTTCATTTTATTCAGTTTTGTGCCCAGTCAAATTTTTTCATATGTTGTCGAGATCTTAATGTGTTGAATGTGTTTATGTTAAATTGTTTATGTCAAATGCTCAGTTAACTTTACCAGCAAATAAAAATAGTAGACCCAAAAAGAGAGATGACCAAAATAAAGCCTTATGTTTAAGTGTAGTTTAGGGTTTATTTATTACCTTAATACTAATGAGCTTAATTTCATTAACTTTGTTGGTGTGTTTTTGTTGTTGATCAATCACAAATTGCTTGATCAGAATGCTACTGAAGTCAGTCATGATTTATTAATAGCAGCATTATCTGTCTTTTGTGTGGGTTTTAACTGTCAAATGTGTCCACGCTATTAATCAAAACTAAGCAGATATTGAATGCATGTTTTTTTTCAGTCTTATAAGTGTTGCTTCTTATTTGCTTCTGGTTTATTGTGGCATTTTTTCATCTAATATGTCTGTCTGTCTCTGTGTTCTTTGCTGACTTTAAAATGAAAAGCCCCTCTTCAAACCCCACATGCAAAAACTACCAAAATCAAGTTGGGTTGTGTCATCCCCCATTCATGCAAAAACTACCAGAGAGGTTGTGGGTCACTTCAACATACAACAGGTCTTTATTCCTGTCTTGTCTGCTGTTATTGCTGTTGTGTTGTACTGAGCAGATATGATGCCCAGTCACAGTATGGACTTACCAGTTCCTAGAGGTACCAGCATGCTCGTGCTAGGTGGGAAGTTGACATTAAAGGGTTCATAAACTGCAATGCAGATAAACCCTGTTTGTGACGTGTTGTAAGTATGCTTCAATGACCACTTTTTGTTTCAGCCCTGATGGTAAGTATTCTATCGCAAGCTGTTTGATAATTTACTTTGACTTGTATGTTGTTAATGGGTGATTTTGGTGAAACTGGATAGTGTGATGTTTATTGATGGGTTCTGAACTGTCATGGTCGGGTTCAGCACTCACGAGCGCAGAAGCTGACTTTGGAACAGCTGAGTCAAAGTTTTAGATTTACATACATACATACAAACATCCATAACACAAATCTTAATAACATTCTTTCTAATTGGAGTTTATACTTCAAAATGATGTGACTAATAGTACAATTTTAGCCCAGATAGTTTTTGTCTGAGTGATTGAATTATTGAGCTGATTTTGCAAGTTAGACCAGTTAAAACATCTAGTTTTTGAGATAAACATCTTATGGATGATCTCTTGGAGAATAATAATACTAAAAAAAAAGTAGAGTTCAGGACCTGATATTTTACCTTAAACATGACATGTTTGGCACTTAAAAATATTGCTTTTTTTTTTTTTTTTTTACTTTGCATGGCTTTTGACTGCCCCCTCAACTAGTGGCTGGCTGGATGTTTGTATGGTTAAATATTCATTATGTCATGTGCTGTTTTGATATTTTCTCTATGTCTTTTTGCTGTAATACTTAAAGAAATGAATTGCATTGTATATTCCACTTTTTAATAAATTTACTTTTTGGGTGAAACTACAAAATGTGAACAAGCAACAGCTTGTGCAGAGTTTATTGGTGAGGAAAATGTGATCGTGACCCCAATATTTGTGGGCATTTTTGAATATCATCTCTTGTGTTTTGTTGCATCAGATTAAAAAGGATATTAAAACATCACAAAGGAAAATTTGTCATTGGCTTGCCACAAGAAAGGACTAGGATGGGTGTCAAAAGTTAGTTTGGCTGGTCTTTGCCAGTAGTAGGCATAGCTGTGAAAAGTGTGAGCGGTAGGGGTGCTGTAGCACCCCCTGCTGGAGAAACATATATTACAGCTTCTTCAGTCTTCTTTTATTGGAAGGGGAAGAGGATTCATAGTACTTGTTTACAATCCTAATGTTTAATGAAGTATTTGAGAATGACTCAAAATTCTGAATCAGTGCTTTGTAACGCTGTGCATCATGGTTGATGCTGATAATGACAGTTTGTGTGCATTTACCCAACATCCACATGCTGTTACTTAGTGGTTTGGAGGTGTAAATGAAGAGATTTATTTATTTATTTATTTATTTAGGTGCTGTTTGACTATTTTGATGTGTGATCTTTTTCCCTCTTTATGTGCTTAGGATGATTAATAACTTTCCATTTTTGATGAAAGCTCTTTTATCAAACAAAACATGTCTTTATACTAGGTAAGATGTTTAGTTTTATATTTAGAATTATCATACAGTGTTCTACGTATAGTTCCTCTTCAGATTTAAAGACAAATTAATGGACAGTCTTTGCTGTGAACAAATTACACCTCTGGCTTTGGTGGAAACTCTGTATTTAATTTTGTGCATCAGTTTCTTTCTTTGTGAAAAGGAAGATAAAGATGGTGACATCTGGAGTAATTATCATTCCCACTGTGCCAGATTGATCTGAATTTGATTAGGGGTACACTGCATTTTTAGGAATTCCTCATGCTCTTGCAACATTATATATTCTTGAAATTTCACATGATTATGTTTTTGTTCAAATCTGTGATTTGTTCTGTGATGCAATTGTTGCTGTTCAGAGATTCTGCTGACAAATGGCACTTGTGTCGAGCATGTGATGCATCAGCTTCATGCCTAGTGATCCAGATGACTAGATGTCTTGTTTTTGTCCCTTTCATGTTTTGTTGTCTCCTTGTGCTTACCTTGTTTTTTCAGGGCCAAGGAATGTTGCCTTATTTTGCTAACTTCCGTCTGCTTGCTGAGTTTTCTACACCGTGTGTGAACCAGCGGTATGTACACATTTACTTAAGACCTTGCCAGGTCCTTTATATTATTTTTGTCCCCAAAAAAGTTGATTCCATTTCCAATACCACAGGAGTACAGTACAGCAGCATCCATTCCTTTTCACCTCATTTCTACATGCTGAAAATGTTTATTCAGGTTTATGGGGTGGAGTTACCCGCTCAGCTCCACTTCATCCCTTTCTGTGTGACAGTTTTGTTATTCCCATTTCTGATGTATAGCAGATTCACAAAGATGCTGCAATAGACTGAGATAAAGATGGAAAAGACAGATAATTCTACTCTGAAGTGTGTCTGTGATGAGACAGTATCCTAATAATTTTAACTACACACAGAATTATGTTTTATTACATAAATAATTCCAGGTAAAGTGACTTATATGATTGTGTTACCTGAAGGATTTTGAGTTGCACATCAGACGCTCATACATATGCTCTGAAGTGTAAACAAAGTGTTGTTGCTTCCCACATGTTACCTTTAAATGATGGATACTTGGTTACGCCATCAGTTCACATTGAGTGAAAACACCATTCAAACATTCCAAGAGACCCCAGCTAAGTCCCTGGAAAGTTGACTTGTCGGTTAAACCCTCCTTTTCTGCACTGAATTAGACATTATGTTCTTTGGAGACATGTCCATGGATGTTTTTCTTTTTCTTTCTTTTTTTTTTTTGTCTCAAAATCTCTAAATCTTACTGGTTTTTCCAATATTCCGTCCAAAATGTTTTAAATCTGGACTGAATGTTCACTATATAAGGTTGTGTAATCTCTGCTTTTTGAAAAGCTTTTGTGATTGATTTTATTTATTCTTTTGAAGTTTGCCTTTTTCCCCCAAATTCTATTTAAATTCTTTTGTATTGGAACCATTCACAGCTTACAATGGGAATAGTCATGGTAGCTGAAAAATGCAAAGATGCTCAAAGTTGTCTTTTTTTCTTTTTTTTTTTTTAAATTCTTAACATTTTTAAGGTACTGGAACTGCTCTCTTAAAAATGTGTCTTGTTTCAGTTGGTTCTTTGAGGTACTTGGTTATCCCAAATCCTCCCGACCCAACATGGCGAATGGTGTTGCCATGGCAGCGGTCTTCTTTATGGTCCGGATCGCCGTCATGCCGGTCTACTACAGCCGCATGTATGCTGTCTATGGCACTGAGGCTTTTTACCTGTTGCCCTGGGGTGGCCGTGTAGCCTGGATCTGCTCCAGTATCTGCTTGGACATCATGAACATTATGTGGATGCATAAAATCGCACGCGGCTGCTACAAGGTGCTGCGAACAGCACGGCAGAGCAAAGCTGGAACGCCTCACGAGAATGGGAAGATGGATTAAGGGAACCAGGGTGTCAATTCTGTGGAGACAAAAAAATGCCACAAAAGAGACAAATTGACAATACTCTTAGTGCAATCCAAATAGCAGTTTGGACCCTTTCATGCCAGACTGCTTCAGTGGCAGCAAACCTCGGACTTGATGCTGCAGGACTGAATGTAAGAAGAAGAACTTGTCTTTTTTTTTTTTTTTTTTTCTGGGAAAGCAGGCACAGTCAGAGTTGTACTGATGGACCAATTAAATGGTCACCTGTAAGCCATGACATGACCTCCAAGCAATACTTTGTGTGCATGGCCAATTAATTTTCTCTTGAATACTTTACTAAAACAAAAGAGGTTATCCTGGGACAAGAGGACTGTGAGTCCACCCACAAATTGTCAAAAAGTTTACCGTCCTTTACACACTTATTGCTTAACTGAAGACTTTGTGTTTTGTTTTGTTTTTAAATTAAAACTGCTGACTGAGTCGCAGAGGGAAAACGAGGTAATACAAGTCTGTATTTCTGAAGAAGATTTCGTCGGGCGACTTCACAATGGTGGTCAGTGCCATAAATCCGCGCCATATACCCCCTGAAGAATATTTCATTGAGACATAATTGGATCAGTTGCATTCACAGAGAAAGTCTGAATTTTATCACTCACCCCACTGTCAGTCAGTGAAACTAGCTTTTTTATTTTATATTATTTTATTTTTTAGGTTATTTTAATTTCATAAGTTGTGGTTGCCTTTGCATGTTTGTTCAAAACAAAAAGAAAAGTTGGATGATTCGACTTCACACCTTCAGTAATCCATATGTAGTTTATTTCCTTTTTTTTTTTGACTTTTGCTCGGGTCGAACCAGTTAAATAACTATTAACTTTTTAATAAAGAGGGCTTCTAGAAATGTTTAAAGGGAAGCTTAATGTCATTGTTTGCGTTTGCACACTTAAACCAATATAATGTTTAAAAAGGGCCATACCTGTTAAGCCACATGATTAGCCCAAACAACCTGACATTTAACAGAATGAGGCAAAAACAGGTGACAAACAAACTGTTTATGACAAAGCTTTTTTCTGCATCAGTTATAGTTCACATTGGGCAATGCACATAGAGGGATGAAACTTGAAGGAATAGCTGGTTATAACTTAATTTAAAAAAAACACATTAAATCAAAAACAAATGCATTAACAAAAGGGGTTAAATATGTTTGTTTGGGGGTGTTTGACACTCTTCTACCTAACCCCCTTCTACTCCATCTGTTCCTATTTATGATATATTTTTTGACTCAAACTGTCAATTTTACCCCTTGGCAACATTTGCCAAAAAGCAACTATTTATCTTTTCATTGAAGTAATTTGAGATTTTAGCTTGGAGAATAAATTCAGCACATGATCTAAGTAATAGTCAAAGCTCATTTTCATGTGTTTAAAAAACAAAAGGCTTATTGGTGTTTCTGATGGCCGAAATTTTCTACAGAAAGGTTTTTGAGGATTGTAATGCAAGTAGGTTCTGCCTCATGCTACGTGTCATTTCTACTTGCTCTTAAACAAAATAATTTCATCCTTATTTATTCTTTTCATTCATACAGGAATAGTATTTTCCATTTAGTGAACAAAAATGTATGGGAACGTGAAAATTCATGTTACAATTGTTTTCTTTATAATTGAAGTGACAATGTGGATTCCTGTTAAAGCAACACTGTGGAAGTTTATGTATTTGCTCTTGGGCGCCCCCTAGAGCAAATATAAGGTGTGATCCCGCACTGCTGTAATGACGTCAGGACACAGCTCCATCAGTTGAAGCCCAGAATAACCGGCAAAGAAAGTGAAGCCTACTCAGAGATAGAAGTAATTTAGTTAACTCAGCAAAAGCTGGTGAAATCCCAGCATTCAGGGCGACAATGTAGTTAGCTGCAATGTAGCCTTCCTGTCACGTCTCTACAAATAAACGCGCATCCTCCGAAAGGTTGTCATGCTGTTGCCAGTGTCTCTAAAGTCACTGCAAGCAACTCATCAGAGCGTCCCAAAATAACCAAAACTGAGCAAAAAACAAACAAACAATGCTAAAGGCGAATGAGCAACTAGTAATTTAAATTTACTTAACAAAAGTTGGAGCTACCTGAAACAAAGTAAAACTCACTTGGCATGCTAAAGCCTAAACAGCATGACGGGAACAAACAGAGAACAAGAAGCATTTTATTTTACAACTTCAACTGGTGGTGAAATCCCAGCCTTCAACGTAGCAATGTGGTTAGCTGTAATGTAGCCTGTAAGCCTTATCTTCACAAACACAAATGCTTCATCAGCATCCAAACGCAGCAAACTGAGCAAGACCCTGGCTAACAAGTATAAGTACACAAACACTTCCTAAATTCACGTTTTAAAATTCAAAACCACCAGACAGAAAGTGAAACTTATTCGGCATATTATAGGGCACACAGCGTGAAAAGAACAGATATACAGAAAACAAGTTTTAATATAGCAACATTTGGATTGATGTAGGTATGCCACATTTGATCAATAAAATAGCCCAAAAAAATAAAATACAAAGACGGGGCATAAATGATAAGACATTACTTACTAGTCCACCAAGAAGATCCCTTGTTGTCCCTTATCCGGCCACTCTTCTTCAGATCTTACGGTCTGACCCTCTCCGGTTTCTTTGCCACCTCTGCCATGATGAATGTAAACCAACCAGCTCCTTCTAATCAGGCAGATGTGCTGATGCTGCTGTGCCACGTGTATTGTGCCGTGACACAATTCGTGTTTGAGGGGTGTCATTTGGAGGGATCACTCCCACCTCAGAAGGACTTTGAAACTATAATTTGAAGGTGAAAAAAGTTACACAGCGTTGCTTTAATAATCATTGGGCAGTGAACGCAGGGACGATTGAGTACACCGGGTTAATGGTAATCTGTTCAGATGAAAGATTACAGTCCACTGATGATGTAGGATTCATACTTGAATTTTCATTGTTAAATGTATCTTCACATGAGCTGTACATCAAAAGCTTTTGTCAGACGTTTAGTACTGCAGAAATTACGTTTTTTTAATTTTTATTTTTTTTAAGTATGCCTTGCTATGCTCAGCGTTTAATTTTGTTGCCTTTGTAGAACAACATATGATTGCACAGTGAATATTTTGTTACACCCAGCTCCTTGTAACACTGAAAATTTCATGTTGTTTATGAGTAATTTTACTTGTCATTTCCAGATCTGAAGTCCTTTTAATGTGATCGTTTGGCCTTTTGTAATTGCAAACGTAAAAACCGAGAGGCTTTTTAAAAAGCTGGTTGATTCTGCGCTTTTGTTTTGTTATGCTTTTAAAAATATGTGCGCCAGTTCTTTTTCATGGTAAATGGATACAACATCCCCACAGAGAGAGATTAAGTTATTTTTCTCTCTTTTTTTTTTTTTAGATGTTTTTCTCAAATTGAATTCTCTCCATGTAGTTGGGCATGTTTCAGCAATGAAAGATTTTCACTCGCAGAGTTTTTGGGGTTTTTTTGGACAGATCTGACTTATGAGGGGGGTGTCATCTTCAAGTGAATATCACTTACTTTCATTTTTACAAATGAACAGGTTGAACTGTCAATATTTCACTGGGAATAAATGGAAATAACCTGTGTGCAGGCTCATGCATGGTCAATACGGTTGTTGTTATGCACCTTCTATAACTGCATGTGGTATTGCATGGGGATTGTAAACAAAATAGCATATACATTTGCAAGACCAGCTTTGGTTATTTTTTTCTTAGTACATGTACAAATGTTTATTTAAACATTATTCTTGTACTGTGCCACATAATGTAACCCACAGATGATGACGATGATAACACGATAGAGCAAATATCTAGTATAATATCCAGCACAGAAATATCCACTAAGGGAATACTTGAAAGCTAATCAGCACAATTTATAACAATCCGGGCAGTACAAATAAACATTAATCTCAAAAGCATCTTGCATATTATGTGTTCCATTGTCTTTAATTTATTTATCCAGCAGAAACTGAGATAAACAAAGCAGATGTCACAATAAGAGAGAAACCAGTGCTGCGAAGCAGCTACGCAAATTGTTGATTTTTTTCTCTGTTCATAAAGCGGTTTGAAAGATGTGTATGAATAGATGGGGTGTTTAGTGACATTCTGTGAATGTACTGGAGATGAGAAAATATTTGTCATTTTCATTTACTCTTGACAATAAATACCAAATTAACTGCTGTCAAGTGTCTCATTTAATGAAAAACTTCTTTTTCACAAGTTTGATATAAGATGTAACGAACCTGTACTGTAAGATCTTACGGTTGGGAGAGATTGTGTGATCCTTTTTTTTTTTTTTTTTTTTTTTTTTTTTTTTTTTTTTTTTTTTTTT
>JAOWBL010000013.1:4554132-4594793 GCA_028564865.1 Zenarchopterus dispar
TGGGTCCCCCTGCTCAGGCTACTGCCCCCGCGACCCGACCACGGATAAGCGGAGGAAGATGGATGGATGGATGGATGTTTGGCTGTGTATGTAGAGTAGATCTTGGATTTATGGTCACAGACATACCAGAGAAAAGTTTACACACACACAGCCACTGTTTTGTTTTGTTTTATTTTTTCCTTAGGAGCATAGTAGTTGTGTCCAATCAAAGCTTTGGGCCGGCTCCGGCCCTAAAGAAAAATATAAACTCACTGATTTATCTGGCGTGCAGTTGGGTGGCTTGCGTTTCAGTTCTGGACAGGATGAGTTGTGCAGCAGCTTGACAGTTTCACTCTTGAGCAAATGAGAACACAACAGTGGTTAATATTAGTAGTATTAGTAGTAAGAACCTGTCAGTGGTTATTTATTCAATACTGAGGGAAAATATGAGAACATTTGCTCTTTTAACAATCTATTTTTGGTTTGCTATGTAGGTGGTCGAACTGAGGAGAAATTGTAACCATCCATTGTACTTGATTCAACAATAACATTTTAAAGTACTGAACTTCTAATACCCACTTATGAAAGTGGTATGCAGTCATACAAGGAAAGTAAAGCGAAATAAGGAAGCAAGCTGCTTTTGCATGTGCTTCTACTTTACTTAGGATATAAAGAGGGAAAAAAATGAAGCAAAGAGGGAAAAAATGAAGTAAAGAGGGAACCTGAAAAATTACTAATATGAAGTTACAGTTATGTGACTTCCATTTTCAGTGCCAGCACCTTTGCTCTAACTTGTCCACTTGCGTTAACTTTAGTTCCAGCTCCTCCGTAAAGATTAGATTTCATACTAAAACCATTTAGTGTTCATGGATATGACAGGGGTTCAGTCTAGCAGAACGATGCATGAAAGGGTCTAAAATAGAGGTAGAGTCCACAATTGTGGTAGGAGAGGTACATTTGTACAAGGGGCATAAGTAATTTCTACAATCAACAATCAATGCTGAATGGTTCCATTTTCTGCCGCCATCCTGACAACATGCTTTTTCAGGAAAGGCATTGCATACATCAGCAAGACAATGCCAACGCACCTTCTGCTTGTATTGTAAGGGCATGGCTCTGTGGAGAAGAAGCATTTGGCTGAGCTGTCACTCAGAAAACATTTTTGTATATTTTAAGATGGAAAAAAATTAAGTAGCTGAAATTAAGTTAAGAATGGGAAGAGATTTTGCTTTCAGCATCAAAGCAAGTGATCTCCCAAGTTCCCAAATACATTGGTAGAGTTGGTAAAGGAGGATCTGTTGTACCTTCTTTTTTTGAAAAGCTGAACCTTGGTATATTAAGGCAGCACGTGGGAACTTTTGCAAACACAATCTGTGTGGGTGTTCCTCTAGGCGCAAATGTTAAGTTGCTTTTACAACACTGCCTGAGATTTACTTTCATTTGGTCTCTTGCTTGGTGAGTCTATAATTACTTTCTCGAGTCTTTAGTCCCCTTTGCCATGATGTCCCGTGTAGCTCTGTGAGCTAGATTCGTCATTGCTGACGTGTGACATAGTGCCATAAAACAATATGTAGTTGTCCAAAGAGATGACTGGGACGGAAGTCCAAAGTTACAGCGGCTGGTTTTTGCAGGTTATAGGGAGAGACAACTGAAAGAAGTAGAAGACACTTTCTAAAAACTATATTTCTTCAAATGGCACTGAAACTGATTCCTTAATATGAGCAAAAGTTCTCTCTGCTGCTTCAAACAATAGCATTTCTCAGTTTCAGCATCTGACATTGTCAAGAGTTTATATCTTTTGTCAAATATAGAGTGTATGTGATTTCCCTTCTGTTCAAATCTTTTGAAAAAAGATTCTGGTATGGTGTCATTAAAAACTAGGATGCAATGCAGCTTGTGGTTTTTTTTTATGTACACCAAAGGTTAGAAGATATACAGAAGTATAACTGGTGCCTTACTTACTGTGTTGTTGAGATGTGCTTCCACAATCCCCCTGAAATCGTCTCTAAGTTTTTTCATGGATCTGTCACAGGACAGAGTCAGAGGTAGAAGCAGAAGAGCAAGGAGACTGGTGCAAAGAAGAGGCTGGAAGTTTATGATCACAGTGTGAAGCACACGGGGAGAGCATGAGACAAATTGGTCAGCCGATTAATACCAAACATGTAATACAGTTGAAACTAATATAAAAGATAAACAAGGGACAACACTAAATGAAATGCAATGAGGGAGGGGTTTTTTCATTGAAAGGCCTTAACAATGCATTAAAGATCAAAAGATTATTTCTGTCAGTTCCTGTCTTCATTTGCAATCAGCCCTAGCTCGATGAATGAAATACTGTTACTGCCATGCCTCATGCCCCGAATACTCTTCCATCCATGACAGAGATGATGTATGGTAAGCTGCACAAATACTCACATTGCTACTTCATTCATTAACATTTAGATCCCCATAATATTTTAAATGCCAATAAGTTTATTTCCCCATTCTCCTGCTTCAGAACTGCCTCAGACCTCAAACAAGTGTCAGTCTGCAGGCGCAAATTATGAGACTTTTCATTTCATTAATAACTGGTCTGCCTTGAAACAAAGGCTTCTATTCATGCCCTGTAAAGCGGCCCCTGATATGACAGCGCATCTTATTCTAAAAAAAACCAAACAAAAACAAAAAACACTGGACTTTACACATAAGAAACGACACAATGTCACGTCAATATGTGCTCTTCTCATATACAGTGCTGGTTTTTCTGTCAATCAATGGGAACTTAAGCTTTTGTGCAGCATCATTTACTCTGTATTATACAGATTTGGGCCATTTTTTTTTCAAATTCTTATTATATTAAAGAAGGTCTTTTGCAGGTATTCATAATAGCAATTTTTTCACACATATTTATTTCAGCTGAATGCATAACTCCGAGTTCTCCCTGGATATGAACTCCAATTGGAAACAACTTTAAAGCATATCCTATGAGTCAACGCCTTCCTGTAAACCAGATACTAATTCCCGTAAATCCCAGACCTATTTCAGTTTCCTTCTGACTGGGTGATGGGAAGTTATTCATACGGAATTCCCCTGTTTGGAAAACCGTTTAAGTGTCCGTCCTACAGTAACTGCGCCAGTCGCTCGACGGAGAAGGCAGGGAGACGGACGCGCAGGTTTTCGGCTCCCGGTAAGTTTCGAAAACTGCCACATTTACGCCGCTTTCGTGACTCGGAATGAGCGTCTTTTATCCAAGAACCAACACGGACTTGATTTCGGCGGGGGATTTTTCCTGTGATTTGGTGGTTAAAATTTAATTTTGGCCCAATACGTCACTCATTAAAAGTGGCTGAGAAGACAGGCGTGAACCCGCGCGGCGCGCTTTACTCACCATTGGTCATTCTTCATTCATAGTCACTGCGGGCTAAAGCTGGAAACGGACGCTTCTGAGAGCGTCTCCATTGCTACTCGGATATGTGTGACTTTTCAGTGTTAAAAAAAAGTAACCTGACACAGTCCTCTGAATATTGCCTGTACCCGTGCGAAGTTCAGGAATTAAAGTCGATTCCCACGACCTGCATAACTTAGCCCTTCAGATCCTCAATGCGCATGTGACTTGACTTCCGTCCCTACTAATAGAGGACTTTACTGCCATATGAATAAGGTTCATCCTCCTCGTAGACTTAAGTCTGTGACATCACACTGCGGGTTGTAGTGATTGATGAGACAAACTCTTTGTAAATCGTTACACGTGTTGGTTTTTTTTTTTTTTTAATTTTTTGGGAAGTGGACAGATTTTCATACTTCTCATGCAGCCACTTTTCCTAACTGGAGAAGAATCCTTCCCTACAACATACATGGAAGGTGCCAAGTTGTCAGAAGAGCTGAGTTGTCAAATGATGTTAAAAAGTCTGCTGACGCACTGTTTTTTTTTTTTCATTCATTGTTAGTTAACAACAATCCAGTCTTTTTCCAGTCTTGATCCTCAGTTTCCTCTCTCCTGTTTGTTTTAGATGTGCCCCTGGTTCAACACACCTGATTCTGTCTAATGTGTCATTAACACATGCAGATGAGGTAATCCGTTTATCTGAATCAGGTTCGGTGTATCAGGGAAATATCTTAAACAGGCAGGGGACTGGATTTGGAAATTGATTACTGCCAATATGCTGACTGGCTGATCTTACTGCTCTATCGATCACAACAGTGTCTTATGGGGTCGTTTTATCTTTGGAGTGGCAGCAGAGACTCCAGAACCAGCAGCAAAACTTGGGTCACAGCTCAGCAGACTGTAGTGCAATGTGAAGTTTTGTATTCACTCCTTGATTCAAGCTCCTCCCTGGTTTTCATATGGGTCTCTGTAATCCCTAGAAAGTTAAGGAATAATGTTCCCATCCCTTTTCATTCTGTGCAAAATTCTGTATTTATGCCAAAATAATCAAATATCATTTAGTAGTCGTAGCACAGTTTTCATTTGTTTTTAGGGAGCAGCACTTGAATTTCATTGTGTTGTTTTTCTTTATCAGCGTAATGACAATAAAGGCACTTTGATATATGAAATAAAAAATCCATTCATGAGACATGAAAGCCACATATCAGTGTTTGAATTTTCAATGCTAGAGAGTTGGTATCAGCTTTGGCCCCAAAATTCAATTCAGTTCAATAAATCTTTTATTCATCCCCATAGGAAATTAATTAAATAAAACTGAAAATAAGATAATAATAGTGAAAATATTAATAATGAAAATAAATGATCAATTATCAATTGATATTTAGATGGCAATTTTGAAAACTAAAATAGTAAATGCCAAAAACATAATGCTGGTAAACAGTATTATTGTCCAAAACTTAAATATACATGCAGAAGTACATGAAAAAACAAAACAAAACAAAACAAACAATGTTATTGGAGGAATAGGATTCAGGGTGGAATAGTCAGGACAGATGCATATGGTTCACAATCTCTGCATTTAAATGCACAGTACATTTGATCTTGTTGTATTTATTTTATTTTAGAATTGTTGGAACAGAATTAAGCCCAGTGTCCAGGTATAAATGACTGCAGGTCTTCAATTACTTGAATTTGTAATGAAGGCCTGCTGTAGCTTTACATGCATGACTGGCTTTTCATCCTAAAATTCAGGAGACTGCGTCACGACTTCCTGGCTCTCAATGAATTGTCTCCATCTCAAGCCAGACACAGTGAACAGTAAAGCAGAGATTAAAAAAAGGAAAAACAATTACACAGAGCCTTTTTATAGACAGAAAATATTGTATTGGCACTAAAAAGTGTTAGGATCAGAGCCAAACATAACATTTTAACATTTTCATATGAGAACTTTAATAACTACTTATCGTGTCTGATACACATCTGGTTTGGTTGTGAGTAATGGTGTACCTTGGAAAGAGCAGAAATTAAAACTGTTTATCAGCTCAAGCCATATTTCCTGTAATGTTCTGAGTGAAGAAATTTGTTTTGGATTCCTTAGCCTGATCTGTTATCTATCTGGGATAGCTATCTTTCTTTTGAAACAGGTGGAAGGAAGTAGAAGGTTGTATTGCCGTAGCACCACAGAAGCCCAGAATGGATTTACTGTTGGAAATTTATTTTAAAGCAGTAAACTCACAATGACATTTACAAGGAAATGTTCTCCGGATCTGTTTGTAATAAGACACATGAGCTTTGCAAATGATAACGTTTATATTTAAACTGTTGCAGACACATGAAAAGCTCTCTTTTTCTTCTATGTCTCCTAAAATCACACACATACAACTTGGAGAGGAAATGCAGCCTAAAGTCTTGCAACTGTAACATCATCATCTCAGCATTTTAAAAAAAATTTTATTTTGGATGTCTGGATTTAGATTAGCAGATAGCTGTGGGAATATCTAAATGCCCCAAACATTGTAACCATTGTCTCTGTTCTTTCTAGTTCTTATTATATGTGGTGGAAGTGGTATAAATCATGTTTAGTGTTGCCTGTTCATAGTTTATCATGTGGGATATTCACTTAGAATTTTTTTTTTCGTTGTGTGTGTGCATGTGTGTGCGACTCTCTGTGTGTTACAGTATTGGATTCTGCAGTAATTAAAGACATCCATCAGATTATGACAGCGTTGCCAGGAAACAGTGCATCGTTGAAGATGGAACGTGACCTGCGTAACCAAAACAACATAACCAACACACCAAAGATGTTTGCAGCAAGATTTATCTGGTCTCAGAATGCATGATGATTCACCTAGAAAACATGTAAAGTATGTGTTAACTAACAGGTATTTAAGCCTTAAAAAAGCAGATATGCGTACTTTGTAGGTGTAAACTGAATTCTGATCCCCACTGTCACTCTGCTTCACTTGCTGCTTTTTATTTTATGACTCTGCTCGCGTTGTTGAGTTTACACAGCAAACATTGCTACAAGCACTTTATGAGCATCTTCTAAATGCATGGAGGTTTGGCAGAGAGAAGACACGTATGTCTGCATTCTCACAGTTGAAGTCTGCACAATAAATATTTAACTCAAGCATTAAAAAAAATGATGGAGCATAAATTCATATTTGACATTTTATAATTTGAATGGGGTCTTTGTGGAGGTAAGTTCTTAGACATAATATACCAGGAGTTTATTTAATTCCTCAAATGTGTTTGGTTTTGAAATGTCATGGTTTTGAGGTCAACTTGATTAGGCTTTTTTTTTCTAAATTAAAATATATGACAAAAAGTCAACGATGAGCTGCATGTTGATATTTGCTTCATCAAACATCAAACACAGAGACTTCTCTAGATGTGGAGGGTTAGGCTGAGAAAACTAGCGTTCTGTAACAAAAAGTCTGTCAGGTCTGTTGCTAACAATAAAGTTTAAAAAAAAAAATCTTTTGCATCACTAGTTGTCATTGTCTCTGTGTCACTCTGTTTTAGAAGATGAATAAAACCTGAAAATTTTACTTTATGTAATCATAGTATAAAAGCGCAAGAGGTATCCAGTATATTGCACTGGTTTTTCTTCACAGTTACAGTTTTATGTCCCTATGTCCCTATGTCCCTGTAGGTACTACTGGACTATAAATGCCATGGATATCTATTAAGTCACAGTCTCTAAATAACACTCCATTACTAAGACATAACATCCCATGGTATGGATTCTCAAAGTATTGTACATCAATTAGCTTGAATAAATATTACCTTTTTACATTTGATCTTTCCATCTTTAGGTTTCACAGGTTATTGACATCTTCATCCCAAGTTAGTTACTTAATAAAGAAGTGGAATTATGTTGACAATAGTATGGTCAAGTGCGCTATGATTTACTTTTTTCATTCAGTCATTCATTCATCTGACCTCCAGCTGAAAGGTCATGGATTGATCCCCATCTCCACCAAGTGGCGGCGTGACTTTAGGCCAGACATTGATGTTGCCTACATAACCACTGAGAGCTCACACTAAGGATATATGATGTGGGTCGTGTCAGGGAGGTAATCTAAATAAAATTAAAATAATTTAAAAAAAAAAAGTTAATTAATACAACTCCAGGCCAGTTAACCATGTGGAACATGTGCAATGCTGACCCCTAATGCCTAAAAAAAAAGATGCTGCTTTTGCTTTGCTATTCATTCATGTGAATTTGCACGGGAACTCACTTTTTAGGGTCTAATAAAATTCAATTGTTAATAGTTTGGGGGATTTTTCTCATCTTTCGCAATATTACAGAAAATCTAAGAGTGTGAGATAGACGCTAGGGTGTGATTTCCTGGAATTCATGGTTGCGTAACATACTAAGTTGAGAACTACAACACTGTGACCATTTCTCACAAGTTGTGTCACAACTTCTTTTATGAATGGGAAATCCTCAGTGAACTTTTGGGAAAGTTATTACAAAATAACACCCATGATTGTCTCTTTAGCCTCTATTTTACCACTGCGTCCAGTTCTTTGGGCCATGCACAATCAAAATGGAAATATAAAGACGGATTAGTTAATGTGTGAATTTTATATCAGCCTTCAGGACCATTGTACTGTTAATTGTTTGAGTTTAAGCTATGACAGTGTAATATTTTTTTTATTTATTTATTTTTTCCTCCACGTGTGCTGCTTGTGCAAGTGCAGTGAACCCTGTGCATTATTCTCTGTGGTATTTTGAAGATGTTGCATGACCTTTACCCGTCTTTAATGATGCACATGAAGCCCCTTTTTTGTTTACTTCTACAACATATACACAAATAAGTTTGACTTATGCAAATAATACATAAAGTCAAATTTCATGCAGTAGTGGACTTTAAACTTGTGACTTGTGACTGTGACAATGGACGCTGATAACAGCTAATTATTTTCAATGACTCTGGTGTGACATGTGCAACAATCACATATTTGGTTCTGCTTTTCATTGCCCCTTTATTTTATTCAGAAGTCTACATGCTTTTGGCCTTCTATTACACATCTATTTACTCTTACTTTACTCTTCCATTTAAATGTATCATCTTGTTTTACTGGCGTGTTTTTCTGCCTTTGGTCATTAAATAAAGCCAAGCTTTCGGAGTGGCAGAGTCATAAAATGAATAACTTCACATTTTCCCGTTGGGAGGAACTCCGCATATTTCCCAGCTCAGCCCACTTTTACTTCTGTCTCTTTACCATTTTTGGCTGAGTTTTTTTTTTTTAATCTTTTTTTAAAAAAATTAATTAATTTTTTTAGTGTGGCTCCATTCCTGCAAAATCTACATCAATATGTTCTTTATATTGAAGTCTGACTTGCACAAGTAGGTCCCATGACCCAGGACAGATGATCTATTATCTTTGTCTTCTTTCAAGGTTAGTTTGAAAGAGGACATACTGTCTTTTAACAGAGGAGAAACAATGTCTTTGGACCTTGCAGTGCAGAAGAATGTGTAGTGGGAATGTGTAAACTATTCACACATTAAAAAAATTAATTAAAAAAACAGCTGTAGCTAGTTTTTGTCTGCCTATCCTTATCAGACACTATAACATGATGACCTGTATAGATAAAATAAAGCAACTTAATGCAACTTAGTAGTCTGTGTTCACAAGCCCATTGTGTAGAAAAGGGCAAAACTTTAAACATATTTTAGTGAGTGCACTTGTTATGTGAGCGTGGAGTGAGACAGTTTTTCCAAATGCTTTGTGAAATATTACATAAGTGAGGGGAAAAAAAATTCACTGGTCTGTGGCTTTCTGGAATAAGCTGCCTTTAACAACCTTAAAACACAAAAGAAAAAAAATCAACACAGGCAAGCCAAAGTCACAGCAGGGAAAACTGGAAAATAAGAATCATATAATGTTTTTAACATTCTGACTTTATGAAGACGCTTTAAAGCATTCGTTACAACAAAGAAGAAAAATGTATTAACCTTTGTCACATCAAAGAATTCGGACTTTAAATATACACCAAACTACAGCCCTTTATACCATACAGGGCCTTTCAAGACACTCATATACGCTTCAAGAGCGTAATCCCATACCTCCTCAACTACTGGTGGACACATTTGAATGTAGACTTCTTTAAAACACATGCTTTTTTAAAAATAAACAAATGTGAGGAATGGCACATTTAAAATAAATCATTTTTTGCACTGAATTTTGCAGCACGGTGGCTTAGTGGTTAGCACTGTTACCTCACAGCAAGAAGGTTCCTGGTTCAACTTCCGGTAAGAGTTTTTCTGTTTGGAGTTTGCACGTTCTCCCCCTGCTTGAGTGGGTTTTCTCCGGGTGCTCTAGTTTCCACCCACAGTCCACAAATATATATGAGGTTGACTGAGAACCCTAAATTATTGGTGGGTGTGAGTGGGCGTGGTTGTTTGTCTGTATATGTGGCCCTGCAATGGACTGATGACCTGTCCAGGGTGTACCCCTTCGATGGGCTGGGATTGGCTCCAGCAGACCCTTGTGACTCAGTAATTGGATTTAGTGGGTATAGAAAATAGATAGATACACTGATTTTTAATTTTTTTTTTTTTTTTTAACCATATGCAGAAACAATATGTTTCCCTGAATGGCTAATGGTTAGATGCAAGGTCCAACCTCAACTCACTGGCGCCATCTAGTGGGAATCCTTCCAACATGCACCTCTCTCCATTACAGAGATGAGGAAATAAAGAGATACATGAGACATTTTCTGTTCTTTACATCAAATATTTGGGTTTCTGAAGTCACTATCAAATGTAAAACCCTGTTATAACCCAATGCTGTCACTTTCTGGTGGGTCATGTTGCTTTGAAAGTGTGTAATTCAGTCTGTTCAGGGTTCCATGATCATTATAGGGAGATTAATGTAGAAGCATGGAACAGGCGTTTCATCAACAGATCAAGAAATTGGACTGTTTATTCATTCATTTGTTGTCTATACCAGCTCAATCCTATTCACAGTCAAGAGTGTCTGCTGTAGTGTATCCCAGCTGATAATGAATGATAGGCAGGATACACTCTGGACAAGTCGCCAGTCTGTGCAAAAGTATGTCCTCTTGTGCAAAAATGAAACCTAATATTTAAATAAAAGGTGTCATTTCCTTCTGCTAGCAACCAGTTAACACATGTACATCAGTCAAAAGTCTCCCTGTAATTTCTCAGTTGCATACTAACTTGATAAACTCTTGGGCTGCATTTTTTAAATGAATCAGTTGACTTTACTTGCATAGATTCATTTCACAAAACAAAGTTGTCTCAAGGCATTTTTCAAAGCATATAAGGTTAATATAGGTCAATTAAATACAGCTGAGGAAACTAAACTAAACTTTCACTATGATTCTACTTCCCACTCTTAGACAGTGGAAAGTAATGATTCATCAAGAGAAAATTGCCATATTTCAGAAAAATGTAGCAGTTATACCTATTAATATATAAATCCACATTACTGTCTTCTGCTGATTAGCACACTTGTGGTTTAAAGAGTCTTTCTCTAGTCAGCGTAATATCAATATGTGACTTTCAAACTATGTCATCATTTAAAAACAACTACAAAAACCCCCCGCCATAATATAATTTGAGCCTTTCAAGGCATTATAGTCTTGAAAAAAAAGCATCATCATTGTAATATTTAAATCAAGTACCAAATGTATTACTGGCTGTTGGCTTCTGGCTCTAGTTGAATTCACTAAACCTGCACATTTTGAAAACACCTCTTCACAATTATTCAAAGTTTAACTGGTGATTAAAAATAACATCATCCGGTAACCAGTATTTGTGTTTTTATTGATTATTTTACTATGGATAAACACAGATATTCACAGTCCTTTCAGTAAAGACTACCTCATCACATCCTTTTAACCATGCATGCAGTTTCACATCATCACACTCCCACCTCTGTGCTTCAGGTCTGGACAAACACAATCTTAATGTTAGTTTAGGTCGGGTTCATGCTGAATGTGCTCCACCCTGTGTGAGTGTCATCTAACCCAGAGTTTTTCAACTCATACAGTGCAACACAATGTTTTTCAACTGTGGTCCTCAGGGTACACTGTCTTGCATGTTTTAGGTGTTCCCCTGCTCTAACATGCAGGCGTCTGATTGGATCACCATCAGCTTGTCATGAAGGTCAAAAACCTGTCAATGGTCCAGCAATTTGAGCCAGGTGTATTAGAGCAGAACAACATCTAAAACATGCAGGTCAATGTGTTCTGAGGACCAGGGTTGAAAACCACTGATCCAAAAAAACAATGAGCTTCCAATATTTATCAACCTGTGATTGTTATTATTCAGTGAACTTTAATTTTGCAATTTTGTGTTGGAAAGACGTTTGCCACACTTTGATGAACTTTGCACTATAGCAGTTGACTTCCAAAAAGATTTCCACTGATAAGTCTTTGTCAGATTTAGATTATTCAGTTGCTTTGTTATCCAAGCTGTCATATTGGAATTGCCATTACACAGCTTTATGATGGTTGGTTTTACACCTTCTGCTGCAACTATGCTCTTAGTTGGTGACTGATTTTCCAATATTCATTTTCATCTTCATGAACATGTTCTGGCATATTCCTGCAAAAATGATTATCCATGTGGAACTCTGGAGCATATATGCAAATAATTACAGCATAAAGGTGCAAAACTGAAGTTTTACTGCTCACAGTTCATTTGAACATTTTCATGCAGTTAAGATGACTGATTTTCTTTCATTTTTACTATGAGCCTTCTATTCAACTTTGAACTCTGTTCAAATATTACAAAAAGAAAGAAAAAAAAGTCTTTCAGTAGTTTTTACATATTAAGAAACCAAGTGAAAGTGAGGTGGACGGGTCCCCTGGAGAGACAAGAGAGTTCAGGGTAAGTGATGTAATCATCATCTTAACCTCTGTAGAATCTGGTTGCCATGGTGTGCTGGAGGATGGGACTGGGGGATGGGTCCTTACAACAACAAAAGTGGGGGTGGATTCAGTGGTTGGGTAGTATTTTGTGGGGCTAAATCTTCTCAAAGTCAGATGACCTGATACTTTCTACTTTCATCTCCTTGAACTAAGGCTTTTGTTTTGATCAAAGGTTAGTCTTTTGGTGGGATCAGGTGTGTCATTAGAATAGCCTTCATGGTAATAAATGATACCCAAACTGATTCATGATCTTAAGTGGCCTGCACACACTTTGCACACAGATGTGAAATCCAGGAGGAACTAAGATGAAGAATAGGAGACTTTAAACTGGCAAACTTTACTGCTGTCTCCTGAGGGGTTAAACAATATCATCAGCACAATACACACGTTAAAGCCTTGCTTAGGCGTCACCTCACCTCTACTTGCCACCTGAAGATGTCGCTCCTTGTCTTCCTATGAAACCAGTGCTTCACATGTGCGCGTGTGAGCGTGAGTGAGGGCGAGATCTAGCCGGAGAGCTGCTGTCTGCCTCCTCTTGGCTCGCGTTGCCTCCGCGTCGCTGCAGTGCTTCGCCGCTCTCCTCTGTCTTTCTTTCTCGCTTTCGTACCACGCTCTTTGCCTCATCCTCTTTCTCTCCCCATATCCCCCACATCTTTTCCCTCTTGCCTGCGGATGCCTCAGCCTTGCACACCCCCGCCACAGCATCCCGGCAAATGGTCGTTGCATCCACGGCAACTCTGGACGCAGGACGCAGCGAGAAGGCGCACCGCTCCTTTTTGATCTGATCTGAGCACACTGCGGATTGACTTGAAAGCGGGGAGCACCAGGGACACTAGGGGACCGAGGAGAAGCCCGACAGGGGCCAGGATCTCATTTCGGTAAGTCACAGCGTGATTCTCTTAGTTGGATACTGAATGTAATCTGGCAGTGAGAAAGGAGGTGCCAGGTTGAAGCCCGTTTTTCAGTCGGTCTTGCAATTTGAAAGTGCTCAGGAAATCTGATTATGACTTCAGGATAATTAATGATTGACGCTTTTAGGAAACTCTTAGTTTGAACGTGGTGTTATCCTTTTGACACTGTAAAGCTGTTCTTGACTGTACCGTTAAAAACACAACCTATTTGGCTCTTTATTACTTCTGCCCTAAATCCACCTTTGGTTGTGCGTAAAAGTGCTGCCAAGGTATTCAGTTTTCTGAGTAAGTAAAAATGGGTAGCCTCCTTCATGTTAGTTGATTTAATTTCATTGACAGTTTCATTTACAATAAGAAGTAAAGTTGTTCTTTAGAATACATACATACGAGATTAAATTGTATAATAGTTAGTTGAACTTGGGCCAAATTCTCAGTCTCAGATCCTGCTCATGCAACTCATTACTGAAATTCCCATTTTCTGAAAGTTTCTGGATCATTGGGTTTACAGGAGAACAGCTGGACTCCATACATTTCCCACAGCCTTAGTTGTACAGTGATCAATACACATTTCCAGGAGAACAGTTTGTCAAGGGCACACACACTATAGCCAGAAGATGGTGTGGAGAGGAGGAGGAGAGTTGGCCACTGTTAGGCATGCTGTGGGTACATGTGCATCCTGCTCCAGGTCAGCAGACAGACAGGTACATGATGGGCAGCTGGGGCATAGACATACAAGAAATATTCTGTTTAGAGTGCATGCTCAACACCATGCACATCAATCCCTTTTTTTGTCTTTTGACCCGTGTTGATTTGAGACCAGAAGACTTTGAGCTCAGACTGCAGATCAGGCAGCTTCCTTTGTGCCAGGTAAGCAGCTGCTAGACAAGGAGAACACAATCACATGTAATTCCCCTCAAACTGACCTCTGGTGGAGGAAAACGAGGACGTAGATTTGTTTCTCCCACAGACTACACCTGCTCAATCTGTTTCAACTAGCACATTATCCACTTTTCAAGTACTTCAAGAGATGACAGTGTAACACTCTCTGTACCCCTGAGCCACACATCTTCAAGAGCTTCACTTGATTTTTTTTCCCCCACTGTCGAGGAATAAAGACTATTACAAAGGACCTATCACTGTGGGAACTGTCTCAACAGTTCTTGTGCAGTCTCCCTCTTTCACACATACACACCATCCTCTTTAAATTTTCTAAAGATTAGCTTCTTTAATGTCCAGTGAATGTGTCCAGTGGGCATGAAAAGCCTCGTCCTTCATCGCGGACACAGATTAAGCTAATTCACACAGCAGCGCAGGGCTAATGCCTAATCACTATGCTGTGTTGGCAGAACAGAACAGGCTTTATAGTGGGGTAGCTGAGAGATGGAGAGAGTAAAGGGGGAAAGCTAGCCGCCGGAGCCTATTGATCGGACGGAGGGGATACTGGCAGGCGTCCACAGGATGGAGTGCTGACGACAGTCCAACAAGCTGCCACGATGAGCTGGCCCGGCACTTGCTTTATAAGCACAGTAATGCTGATGTGAGGGGAAGAGTTTGAGTTGAAGTTATCCTGCTTGTGTCAGAGCAGAGTCAGAGAGGAGTCAAAAAGCGCTGCAGCTGTTATGAATAGATATTTTTAAACATCAGAATGTGAGAGCTGAGTTTGGAATATTGCATTGATACTGCTGCAGATTAAATATACTGCCACAAAGTCCCCATCAATCCAAAGGCTGAGCCATACAATGTTAAGTGAGAGAAGACTGAGTTTAAGAGAGGTAGGAGGAAACTCTTTGTAACGTGGGTGGGTTTTAGGCCTTGACTTTGCAGGTTATACATTTTTATATCTGCAAGGACATTTTATTTTATAATCATATTTTATATTTTACTTAATTATAAGACAGAGATCTGTGATCAGAAGGAGGCTTTCCATCATCTTTACTTTAATCTGTTTCAGAATTTTTGATAACTCACATGAGGGTTTTGAGAATGTATGAAGAGCATTGCCCCTGTCCTGCACCAACAGGACTCTGAACATATCTCTGCTAGATCCAGGACTTTGACTTTCGTACCTTTGATTTCCATAAGAAAATGAAAATACAAAAAAAAAAAGCATCAGAAGAGGGAAACATTCTGTAATCTATAGGCTCTGGTCCTTGCTGTAGACTCTTAATGTTTTCTTCCAAAGATTCACTTTGTGCAATGTCTATTGGCCTGGGGCAGCTTGCTAACATTTGATCCACTGTGGCATACTTCATTGATTGCATATTCATGGGAACAGGGTGGATGCTAATTGGCAGCCACGCCGTACCCATCCATCACAAAACTTGATGCTCATGTTGGTTACAAGATGCTCATGAGCTGTGTTGATGGACAGTTTTACAAAGATGCCATTACAGTGAAATTGTTATACAATCACTTACATGTTCCACACCATTAAACTTGTAATATCACTCTTCTTGTCCTCAAGGGTGCTGTGTAGTACACTTAATGTGTTCTACCCCGTACATAATATTATTTATGCTTAAGTTTGCCCCTCTGGGTCAGTCATGAAGTTGTCTAATTATCTACACTATTATTACTCAAGAGAAATGTTGAAATACATTGGTGCCCTGCACCATCCCAAATACGCCATGCAGGGTGCACTGGAATATTGACCAGGTCGGAGTCTAGTCCAGCTTTTTAGAGAAATAGCAAGCTAGCAACATCATTCCAGCTACCTAGAGTTTACTATGAATTATATATAAAAAGGAGCTTAATAAGCCTCTCATTTGAAGTTTGAAGGTATTAAGAACCTAGAGTCAGCTTCTGGCCTAAAGTAAAGTAAAGTAATCTTTATTTATCAGTATATATCTCACAAAACACAGACATTTGTCTTCTGCTTTTAACCCATCACTAGTTACACTAGGAGCAGTGGGCTGCTACAGAGCACGGGGAGCAGTTGAGTGTTAAGGGCCCTGCTCAGGGGCCCACAGGGGTTCACCTCTGTTGTCATCCCGGGAGATTGGACATGGGTCCTCCACATCCAAATCCACCTCCGTAACCGCTAGGCTACCACTCCCCTAATCACCTTACTGTAGCTTTTTACACACGAATAATAAATTTGTTATAGATATCAATGTTACTAAATATATCGAGGCACAACATCCAGATCTTAATCCATACTAATATTCATGAGGAACAAAACACAATTTCTTCACTTCTGGTCTTCAAACATAACTGACTGAATGACCGAAGAGGCCTTTTTTTAAAACCCTTTTTATTCTGCTCATTCTTGAACCTTTTGTTTCTTTGGAAGGAATGGAAGTTTTACTGAAGCTGCCTTTATTTTCCAGAGTTCTTGCTGGAAAAAAAGTCTTTAATATCTATTTTTAAAATATTTTATATTTCATGTATTTTGCTGCTCTTGATTGTGCTCAGCAATACCTCTAGAAACGTTTTTCTAAATTCCCTTCCTTCTTTTTAAAATCCACATGATTTTACATTTTACTGTGCTTTGTAAATGACAGCTTAGGCTTTTACCTCACAAATAAGATGATTTCTCAGCTGGATCTGAGCTGAGTTTGATTGATACAGTATGTTGTGTACATTGTAGTCCAGGTACCTAGAGTTTGTTGGATTTTGAACAGTAAAAGTGGATTTTGATTTATATCAGTCAATCTTTGCACCGCTAAATAAATGATATTGTCTGTGCCATATTTTTTGGAGCTTATCAGTACTTGTCTAACAACCGTTCTGCAAATGGGATAGGTTTTCAGGTTTTGCAGGCTTTTTGCTAATATTATCTCCCTTTTTTAGTACTTGCCTACCTTATTGGTATATCTTAATAATCTGTTGACAGATTAATTGTTTTCCATTTGAAGCTAAATGAAGTGGACAGTATTGTTAGTTTACTGTAACTAAGATTGGATTGTGCATTTTACACAATGTGCTGTTATTCATTGAGTGAGATGCTGACTCCGCCCCCAAAATGGCAATAAACAAAGATATTTAAAAAAAAAACATGGTGGAAAGGGAGCTGTAACATGACCAAAACATGTTCTCAAATTGTCAAAAATAGTTCAGAAAATTGTGTCAGTTTTTGAGGACAAAAAAAGTCCAATTATGTCTCCTGTAATTATCTGTCAGGTATCTTCTGAAAAAGCTCTGTCAAGCTCAGGCAGTAAGTAAGCAGTCAGCCTACTCAAGCCTTGTTGAGCACTGAATCTTCCTATCGGGAATTAAATCCTACTTTTTCAATGTGGAAGACTGAGAAGATGAATTGTTCCATGTTAACGATGCTTTGGATTTATATCTAATGCCACATGTATTAAAAATATGCAGTCATACAGCAGTGGTAGGTGGTAAAAGGTAAAAGTGTTCACTTGCTGTGTATTGTGTTTCACAGTGATTAATGAGAGGGGGACTTTGAGGAGCGCAGCAGGAGGAAGACAGAGAGTGATGGGGGAGATAGTGATGAGTCGGAATGAGTCCAGCAAAGCAGCAATATGTGCTTGAGAGAGAAAAACACACACAGAGAGGGGACTGTGTGGATGCCTACTAGTGTGTCTCCGATGTCGACTCTCCTCCCATCTTCTAATGAGCTCGCTGCAGATGGGACTCCCTCTGTCAGCCCACTTCCCTCCTCTGTCTCCCTCCATGCCATTATCTTCTTACGCTTTCAAATTTTAGCACGACAAAAAAGAAGAAATGCAAATAGGTTCAATAAAGAAATGAAAGCACAAAATAAAGGATAGGAGGATAAAGGTTGACATGACAAAAGGCATCAGGAGAGCGGGGCAGGGAGGCAGGTGGGTGAGGGGGATTCACAGGAAGTGGTAAACTGTTAAGAAGATGGAGGAGGTGGGGTGTAAAGACAGGAGTGGAGGTTGAGGAGAGAAACAGGCTTATAATCAGGGAGAAGGGAAACTAGCAGAGAGCCCAGAACCATCGATTTCAAGAAGTGACAGAAAAGTGTGAAGAAAAAGCAACACAACACAATGTGACAAGTAAAACCACACAACTGCAACATGCTGTATTTATCAGTGTAATAGTGTCCGAAAATGAAAATACTGCATAATAAGAGCTATTAAATGTTTTTGCATAAGCATTACAATGAGAGCTATATGTCAGCGGTTGCCTCGCCATGACATTGGGTTTGTGCCTGCCACACTATACTTGCAAATCTGAATTTATAATTGGCTCAGCTAGCCATGCCTGCCAGAACTAATTGAGCATCAAAGCGCAGCCGTAGCTGGAGCACAGATCATTCTGATTTCCCCCGGCAAATATGTAGCCTAAAGCTGGTTCGTGCATGTATGACTAGCATGGAAGTCTGTTTTTTCAGCTGGTGTGCATGTGCATATTTGTGACCTTTAGTACATGAATGGCTGTAATCAGATTTCAGATATGGCTCAAGGTTGGAGACTGCATGTGAGAGCATCACTGTATGTGCAGATGTGCATGTGTGTAACTGCACTGAGTATAAATCATTTCCTGAGTATGTCTCTTTGAAATTCCTTGAACTGGGGCGGTTCATTGCTTCTTCACTAAGTCTCTGTTCATTTCTGTTCAATGGCTACTGATTTAAACACAGAACTGTGCTCATTCTTTTTGTATGATTTTGCACTCTGACCTCTTTGAGAAAATCTGCCTATGCAAAGCAAGCAATTTAACAGTTTCCTCTGCATGGCTGGTTGGTCTGATTTTCACAAATGCTAAAAGCTGGTCTGCAGCAAGTGCTGCCATTGTAAGGACCTTATGTGCTGGAGAAAATGCTTCTGCTGAACTGTCTTGATGGAAGACTTGGTATAATGACATGTTACATAGAAGAAAACAGCGAGGCATATTGTTGTTGTTCTATAGTCATCCATACTTTCTGTATGTATAGTCTTAGAAACAGGAACATAGTATTATCTCTCTAACTGGTCAAGTAGGTAATGATATGTTTGATAAAATATGAGTACCTGTGGCTGAATGAATGACTGTTCAGGTATGTCTTTATTTTATTTCATATGTTTATTTTTCCAACACATATTTCATTGCCTTCTTTGTCTGAGCACAGCCAGAAAATGCCATCTTAAGGTTTGAAACCTGTTAGGTGCCGGAGGGCTGAGCTGCTATGACCTCATGGCAATGAGAAAAAACCATAATAACTGACATAACCAAGCTTTTTATTGCAAATGGTGGCTTGTCAAAGGTTCCATAAATTAACTTAGGAAAGAAAACAATTGTTAACATGTCATCGCTTGACAAGGATAAGTGAGTGTGAAATAGCTTAGCAAAATAAGTAAACATAAAGTCAACACCACAAAAGAAAAATAAGCCCTTTTTTTCCTTTGCTAGTTTCCATAGTTTTGTTGTGCTTTGACAAAAAGCCAGTGACATTATTTGATCAAAATCTTGCAGGATTACTGTACCAGGGCATTTTCTTCACCATATCTTTATAGCAACCAGTTTTAGGGAAAGAAGCAAGTCACTCCACTCCAACACCCCTCTTCTGCAGGGTGTGCCTTGTTTGAACATGGTAGTTCAGCTTTGTGCTATTATGAAAATAACATTTGGATATAAATGACACTCATTAATCCTTAAAGTGGCTCAAAAATGGCTCTTGACTTACCAAATGCTTGACCTTGTCTGTAGCTTGAACAGCTGGTACTGATCCCTCTTTTCAGTACAATCTCATTATGACTCGTGTTGACTTGCATCAGGTTTGTAAAATACTGCAGAGCAGATAAGAACCGAAAAGTAACAGTCAAAATTATGGTTTTATCCCTCTATTGCACATAGGCTCATAAACCCTGCTCTCTGTTGACCCACTCCCCTTTGTTTTAAGTTTTTAAAAGCCAATGTTTATGGCTTAATGTCTTTGCGTAAATCCTAAGTGAGCAATAAATTTTATGTGAAAGAAAAAAAAACAGATCAATCAGTTATCGATTTCATTCCATAAGAAGTGCTTTCAAGCGAAAGCCTGAATATAACGGAGCACGAAACTGGGCTTAGCAGCAACAGTTGCAGACAGTGATGGATAATGGTAGTAATGTGTTACTATCACAATGTTACTTTTTCCAGTTATGAGTAGTGTAACTAATTACCAACCAAATTTAAGTAATGATATTAGTGACACTCCAAATAAGTGGTTAAAGTGTGACTTTTATTGGTTTTTTTTTTATTGATGTGCAAAGTGTGCAGGCATACAAAGCAGCAAGTAACTTAGCTGGGAAAACTGAGATGGAAATGTTCACATTCACTCGTTGGAAAGATACCAGTTGCTTTAATTTTGTCAAGAAGAAATATGACAGGAGCATTACAGTCAAATGTAAATTGTTTAGAGAAACCAAGACCCTGTTTAGGACTGTTTCTTCAACTGCTGATGTCTGGTGTGCTAACAGTAAACATTCACCACAATGATGGATTATTTTATCTCAGAAGTTGTAACTGGGAATGGTGCACCCAGTGATCCTTTTCAAACACTGAATACTATCCTATAAATGTTTAGAAGTATTGTTTTGGTTGTTTTGCAACTGCATCGTCTAGTACTGACATTATACATGTTGTTCGATGCTGCATTCAATAGCAAATAAAAACGTGGAATAAAAGAAAATGGCAAGGAGGTTGAATTTCCTAGTCTGCTTATCAGTCCTGACTTCATTCCCCAAAAAATTGTTTACCAAGTAAACAGAAATTATTTCATTAGCTCTTCTGATCTAATAAAACATTAGTAATATTTACTTATTACCTTTTATTGGAAATCATCACAAAAATAAAAAAGTCATAGAGTTTTGGCTTCGGACTTCAGTGATGCAAATGACAGGTATATACATATTTGAGCAGAGATAAAGATAACTGGATCATTTTACTTTGAGATAGTATTTTTGACTAAAATTATTCTGCAAGTCCAAGTGGCTCACTGATATATTTTCAGATCCAAAAGTCCCAAGATAAAGTGAAAGGATGTATTGTGTCTGAGTTTTCCATAAAGTCCCCTTCAATGTCTGCAGAGGATTCATTACTTGTTTTAGTGATTATTTTTCCTTCGGATGAAGTAGGCAGCAAAAGTGGGCTGAATTAAACTGAATTTAAACTTAATGTTCTCTCATAAACCTGCATATAGCAGATTTAGAGTCAGCATCTCGGCTTGTGTTCGACTTTCATTTCAGAATATTAAAAAGACAAATGAGAAAAGATTCGGCAAGGTTTTTCAAAGCATTTAGATGTTCAGTCAAATCTGTTTACAATAAATACATTAGTTTCATTTCTGGTAACTTTATAAATTATTTATGAATTTATGCTTAATTAATTCATTAAAAAAGTGGTGCATGTTAATACAATGCCAAGAAGGCGAGATATCAGCAAATGTAATAGAGAAGCAGTTGTTACAGGTCATTGGTTCATTTCCACACAATTTGGAGTTTAAAACTGTACACTGAGATAGATCACCATTAGCTTAGGTTTGCATAATTTTTGCATCTAAACAGACCACAAGACAACATAACGAACAACATAATTCTCAGAACAATGCTTTTCTTTTCTTTTTTTAAACACCAACACCTCTTACAGACACAGTGGTAGAGGGATGGTGATGTGGATTTATTTTACAGCCACAGAACCTGAGCGCTCTGCCATCACTGAGTCGATCATAAACTCCTATGTGTACCCAAGTATTGTGGCGTCAACTATAAGATCATGAGCATAGCAACCAAGTTGGTTGCTACTCTCAGAACCAAATTCTGAATGTGAGGTGCATTTCTCTGAGTCAGTGAGTATCAATGGAACATACTATAATACGTAAAGATTGGGTTGGCTAACACTGGATTACATAACAAGACAATGATGTCCAGCAGATAAATAAATCTGTAATAGAACATGTAAAAAAAAACAAAAAAAAACAGTTTGTTGCAACAGTCCAATCAAAAGCCAAACCTTGAAGTGGCAGGACCTTAAGACTAGTATAAGATGTATTTTAAATAAAAGTAAAATTTGTCCAGTTAAAAACAGTAATTAAAAAAGTGAAAGATAAGCCACTTTAGCTGTTTGCAGTCGTAGATTTATGTGCCTAAACAGATGCTTGATTATGAAATATTTCAAACAAATACATATATCAAAGTTTTATATTCTTAAAAATCTTCAAAGATCCAGAAGTTGTTTTATAAGTGCTGCTGTGACCCACCAGTGGTATCAGTAACGGTAACTAACTAATCATCTTAGCAGAAATGTGACAAATGTGGTACTGGGGCAAAACAGTAAAACTTGTAACTTTTTTTTTTTTTTTAACACATTTTGATCCACAGACCAAAGTTTAATAAAGCTGTTTGTCTGAGTTTATAATATTAAACTTTTACCTCTCGCTTTAATTTGTTATTCTGCTTTTAAAATCCTTTACTTTTTCAATGCATCGTTTAATGTTTTTATGTAAATCACTTTTAATTGCCTTGTACATGAAATGTGCTATACAAATAAACTTAACGTAATCCCCACCTACAACCAATCAAAATCTGAAGCAAATCCAGTAAAAACAAAGTGAGATTGTAGCTCATCAGTTGTCATGTACCAACACTAAATTGTCTATGTGCAGTGAGTGACCTTTCCTAAGGTTGTCCAAAATGGTATATGTCATGTAGCAAGAAAAAAAAAAAGAAGTAAAGATTTTCTGCTGTGCTTACATCTGTGCTTTCGGCACAATCAGATCATGTTGGCATGACAACTGTGCCTTGCTGAACTACTTGCCCCCCTAAATGTTTATTGCTGTGATAACTCAAACAGACTTTAGTGATCAGATCAGATTACTGGTTTAGTTGAAAACACACAAAAACATAATGCTAAAAAATACTTCAAAAACATTTTTTAGTAGATCTGTTTCATAGTACATGTTTGTGTAAATATTTAGTCTATCTTCACTGCAGAAGTGAAGCATAGTATGACCACTGTCGTATATTGTGGATTTTACCTTGTCAATATTTTAAAAATAAATGGGTGCTTATATCAAATAAAATCTATATTGATTTCTCAAAAGTTCAGATACATTTCTTTACTTTCTCTTTCATCGACTGGACCTCAGGTAATATCTGATCTCCTGCTGTCTCACACTCACTGATCTTCATCAGCTGTGCATTATTGTGGCTACTTCCATCTGTCAATCAAACTGCTTCTCACTCCTCTGGCAAACGGATGTTATAGAAATGGTGGCATAGACAGAGACGGGCAGAGATAGGGATCAGATCAATATGGCCTTTTTATGGATTGAGCCACCTCAGTTTATTGCCCTGGCGTGATGGTTTTGTGTGGGTGTGGATTTGTGTCTTCTTGGATCAATGAAAGAAAATGTAATGGGCATAAAGACAGAAATGAGGGTCACTGGAGATCAGAGGAAGCAAAAGGAAACAGTCGCCAGGAGGGAAAGACAAAACAGAAGGTGAGAGGGGTTTTTGAAATAGAGCAGTGTACTGTAGGTGACATCAGAAACAGACAACCACCTGTGGAGCATGGATCAAACAAGGAAGTTGAGAAAGGGTTTAGCTGTGAGAGTTTCAGCCTTTTGTGAAAGAAGAATAGCACCTGAAATAATGTTTTAACCATTGGGGTGTTTTATTCGGTTGTTTATTGATGTGTGTTGACAGCAGAGAGCTATACCTGCAGTCAGGCCTCACATCTCACTGTCCACAACATGTGATCTCATTTCAATCCCAGAGATAACAAAGACAAATTTCCAGTTCAGTTAACAAATGTGCTTCTTTCTTTTTTTTTTTTCTTCCTTTTTTGGAAATAAAACTCCTGTTGGTGTAAGCTCTAAATGATTCTGGTATTCAGTTTTTATTTATTCCAACTTCTCCTGGGGCATCCTTTGTTATGTACAGTTGCTTGCTTGACAACAAAGTGTTTTTATTTTATTTTTATTTTTAACAAAAAGAAGGACAAGGACACATTTCTTCTTATGGATGTGTTCAGATTAAATATGCAGAACCATAACAACCTATTCAGGAATAATAAGCTATGGCTATGAAAGGAACATGTTTTGTTGTGCCACTGGTGGTGGTCCATGAATTATATATCACAGAGCTCAGAAAAAAAGAATGCTTCACATTTAAATCCCTAAGTAAACGGGTGGATGCTGGAAGGACTCTGCAGTTTGGAGAAATTCGACAAGCTGGATGCCCTTGTTTTACTCTTACCATGTTCTGGAAAACCTGAGATGGATCAATGATGAAAGTAATGCAAAAAAAGCACATCCAAAAGACCACTTTTTACTTCAGATTATTCATGATCTCTGAATAATTATTTTCCTCTCATAGACAGTTAAAGGTGGAGAAGGTGTCATTGTTTTAAAAAATATTTTTTAATTTAGTGGTTAAAATCATTTTTGCATTCTAATAATAAATGAATGAATAAATAAGTAAATAAAATCCAGTTTTCATGTGGCGTTGTAGGAACATGAAGAGAAATAGAAATGCCATTAGTTTGTTAATATTATAGTGAACAAGTTCAATGGCTGACAATTCTCCAAAAAGGTTTTTGAAAAGACTTAAATCATGATTACAGAGAACTATTATTTTCCCTTCAGGTATCAATAAAGTATTTTGAAGTTGAAAAACTGGTGTGGGTTGAAAATGAAATTCTGTATTTCAGACATATACAGTCCAAAATTGGACTGGATGCTGCTTGAAGAAAAACAAGAATTAATATGGGTGTGGTGACCAGTGTTTGGATAGGTAATTTCCAGAATGAAATATATTGTATCACTATAGTTACTGTTATTCCTGCATTGTAGGTTAAACTAGTTTTGCGTTGCTTTTTAGTAATTAATGTATCACCAAAATAACCAAACAAGCATGGCTAGGCATTCTAAAGATGCTAATCTATCTATCTAAATCTATCTAATCTATCTAAATCTATCGGAGGTAAATTTCTATGTAGTGGAGGACAGTGTGATATCACAGATGTGTAGCTAACAATAACCTGGCGTAATGGGTGGAGTGACAGCCCATCGCAGAGGGGCTCTGATGTAGGCCTGAATTTTCTCAACCATTTTGTCTTGTGCACGTAGAAGGATTGCTATAGAAGATGAGCGTAATTCAGTTTGTTACAGATTTTACACCAGATGTCTTTCCTGACACAACCCTGTAACTATGGGGAAATACGTGCAGATATATGAACAATTTAGAATCATCAATTAATCGACGTACATGTTTTTGGTTTTTTGTGGGAGGGAGCTGGAGTGCCCTGAAACCTTTTTGCTGTGAGGCAAAAAGGTCAGTCCTAACCACCAAGCCACCATGTTCCCCCATGATTTGGGGAAAATATCCAATTGCAGTATTTCTGATAGATAATGTGATTGCAATTTGTTTTGTAATATATTATTTGACATTCAATCTCCAGTTCCTAAGTCGCTCTATAATGTTTTCAAAAGATACACCGAAATATTACTAGACAAGCGCTATTGTGTGTGTGTGTGTGTGTGTGTGTGTGTGTGTTTTTTTTTTTGCTATACATTCATTGAGCTGTTGTCTATGGTACTTTGATAAGGATGTTGATACTTGTTCATTGTGTAGCTTCATAGAGGAGCAAAATACTTCAGATATATCAATTTTTAGCTACATAAATAATTGTGGCCTTCCTAATTTGCTAATTTCATCAGAAAAAATTGCAATTTTGAAAACTCAATTAATCTTTTAGCCCAAAAGAGCAGGAACCCTTCCAACTCCTGAGTTTGTTTGAAGAGGTCTTGGACCCATATCCTCATCTTTCTTTGCTTCCTGGCTTCACCTCCTTCACATCAAGAGGCTACATCTGAAGCCTGAGCTTTTCTCAGTGACAGGTAGAAAAATACAGTGTGCATGCACCTCAGCAACTTGAAAAACTGGTTAATATCAGCTAACCACTTCCTGAAAACTTTTTGGTTGCCGAGAGGTTTTTGCTGTTACCCCCTCTCTCTTGTGCTGGTCCCAAACCTCCATGGAAAGTGCAGCTCAAAGGAAACGTCCTACCTGAGACACAAACCTTCTGAGAAAATCAGTGATGTACACTGATTCTTCAGTAGTCTACAAACAATCTTCTCCCTGTTGAGGTTATCAGGTCTCAAAATTAGTTGCAGATCCCCTACTCCAACAAAAGAAAGAAAAAACGATCCCCCTGCCCCCTAATTGTTTCGTATTTGAATCTTTTATTCTTTTTTGTTTTTAGAATGGAAGAAGAACGATAAACGCTATCAAAGATACATAGATGAGTATTGGTAACTGGATTTTACTGATGTAGTGCTTTGACACAAGTCACAAACAAACATATCTTGTACCCTTTTAAGTCTATAGAGATCAATACAGTTTCATCTGTTGAGTCTATTTAGTGCTTTTTCAGTCACACATGTCACAATTCTTCTAAGGTAATGTGGACTTAAGTGTCTTGCCCAAGGACAGATTGACATGTGGACTATGAGGCCAACAACTGAACCACCCACCTGAGCCACAGCTGTTCCTGACAGCATGTCATGGTGGCTTTATTTCCGTATGACATCTTATTGTTCCTTTGGCTTATTATTTGCTTCATATTTTTCAGGTAGTTTGGTGTCTTTTCATTCAGCTGAAACATGAGAATAAGCCTGTTGACTTGTAGGCTAGATTGTGTCACACCCATAGCCTGCAGTGATTAGCTGGTATACATTATTCTGTGATGGTCATTTAACTCTATTTTAATAGTCAGCAACCCATATAGATAACATGAACAAAATATAGCACAAGGTTGGATGCTATGTTGTTCTGACCTGTGGTGAACAACAATACAAGAAGAACTTTGATAGAGATTGACTATGTCGTAGGCATTGAACATGATTTTTACTAGGGTAGTGCACATTCATGTGCTCTGGAGGATTGATTCTGTAAGCATGTTCTTTGATGGAGGTCAGAGGGAAGACGATGCACATTTTGGTTACATGCTTTCAATATTCTTCTGTTTTTGCAAACATTCCACTTGCTGTTGTATTTCGTGGGCTCAGGACTGCAGATTTGTGTACTCAGAGATCCTAATTTTCCCCTTTGGTCTTGCAGGGAAAAAGGCTTTTCAAATTGGTGACAAATACAACAAACACTAGTGTCACGAAACAGTAAGGGGATGAAGTTAACCGTCAGTAAGATCAAGCAAAATCCCTGGATTCAACAGGAAGGGAACAAGGGGGCAATGTTGAATAAAAGTTTTCTTCGGAAGCAAGAAGTTTTAGACTTAAAATAATAAATTAAATAAAAGAAGAGGATTAATAACAAAATAAAGTTAAATGAAACAAGTTGTAAAAACTATTCTTGAGTTAACTGTCTGATTTGCTCAATTTTCAACATATTCTCTGCAACAGATTTTTAAAAAATCAAAATCAATGTAAAAACTTGTTTTCCTCAAGTCTTCTTCAAATTGGATGTTAAGAAGTGTACAGAACTCTTCAAATGCCATAACATAGTGGTATGTTGAATGTCGTAACTACTCATTTGGCATCAAATTGCCTCATAATGGTGTTTGATGTTTCTTTTTATCTCCTGCTGGGTGCTGTGCGGATTTCAGCTATGACCAGAGTCTGAAAATGCAAGTGCACATTAATTTTGCTCATCTGTTTTCCATGGGTTGCATCTGCTATGTATAATTCATCAAGTAACTCTCTGTTGATATTATCCGCATATAAATTAACTTAGATATTGTGCAGCTCATGAATTTCTAACAGCATATGCACACAGCAGCACCGCAGATGTGCATCAGCTGCGCCGACTCGTGCTTGTGAGAAATGGAGTGAAAAGCACTTGGGTTTTGGAATGTTTTCAATTGTCAAATGGATTAAGAAAAATATGAAAAAAACGTTAGAAAATTTTCTCATAGACTTCTTGTAAAATGTTATTAAGTAGAGCTTCCACACACTGTCAAGCGTAGCAATTCTGGCTGGAATCTGTAGATGTGGCTTGAGATTTCTTGTATATTTTTGTAGCAGACACCAATAATAGAAAAGGCCTGAAAAGGTGTGTTTGTGCCATTAATATTCGCTGGTATGGACTTATTGGAAGGCTTGTGTGGAAATGTGAAAGTTTGATTGTTCTGACTGGCTAAACATTTAAAAAGGGAGATAGACTTAAATTGTTGTAACATATTATAACAGAGCAATGGGAATTTTCATTTGTAATTACAGTAACCTTTTGTTCATTTAATTTATTTTAATTTCATCTGCTTGTATGCATTTGCTTGTTTTGAGAATCATTTTTACTTTGTTAATATCATGAAAAAAATTCTATTTCCTTTGGATTCATTCTGATAAACTACAGTGGGAAGACAAGACACCCCTCGCTGTTGTTAAAGCCAATTAGGCTCAAATTCGGCCGGGTTTGTGCTTGTGCCAGCGATTTGCAGTTAAAGCCTCTATCTGTCAAAGACGGGCCTTTGAAGGGGATCAAGAAAAAAGGCCTCACAGATTTCTAAAAAGTGCATAGAAAATGCCAAACTCTTACAAAGACCCAATCACATCATTTCTGTCACTGTCATCTCTTTTTTTTACTTCTTGTTTTTTTTTTTTCCTGTGGACTGCAGATAGACAACTTTATACTCATTCCAAAAGTTAGAGATAAACATTTGATCATAATTGCAATAAAACAAATTGGAAGACACAAACACACAAACACAGAAAAGATGGAGCCAGGAAAGTTTGGGTGTGGGAGGACTAAGTTAGTTATTTGCTTCTGCTGGTTTGCTGATGTGGTATTAATTTTGATTATCTGACCTGCACTGGAGACATTGGATGATGGAGTATGTTTCCTCAGGGAAACCTTTGGCACAGAGAGGTTTTCATTCTGAAGTGGACTATATATTCCTCTCCATTAGGGTGAAAAAGAAAAAAAGAAATATTGATTCCAGAGTCAAGCCACGGAAAGCTGGGGATTACTTTTATTGGGGATAGGCACATAATCTGTACTGTTATTTTTGCTAGATGGGCAGTAAGAGTTTCCAGTAAAGCTCACATTTAAATTTGCTCTTTATTGGATGTCGGGTCAGAGACAGCACTCTAATGATTTTTCGACAATTTTCACTACCGAACTGGCCCTCATGGACTTCAAAGTCAGACATTGTGTTTAAACACTGTCCTATGAGCTGGAAGGATTTGGCTGGGTTTTCTTCCATCGCTCCTCCTTTTCTGTTAAAAATACTGTTTAGTAGCAACTTGCCTGGATCCATTTGTATTTAACATAATCTACCAAATATATAAAAACACTCTGTAGTTTGTCCAAATAAGAAATAATAATTATGTGTATGATATCTGTTAAAAAAAATTAAAAGTTAAAGGAGTGCTGTTAAAAGTTAAAAAAGACACATGGATTGCGACTTCTTCTTCACACATTTGTAGTGAGTGTTTTGAAGTATGGCATAATCAAGGATCACAAGGTCCAAGGAAGTCAAAGGCATCTGACTTTGATCTTTTGAGGTTTTAAGCCCACCAGCACGTAAAACCCTAAACTGTTATGACTTGCAAGGGGAGGCATTGAGCCAGGAGTGGAAGTTTTCAGATCTCGTCCAGTCTTTCAAAGGGTTACATCATCTCCAAGTCTACCAGCAGAGTGTTGCAACAAACCTTGTTTTAAAAAAGGATCGATTCCATTTTCCTCCATATAGTGTGATTTTGATGGATCCTTGAAATAAAGAGTGTGAAGGAGACATGTATGTAAGGCAAGCTTCCAAACGCCCACATTTCTATACAGCTGGGGATCTTCTGTTGTCATACTGTGCAGCAAATTGAATTTTCATTTTTTCATGGGAAGAGTTACTATTTTCTCCCATTAAGACACATTCACTAAGACAGTGGGAGATCAGAAACCATACAGAGGTTTCCAGTGAAGGCCATCTCTCTTATCTTCATACGCAGATACTACATGCTTAGTTTGGCTCACAAGCACATTGGTATTGTTTGTTTGAGCCACACTTATACATGAAATGAATGAAATGTAAGGTAGAAAACATGCACCCACTGTCCTTGTCACATACCCTAGGGTAAATTGTCTGTCAGCAGGTTACTATCAAGAATCCATATAATCTTCATAGTCTGGTTGCACAGAAACTATGGTAACTATGGCTTTGGTTGTCATGGCAGCGTAGATGCTAGAATAAAGTAATATTCTGTAGTGGTCCAGTAAAGGGATGGGATTTAAACCTTGTATTTTAACATCTAAAAACAGCAATAAAAGTGTTGATTCTGTTTGATCAATAACAGAGTAATTTGACTTTAAAAACTGCATGTGTTAGATGTGAATCTGCAAGGCATGTTTTAGTTCTAACAATAAAAAAAGGCCTTTTTAATTTTAGACTGCTTTCACTGTATGTTGTTCTTGTGGTTTCTCAAGAAAACCATTTTTGAAATTAATCAACTTTTTCTCTGTAGTTCAGTCCGTTGATTATGGCATGAGTGGGAATACCCAGATGGGCAAAAAATTAGTGAGGAGGGAACTGATCTATCCATTATTATCAAAGCAGAATCATGGTGTCCAGTCGGAGAGGAAATATAAATGTGAAATTCAGATTTTTTTTTTGAAAGGCAGCAGCCTGTCATGCATGCTAGTGAGGGAATGAAAGTCTGCGTACCGTATTAGTAAGTGACATATGATTGCTTGAAATCTTTGAGGCAACTGTGTGGTCAAAGCAAAATCAATAATGTCATTAAATGGCAGGCTAGAAGTGCAAAGAAAAGTAATCAGAAGAATTTATCTCTGAGGACCATCTCTAGTTGTGTGTTGCATGCATGCTGTACAGGATGATGAAAAAGAAAAAAAAATCATCTGCTTGTTGACATGGATCTAAAAATGCACAATTCCTACTGAATGTGAATTTAATGTCCAACTACAACCAGTCAGTCCTGGATGAGCTATTTATAAAAGGTATTTATCAGGGCAAGCAGAGGTAGTAGATGATGTTTTGCTTGTGTGTCAAAAAGATCATGCTGTTAATTTTTGCTATTTTTTTCCTTTATCAGGTTCTTTTCTTTCTGTGGTTTTTGACATGTTTTGGTGGCTGTGTAATCAAGTAGAGATGAGAATCTATGATTAACACAACATTTCTCAAATGTACAAATTGTGCAGGATTGATAAGAAGTAAAACAAGAATAAATGGCTGAAAAGTGAACGGGCGATCTGGATCTCTCCATTTATCCACACAGCTTTCTAACTGTGGCCAGCCAATTGCACTTTAACCCATGTACAGTGAGCTCACTGACTTTCAGGGGTCAATGTTTGGGATTGTCCATGTTTAAAGAGAACTCCAGGCAGTAGGACAAATAAATAAAAGTAGCTGCAGATAATTTCTTCTTAATTTAAAAAAAAAATCATATTGTTCTCCATGTTAGTTAACTGTTTGTGTATAATGATTCAAAGAAGGATGCTGTATGAATGTTGTGTAGCTTAACTGCAGAAAAACTGCAGACCTAACACTCTTACAAAATTCATAGGCATATCACAAATACAAATGATGACTGGCTTGACTGCAGTAAAATATCTATTTTGATCATCAATATATTTCCCCAATGCAAATATGACATGTCATTATTCAAACATGAAAATGCGTGTTATATGATTGAAAGATGAAAATAAAAACCATTTCAGCTTCACTAAGAGGAGAAGATGGAAAGAAACTCAGGGTATGCGCAAGTAAACCTGCTCTTGAACAGGTGGATTCCACAATCAGTTACCATGGTAACATGCTTTTGATATGAGTTACTTTGGTTTCTGAAACAGGTTTAACTGAGCCCTCGTGCTCATGGTTAAGTAAGTTTGCTTTGTGAAATGTGAAACTCAGAGTTTCCCTGACTACAGGTTCAACATTCTCAGAGCTCTGAAATGGACCTTTGGATACGGAAGACCCACAAAGATTTACATGAACATAAAGCAGATGACACAAAGCCTATTTCAAATTTTGACCAATTGTATATGCTTTGCCTTTTTTTTTACAACAGTATATTCAGTCTGTAGCTTAAAATGCTGAATTACATTTGCAAGCATTAAACAAAATCAAACATCCATGTAAAAAGGCTAATTAAAATTGTAATACTCAGCACTTGTGATACAAAGAAATGCTAGTGAAGTTCTTCTGGCTGAAGATGTACCACAAAGTTTCCAAAGCACAAACTTAGTAAGGGAGTGTTGGGTGATTTTTTATTTTTTATTTTTTGGGTGGGTGGGTGGTGATGATATACATTAACATTACACTGTTTAGCATTTGGTTATGAGGAATAGAAACAGACTGAGATATGACTAGAGGCTGGTCTTAGCATGCATAAAAAACCCCAAAAAACCAAAAACATCGCTGAAGCCATG
Source organism: Zenarchopterus dispar (assembly GCA_028564865.1). NCBI lineage: Eukaryota > Metazoa > Chordata > Actinopteri > Beloniformes > Zenarchopteridae > Zenarchopterus > Zenarchopterus dispar. Next base: position 4,586,581 of record JAOWBL010000013.1, read on the forward strand.
GTGCAGCATTCCTGCACACTAGGCAACCACAGGGGAATCAGTGATACATTATGGATTCTAAACCAACTACATTGTGTGTGATGTCATGCGGCATAGCAGCAAGTACAGCTCATGTATTTTTCTCATTTCCTGCTTTGGTCTTGAATTGCTAAGTTATTACTTTTAATCGTTATCCCATTTTTCCATCTCATTTCCTGTTTGATTTTTTTAGCAACTCATTATTTGTTCATTGCTTCTAACCTGCTGCTGTTTCTTTGCTGAGTGCATCAATCACACACTGTATAAACTTAGTCCAGCCTGAACAGTATGTATGTGAGGTAATAATGTGCAAAGTTACAGCTTGGTGTTGGCAAAAAAAAAAAAAAAAAAAAGAAAAAGGATTGGATTGTGGTGTGGGCTGGTATTGGGTTCTATGAGGAACCTGCTAAGTCTATAGTCTGATGGCTGAAAGGTAACTATTTCTTCAGTTTGTGGACAAATGGTCCAGCAAAATTTAACATTTTAGAGTTTGTCACTTGGGTGGGAGGAGTCTTTAATCATCCTATAGAGATTTCTCGAAATAATGTATATTGAAGGTGTTTTGCAGTGAGGTCAGATGACATCAAATGATGTGCTACTGTCCTGCTGGAGAGACAGCTTCTGCAGACTGTACTCAGAGGTGGAGTCAGACTCTCCTTAGTGCACCTATAAAAAGTGCCCAGGGCTGTGCTGCTAAGTCCAAACTTCCTGAGTCTTCTCAGAAAGAGCAGTCTTTTCTGAGTAGCTCTGTTAGCTCCAGAGACGAGTGGTTCACAAGATATCATTTTCACCAAAAGACCTTCTGCAGATCATCACTTTGGGTGTCACGTTGTGTCAGTTGTTTGTGTAAAACTCCTGACAGTGTCTCAAAGTATTTGAATCCAACAATCCTCCAGGACCTTTTGAGACCAAGCCGCAGCATAGCTTCAAAGTAAATTGTTCCACTCTCGCTCTCAAAAATCAAGCTGTGTTTCTTTCTGTGCATTTCTGTGAAAATGTCTCCCTCCACATACTCACACTCACACACATACACTCTTCAAGTGTCTCTTGTTCTAACAGCCAAGAGCCTGATCCCACCTTTGAGGCATTTATGGAAAGAAATGAAAAAAAAAATGCAGTAACAATGGAAAAGCACAGACTGAATGTGATGCTGCATACATTTACATTCCACTGCAATAATTTGGATTCGAACAAACTTAATATTTTGTTCCAATTGCTTTTTATGTGTCTTTGTTTCTGTGGAAACTTCCTCATAGAGCGTCATTCAAGAGTCAGGAAAAACCATATTCCAATCTTGTTCCCTTTATTTGGATCAGACAGAACGCTTGGTGTCTGGCTTTCATTTTTCAGGCAATAGCACGTATTCTCAAATGTCCATGCACACAGTTTCTGTACTCACACGGTAGACGGACTAACCAGCTGCCCCAAGGCCTTTTGGCTTGTGAAAAGGGACACAGAGCTCTATTGTTTTCTCTGTGATTCAGTTATTACACAGAGATTAACACTGTGAAACTCTTCTGTGCCACCCAAGAGCTTTGGACCAAGAGGGAGCTAGCAATGAATGCCTTTATCTTTTCCCCCAATTTTCCCTTTTTTTTTCTTTCACTTTTGTCTAGCTCCCTCAACTCCCTCCATTTCACAGTCTCTTCGACGCACACACAAACACACAAACGTCTGCGCAAATTTGCACATGACTGCTTCATACTTAATAAAGCATTGCCAGACAAAAAGTCCCATTTGTGGTTCATGCATACACACACATGCATACACACAGAGATGCACTCACATTGCTCATGCATTCGTCTGGAGGAATGTGTTCCATGGTTGATAAGGAGGAGAATAGCACAACAACATTAGAACAGAAATGCCTGCACAGCAGCAGTTTTTGTTGAATACACACATACCTGCTTCAGAACTTGGAACAATCTCTGCACATATACATACACTCACACACACACTCATATCAAATATACAGAGTCCTGTTATGCTGGTTATATCTGTCAAAGTTGCTTGGAGACCATGGTCATTTTGCATAATCAGTGTAATAGTTTCTAATCACCTGAAAAGAAAGGGCTCTATGAAACTAACTGAAATGTCATTCTTCCACCACTGTTTTCCATCTTTTAAACTGTCCTCCTCTGCTGTTATTTAAATGGCAATAACCATTTATCTTAAGGCGCTTAATATTCGAGAGACTGCATTTCCATGAGGAAGTACTGACATTAACATGGTGGATACAGTTGCAAAACCCAGACAACACTGCAGTACTGGGGGCACATTTTGGTCTCAGTAAAAGTAAATGAAAAAGAAGGGAGAAAAAAGAAACTTCAAAGAAGAAATTTGCTGATCAGAGGTACTGCTTTAATGATGGGGCAGACATGTGAAATTATTTGGCAGTGCTACAAAGATAATTATGACTGTGATAACATTAATTTTACATTACAAAAACAACAAAAGGAGCAGAACTCTCCAATGTACCGAATGTGTTTGTTACTGAAGAAAACGTATGCAACAGTCTTCACATCAGAGTGGGAGTAACAGAGAGAAAGAAAAGAATAGGGAGAGGTGAGTGAGCAGTAGGATGACATCATGCTGATAGGAGTGAGGAAGCAGGGTCCCAGTGGGATCTCCCCATCTCTGACAGATGTACGGCATCTCAGCGGGATCAAACACAACCAGCAGGCAGACTTTCAGCTCAGAGCAGCTGGAAGAGCATGAAAATAACAACCAACCCTTTCTTGTGTGTCTGCTCACATGGGCGCTGCCTCTTCATATGCACGCACCAAACATCACTACCAGTATGTTATGTGCTTAATTGAATTCCATTTACAACAAGCCTAGCAAAAAATTTTTTGTCTTTTTTTGTTTTATTTTCACTTTTTCTTACATCAAAATTGTATTTTGAAACTACATTTGACTTAATCCTTCTGCGTTCAAGAAATAATTACCAGTAGAGCTGGAACTACTGTGCATTTGAGAAACTGTCTTCCTGATGAATAATATTACAAAAAGTGATCTATTAATAGTGATGAGGTCTTGGATTTCTAATCTTAGACAATCTTCCCCTGCTCCAGCATGCTGCCTGTTATTTGACAAGGCTGCAGTATAAAGACGGAGACATATCAATTATAATGAATTGTACTTTGGATGTGCAATTTTCTTTTCAGCAGAATTTGGAACCTTAAGGAAGCAAGCATTGATCCAGTCATTTAAGCTACAGTTTTGAGGTTATGTATTCAGCTGGAATAATTCAGGTTATGTAAGGGGCTATGGCATGGATTATATCAATGACGACGTCCCACATGGTAAGGTGTCCATCTATGTGCCTGCAAGCATCTTCGTCTCATGTAAGTTGTATGTGTATTAAATGTCAAGACTGTGAGACAGGATGTGTGGACGTCCACATTCTCGATCTCACTTCACTCCAGCTCTCAGGGGGATAGTCTTCCTGTCATGCCCCAGCATAGCCTCTACTCAGTGGTTTTATACTGAAGGTTTCATGTTGCGATGAGTTGTACAGCCGACAGAGGCCTCTGCTATGGATGGGAATAATAAAATTTTATATTGTGGTAAACTGTGGTAACACAACAAATGGGGAACTGTTGCAGTGAATGGAACAGAGCAGCAATATACCCAGTTTCTGAGTCACTCATGAAGCAAAGGTGTCAGTGGAGAATATTGTATAGGAAAGAGGCTCATTGTGTCTCAGAGTGAACCCGTCTTTACTCATTTAGTCTGAATAAGAAGTCCCCATGAAAAATGGAATCTATCAGTTAATAAATTAATTAATCTAATTGTAACTGTAATGTGGAATGTAGAAACTTCTCCCTTTCTATTATTGCAACCCCCCATGGAAATATACATTCATGGACATAAGTATTACCTTCTCCTTTTACTCCCAGATTTTCAGAACTGCTTGCTGGATTAAATCCAGTGATGTTTTGTATGTACATCACATGTACTTGATTTTTTTTTTCTTAAAAACAGGTTCTTATGTAACCATTTTAAATACTGTACATCATGAGAATGTTTTGTTTGACAAATGTATAAGTATGGAAAAATAGATTATGTTTAAAGTCAAAGGAGGTGTCAGTCCTGACACTTTTGATGTTTTTCTCTTTAAGTGGGTGCTCTCAAAAAGACAGTGAGGTGTGTGTTGAAGCCTGAAATCAGAAAAGACATCAGGTTTATTGAAACCCCTTTCTTATGTGTCACAATTCCTGTGTGCTCTGAAAATCCTCATCATGTTTACAACAAAATGTAAAACTAAAAAAAAAGGAAAGGAATAAAATACCCCAGATATTTAATGACCCCATTTTTCATTGGAGCTCTATCTCACTTTTCTTTCACAAAGAAGTGTGCTGTTTTGGTAGATCATAGGCTGACTCAGGTCTGCTGTCTCAGAGATAACACCCAGGTAAATGTTAGCCCTTATCCTCTTTCATTGCCAATCATATCTCCACGTGCAGGGCAGTGCATGATGACAGCCGTGGTCAAGGTTATCAAATGAACCCAGCATACCCTCCTTGCTCTGGGTAATGTCTCTCTCTCTTTCACACACTTTCTCCCTTGTCCTCTTTGTGTCTTCATGTGTTAAAAGGTAGGATGTGGTTGTGCTGTTTTTAGAAACGCTTTTCTCAGTTTTGCCTCGCTATTTATCCACCTGTCAGAGTTATTTGGAATGCGTGTCATCTCAGAATTTACAGATTAATGCTCTACAAAAACCATTCTCTCAAATTAAGTTTATATTTGCATAAATGGAATCAAATAAATGGAATGACAGATAATATTCACTTAGGTATTGGTTAATAGCTATAGTACTCCATGGGTAGTATGTTTATACATCAAAAAAAATGATAAAACCCTTTGTTTACTTACTTTTGTTTGATATAATCACAGGTTTCTGATTCTGTCCTACAAATATTCCACTTTGGTTAGACCATCAGTGCGGATGGTGTCATACTGCTTGTATGTGTCCTATGTGTAATTGACAATGTCAGTTTTAAGGGGATTATCGGGTGTGCATTGTTGTGATATATGTGAAGGAGAAAAGAGAGTTTGAAACAAAAAAATATTCATCTACCTATCAGAGTTATTTTGAATGCATGTCATCTCAGCATTTACAGATTAATGCTCTACAAAAATCCTTCTCTCAAATTAAGTGTATATTTGTATAAATGTAATCAAATAGATAAAATGACAGATTCTGTCCACTTAGGTGTTTCCAGAATGGGCTGCTTTTTTGCAGCTTAGTATAGTTTCCAGTTCAGAAGTTTTATGAATAAATGGCAAGAAAACAGCAGTGGCAATGCCTGAAGTGCAGTGTAGCTTTAACAGGCTCCGGTTGTCTCTATTTCTCTAGTCCAGGAGAAAAACGCTGTTTCTAGGGGTTTTCAGCACCATGGACAGCTTCACAATGTGCCAAAGTAGCAAATAGCTGGTTTTAGCCGTTTTGTTTGGAGCTTTTATGTTCAGCTAAATTTCCTCTGGGGGGTCCTTAACTGGTCAAAGTCTTCTAATTTCTAGTGACCAATTTTGTTACAAAAACAAGGTTCACTCTGCCCATAGCAATAAAAAGAAACTGCCTTTTTAGTAACACTAGTGAAGGGGTTTCAAACTGCTTAAAGTGGCCTCGGCAAGAACAAGACCAATTTAACTGTTCTTTTGGGTAAATGGATAATGTTACTTATTTTTTCCTGAAACACCAGCTTATTAGTGCTGACCAAGACAGAAATTGAATTACAACATTTACAGAAAAAGTCATCTATTGTTTTTTGACACTATGTGATGCAAAGAAAGTTATAATTACATACACTGTTGTTCTGGAAAGTGAAAAAGTTAAGATTTTAAAAGTTGTTTACAGTTGCAGGAGACACTATATAGCAGAATATTGCAGAGTATCTCTGACAGGCCTGAGATGATTGTGTTCTCTGTATAGTAGCTTGTTAGCATCCTTAATGCGACTGGCAGGCAAGGACATTGTAATGCCAGAACTTGTTAGATCAAACCCTCAACATGGCAGTACAGGGAAAACATGATTTTCTTTTTAGAAATTTAAGCTATAGAGGAGTGAAAACAAAACTGTAGGAAATTGTAAGCTGTTCAACCACAGGGAATTGATGAAAGCAACTCAATATTCTGTTTTCTCACAAATCTCCCAAAGTCAGTCCATTGAAGATAGATACAGCATATTCTATGTACTTGAAAATGTTTAGATAACTGAAGATGCTGTGAAGTGCAAATTGTTTTGCACTCCTATGCAGCTGTTAGTCAAGAACAACGCTTTTGAGACTTGAAGTAAGCTTTTCGTGATTGTAAAAAAATCGTGGGGGCCATGAGTAGCCTCCCCTCGGGCAGCTGTTGTTATCACTTATCCCTGTAACACTTTACAACACAGGTTATAGAGAGTTTTTTTGTTTGTTATGTATGGGTTTGGAGATAACATAGATCAGTGTATACATGCTTTTGTGTGCTTTAGGCAAGCCATGAAGCATCCTTACCATGTGATGCTCTTGCTCATGCAGTATGTCATTATGAATCTTTTACATCTGCTTTAGTCTTGAGGCCTGATAACATTAGACAGTCGCAGGAGTTTGCCATAGAAGCATGGGTAATACATTCATTTTTACATACATGAATCAACAAAATGTGTGGACTGTGAATCCAGAATATCATTAAGTGTAATTTCTTTTCACAGTGGCAAGGTTAATGAAACACAGATGCTGTTTGTGTGTGGATGCAGAAGCAGCAGTGTGCATATTTGAGTGTATATGTGGGTGTATAGATAGAGAAAAAAAAACAATAAGAAAGACAGAGTGGGCTAAATATCTGCTTGGCTGAATTTCTTACTAAGTTTAAGCCAAAGTAATTCACAAGCACCACACAAAATCACTGGACAATGTCCACACTCATTTAGGTGTTAATTGTTTAATAACTATAGTACTCCATATGTAGTATGTTTAAACATCAAATCATCAGAATGATAAAGCCTTTTGTTTATGTATTTCTGTGTGATATAATCACAAGCATCTGACCCTGCCCTCCAAATATTCCACTTTGGTTAGACCGTCAGTGTCATACTGCTTGTATGTGTGTAGTTGACAATTGGTCACTTTTAGGCGGATTATCAGGTGCACATTGCTGTAAGATAGATGAAGGAGAAAAGACAGAGGTGTGAAACAAAAAAGTCTGTCTGATTTTTATTCTTCCAGTTTCTCCTTTGTCTCAGTACCCCTCTCATCCTTTGTCCCCTTGTGTAAATCCTGTTAAACTGTAGTTTTTATCCTTTTGAGCACTTGGCTTCTCCTGCCCATCCATCCATCCATTCATCCATTAGCTACACCCACTTTATCCAGGAGATATAGGGGTCTTCCCAGGAGACTGGAGGCGACTTGGGACTATCTTAGCTGAGATACGGCAAGAAGCATTGTACCCTCTGAACCAGTCCATAGACCATTGCAGGACTTTTCCACACATACTCTTTTCTGCATATTGTGCAGGAGGTGTCATCTTTTTCACTGTGAGGGTTGCGTTTCTGTGGCTTCCTGCATGTCACACCACTTGGGTTTCAGATGTGACAGTGGAATCTGTAGCAAACTTCTAACTCTCTGACAGCTTCAGCTTTGGGAGGTGACAGTGTTATTTCAGACATGGCAATGGTCCACCAAATATAATAATCTGTCAGTCAGGGTGATGAAACCTGCATGTTAGCCCTCACTGTTTCAAGACTCGGGGTATAATTGCACTGTTATCGCCACCATTGGTATTGTCATTTTTTCACTTTTCCTGTATTGTTGTTCCAGTGGCTTTACCTTTTTCCTGACATACAGTCATCATCAGTGCATTCAAATAGCTTTAAAGTCAAAGAAAGCATTGCCAGCAGACAAACAGGGTGTCCTAATTCAGGGTTGACATTTATAATTAAAATAAATGTCTCATATTTTGCCTATTCAAGCATGGAAGGAATAATGCATTTAAACATGGCCCAAAGGTCTGTCTGAATTCATGATGAACAACATGCTTTTTAACAATCTGGTTAAGCTACCTTCAAGATTCACCTGTCAAGTTTGTCTTATTTTCTCTAATGAATTGTATGTTGATCAAGAAATAACTTTAACCATTATATATATATATATATATATATATATATATATATATATATATATATATGTGTGTGTGTGTGTGTGTGTGTGTGT
>JAOWBL010000013.1:4594893-4605357 GCA_028564865.1 Zenarchopterus dispar
ATATATATATATATTGTGTGTGTGTGTGTGTATTTGTGAAAAAGAAATGGCATGAAAGCTTAATCAGCATTCAATGACATGCATGACCTGCAATCTCCTCCTATACAGTCCCAGAGGGGACACTCTCTTTGTGTCTATGTATATATGTGTATATATATGTTTGTGCACACCCATCAGTAACTCCATAGTTGAATATACATGTGTACAATATGTCAGTTATACTAATTAATGTCCACACTTCTGTGTATAACAGTTAAAATTGGTTGTGTGTACAGAGGGGATTACTGTTTTGTGTTGTTTTGAATACATGGGCCATGTTCATCACAGACAGCCTTTAGACTTAATTACATGCTCATCAATTTACACATTCTTCTTTTTGTTGGTGTTTTTCTTGATGACCCTCCTCTTTTGCAATGGCTAAAATACTATCCAATTACATTCCTCTATCTCACAATACCTCACTTTCTTTTCCTGCTTTGGGTGATAATAGAGGGATCCATCACAACATTAGCTGTAGGCGGTTTTATAAGCTCAGCAAAATGCTGCATTGAGAGCACTCAAATTAAAGGCCACTGCATTCCACCTTAGAATACCCCTTTTGTTTTGGGTGGTGTGTGTGTCTGTGTGAGTGATGATGATACTGTAAGGCACACTCCCCCACTAATGACTGATGATGTATTTTCAAGTAGAGAAGAGAAAAATGATGGCAGGTGGCAACATCTCTCACAGTGCTGTCACCCTCACTGTCAATCTTTCTCATCGCCTCCCTGCGTGTTGTTTCAGCTTTCAGCCCATCTATCTGTCTTATTCCTAAATTATGCTTTGGGATTTTTACCTCTCACTTTGTATTCAGAAAAAGAGAAATCTTTGGATTTATGCTCCTCTGAAGTGTTTTGCATTAAGCACAACCAGGTTTACTGCGCTTTCAGTTAGCATTGTTCAGTTCAGAGCATAGAGATTTACGCTTGCTTTATCAGGTACACCTGGTATGCCTAATAAAGGGGTGACTGTACATTCTCCACAATTACAAATTCAGATTTTGTCAAGACTGATGCTATTTTCTAAAAACTGGAAACAGAAGATAGCATTTTCATGCAACATTAACCTGATCTCAGACTATTTAACTGTCTTCTTTTTTCAACTGGCTGAGGAAGGTACAGGTACTGGACTCATCACCTCCATGCTCACCTTTCCTCTCTGGATAGCCAAGTCAATTGACAAAGTTTGCAAGTCAAATGACAAGGACAAAATAACGCCTGAAATGCCTAATTTACTACTACTATCTAAAATGTGTTGCAGGCCAGAAATACAAAAATGAATGTATATGAAGTTAACAAGGAAACATGAACAATCTTGATCTCAACCTGGATGCAAAGAAAGAGGAGCCCAATACAAGAGCTAACAACTTTTTTTCTGATTTAGTGGTGTAGAACTACAATATCAAATTGAAGAGCAGTGACTTTTTGTAAATTTTATACAGCTATGTTCCCACTACCAGGGGAATAATGCCATGGATCCATGGATAATGGTGGATTCATCCTCGGCATGACTCACCTATGTCACCACAGGCCAATTCAGTGGCCTGCAGGCAATTTTTCTGGGTATCTAGTTGTCAGTCACAGAACTTCCACTATTATGAAGAGAAAAAAAAAAAAACACACACCTTCTGTTGGGTTGAGAAAAGGGACTATGGTGAAAGGCAGACATTTATAAATGACTGTTTTTGTAGAACCACTCCTGTATTGGGAGAGGATGGTCTAAACTGACTTATCTTGTACCACCACACTAAAGACAGGATGTTCTTTCTGGTGGTGATCTTGCTACTAAATGTCCATTGCAAAAGTGGCAGCACATTTTATCAATACTGAGAGATGTGCCCCATTTAAGAAAGGACTGACAATGCCACAGGCGGAGTACATGGTTATATTACTATCACGCTGGCCTGGAAAATCTACAGTATTCTCGCTTCTGTTTGTCCTCTTTTTAAAATTTTACCTATTTTTTCCCATAAAATTATTTTAATGGGAATAAAAGTCAAATATTTCTGATAAGTTTAGATGAATACATTGCAAGTGCTCCAGAAAGACTCAAGTTTAGAGTGTGTGCACTCTGATGTGAATAATTTACATTGTAATGTTGCTTCACAGTTATAATGTGTACAATCCTATACTATAAACAGTGAGTGTTTAATGTCTTAGAGTATGTTACCTTTACAAACATGGTTATCTATGAAAACTTGATACTGTTTAGCCCTTCATATTTTAGATGGTCTTCTAGAGGTCATTACTGTATTTTACGAAAATCAATTACCCTATTTTGAAAGATCAAACAACTATTGAGAGAACATAGATGACCTTCCACCCTGATGTGGCAATTTTACACAATTTTACAAGATTAATTGTAAGACCATAAACAATAATCAGGTCTAATCTCTGAGTCTTGTCATTAGGACAGCCATAAAGTACCTTCTGAGATTAGATTTTCGACCTCGTCCTGCTTCCCTTATCATCCTGTCAGACTAGAGCAGGGCTCTTCAAAACCAGTCCTTGAGGGCCACTGCCCTGTATTCTTTAAATATTTCCCTAAAACATGCAGGGAAGCGACCCTTGAGGACCGTGCTTGAAGAGCTCTGGACTAGCAATGTCAAAAGTTTCTTGAATTATATTTGACTATTTGAAACAACTCTTACTTCTGCAACTTGTGGTTGCCAGTATATGTCACAGTCACACGGGTTGTAGTGGAAAATATGTTCTCTTGACTGAGATTGCTGGATTTCCCACACAATTTTAATGCTTGGGTGGACCTGCTCATGCACATTAACGACCTGGCCAGACATATTTGACAATCTGAAAAGTAGGGTATTCAGCCCCCACCTGTACTTGTTTAATACGGACCTAAAATAGATTTCACTAATACTCTTCTGCATTCTGTTCTGTGGTATGACGAGGAGCAGCATGGCAGTTTGTCAAGAAAATTATGGACAGAGGAAAAATTAAGGCATTCTGGTGCTTCAGGGTGTTGCAGTGTAAATAACAATATGGGAAAATATGTGGGCAAAAACTAATTTACAAAGTACATCAACAGACCTCACTGCCCACAAATATAACCTTATTCAGTGGCATTCACTGGAACATGTTTAAAGTTCTACAAAAAGCCAAATATATTTGCAGATTGTGCCTAAGTGAAAAAATAAGTTTTTTTTCTCAATGAAGAAATAAAAAGAAATTTGATTTAAAAAATAGATGGAGACCATTAGAAAGCTAGTTCAGAGAATGCCAAAAGAGAGAAAAAAAAAGATTTTTTAAAAGAAGGAAAAAAATAGATACTGGTGTTTTATTGATGCTATTGATTGAAATTGCACTTTTATCTTAGCAAAGTCAACAAGAAAGTGAGAGGTCAGTCAGCTAAAGTACCCCTCTTGGGGATTTTGGATTAGGAACTGATTACTGTGCAGGACATTGAAGTACAGCCAACGTATACATAGCACACTAAGAGCTTAAATCTTGCTTGTCCAGTCAATCACTGATCCCTTAAGCAGTAGCCAGAATTCTTCCACTCCTGTTCCTCTACCTGTACAAAAAAAAAAAAAAAGAGAGAGAGAAAAAAAGTCTTGTTATTTATTAGGGCAGTTGCTTAGTTGTTTGGTTGTGTTTATCACCACATCCACATTTGCCTAGGCAATATAAAGTTAAATAGCAAAGGTCACTATTTTGTATTGGCATTAGAAAGTTTCAGCTGTAATAATTCCTGTTTTATTGTGACTGGAAATGTAAAGAAATACCTAAGGTAATTTTTTTTTCCTTTGACAATCCTGGTCTTGTTGTCTTATCAAAGTTTAAATGACCATCCATAATTTATCATTAAATTAGTTGTATTATTATTAAATCTCATTATCAAAAAACAAGAAGAAAATACGTGGAATTGTCATTGGACAGGAGTACATATATCTGGACCACAGGGAATGAAAACAAGCCCAGACATGTCAAATAGGTTGTTTTAAAAATGTTAAAAAAGGAAAATGACAAAAGCATTACTTACTGACCACTATCTGGGAAAGACAGACCATCTGAGCCATTTCTAAGCTACTGATTCATATCCACAGATGTGATTTCTGAATATTTGCCATGCTACTTCACATGAAAACAACAAACAGAGGAACTATTCTTTCACTGACTTTTATGAGGTGACAGAATGGTAAATCACTGTCAAACTGAAAGTTGACTTTGGCTCCATCCAATTATTTCTTTCTTTCTTAGAACTTTTTTTTTTTTACAGTTCTGTCATCGTTAGATGCATGTTCAGTCATTGATTTATGCATTACTACACAACTGAGGCTTGGGGTTATGTCATCCAGTGTTTGCATTAAACTGTACATCTTAAAAGGAATTCCATCAAAATATCTCTTTCTTTGATCACTGGCTGCCAAGTTCTGTTAACATGGCCAAACACACACACACACACACGGGGGTGGATTCACTTGTAACTCTTCATCTCATTTCAGCACTGAAAGATGATGTTTTGCTTCGGCTCTAACTGTTGTTTGTGCTTATGTGCCTAATGACAATTCCCAGCTCTCTTGGGTCTCTGGCTGGGGGGCTGGAATGTCATGAAATCCTCAGGGGTAGGAGTAGTAGTGGGTGTCAATTTTCTTTTAATTCTTTTTTTCCCTAAGGTTTTGTAATTTAAAAAAATCAATAAAAGTCAAGTAAAACAACTCAGGCTTTATTTGTCTAAAAATTCCCACTCTTGGTACAAACAAAGAATTTCTTTTGGCTATACTACTGCATTGTTTTTTAAGTAGGTCTGCCAGTATGCACAGGAAAAACCCATACAGATGGTCAATAAGATGGTGGCGCATCTGGCGTTTGATCAGCTGAAAAGGGCATATGTCACTCCACTACTCATTGACCTCCACTGGCTATCCCTAACTGCCTGAATCAAAATCAAATCCCTGATGCATGCCAACAGATTGCATGCAGGGTCTGTATCTGAATAAATTCAGTCATGTAGGCTTGTACTCTTTCAACCACTGTGCTCCTCTCAGGAAGGTCTTCTGGTATAAATGAACAAGATGGTTTCAGACCAGATCCTTTTTGTTTTGCTTTGTTTTTGTGGTTCCAAAATTGTGGGAAAAAACCAGAGCTATCAGAACAAGAATGGTGCTTCTAGTTAAACAGTTCACCTTGAAGACTCATCCTCTCAGAGAACACCTTGTCTTCTTAAACCTGGTGTCTAACCTCCAATGACAATGAACTTCAGGACCTCTGCCACCTGTACTTTTGGTTTAAATGCAGTTAGCATTTATAGATTTGGTAGCTGAGGCTCCTTTATAAAATTCACATTTCTTTTCATAACAAAAACATTTTTGTGGTGTAGCCTATATGAAACAACTATATTGCATAGTAAAAATTATTTATTTGACGTAGAACACATATGAACCCACACCACCTGCCTCAACCTACTGCAATGAAAACCCAAGCCAATCTACATAATTTTTTGTTGTCAGAGAAGGTTACTGGCCAGTGCTTCGAAAGACAAATGTTCTCCTATCTCTACTAGGGTTTAGTTGTAGCAATCTTAGTGCTGGCAGCACTGAAAGATTCTAACTATCATTTATAAGATGTGATGAAACACTTTCAAAAATAGATAATTTCCGCCAGATTAATACATCTTTAAGCAACACTGTATAAAAGAATCAAATAAAAAATATGTTTACACTGTATATGGCATATAATTTCCTTTTTATTTTGAAAAGATATAGTCATGACAAATGATGGCTCTCTGCTTTCTGCTGCACAATTTATTTATATTTTTCCCTCAAGGTGTCAGCAGCTGGTGACTCCATGGCAGCCGCAAGGAGACAGAGGCCTTTAGGGCCAAAAGTGGTGCATGTGTGTGCAGTCATGTGTATGTGTGTGTGTCCTCATACTGATGGGGGTTTGGGTGTTTGGTTCATTAAACATGCAAATGCAAGCTTATCTCCCCTCGACACCAGATAATGGTGAGAAAAGATAATAGTTAAACACACTATGCCAGAGAGAGGAAGAAAGAGAAATATACATTGAGACAAAACATACAGACTTTAAAAAAAGAGATAAAAAATGTTGAGAACAGGACAAAGAGAACAACTTAGCGTAAACTTAGTGCATTGACAAATGATGCAGAAGACTATATAACCAAGAACTTAATGGTTTTTGGAAATTTTTATTTCTTTGTAAGTTTTTTTTTTTTTTTAACCATCAATGACAAGATTAACCCTCACCCATGTCTTCAGTGCTGTTATGTTATTTTATGGTTCATACTTAGGGGCTTCAATCTCCATTGAAGATACTATGAACTCCACCCATCCCTCTATGCATTCATCCACCTATCCATACCTGCTTTAGTTTTAGTCAGGGTCACAGTGCTGCCTTTTGCTGTCCTTGGGCTAAAGGCTGCGATACACCCTGGACAGATCACCAGTCCATCACAGTACCAAGAACTCCTTACACAAATCTACCAGTCTTTATACCCCATTAGAGTTAGTTTTCCACTGTCAGCTTTAATTCTTACATTATTTTAAGAGGTGATGCATGTGACTGAAATTAAATGACTAAAACATTAACTATGCTTTTATCTATGCTGTGGCATAGAAGTGCCCCCCACCCCCCCACCCCCCACCCCCCAAAAAAAAGGACAGAGATGTAAGTTCTAGCATTTTAATTCATTCTTTGGGAGTGGACTGGAGTGGGGAATGTGGAGGATGTTGTGCAAAAATAAGGGAAGCTGATGAGCGAGCAGAAAGGGAGGTAGGCAAGCTGGAGACAAATGAGGCACATCATGGTGGAAAGTTAAAATTCTGGTGATGACTCTATAGATGGTAAACTAGTAGTTTGAGAAACAGACAAGCAACCATGTGTGCTTTGGAGAAGGATTACTGATACATCATGTACCATAATGGATGTCAGTTTGATCAGCTACAACTAGTGCAGTTCAAGTTAATCAGATACATCCAGTTCTGTACTAATGAGATTTAAACTATGGTCACAAAGGTTCTTATGGACAATGGGTTTGTACAAATCTCCCAGTTCCTACAAAATCTGGAGTTTGTAGACATTTTGGGGGGGGGCATAGTTTCCTACAGCCTTTTCAGGAAGTTGGTATGGCTGCCGTTCAATTCACAATAGCGACTTCAGGCAACTCTACGGGCGCATACTGGCCATAGAGTTCTTATGTTTTTCTTAAGGATGCCTTGGAATCAACCTGTGGTATACTTATGGCCATCTTACGAAAACTGTTGTTGTAAGGTGGCCATATGGCACCCCAATGTGCAATTCATTACAATAACAAGTCATTGTTATGAAGATCCTATGGCTTTCGGGACATTTTGCCGGGGTATATAAATGGCAGCTGTCCAATCTCTCCAAAAATTGGTGTCTTGATTATCACATCTGCTAGCAAATTTGTGGAAGAGTTTGTAATTTTTAAGATGGTAATAATGTCAAGACTACAGCTGCATCTTGTACAGCTGTAGCTGCAGGACAAAGAAGAAGAAGATCTAATGGCTGTAGCCACTGCTTTCATTCGGCAGTGTCACCCAACGCTGGTGGGTGTGGCCATGGATACAGAAGCGGCACCTCAATGGCCAGTACGAGACTCTGTTCCATGAGCTGGACTGTGAGTTGGAAAATGTGACCTCATGACTTCTGCTTTATGAATGGTAGGAGGTGTTTGCATGAACGCCGTACGAATGGCAATTTGTATGGCATTCATAGAAACACTATAAGGGCCTTTGAAGAATGACTTAATGCGTTCCTGCAGCATACTTACAGCCACCATAGAAATACGGGACTCTGGAGTGGTCTCCTGACCCTAAATAATTCACGAACACCATACATTATTTTCTTAGGTCGTTTATAAGGCATTTGTAGGGTGGCCCTGTGAAGAGGGTTTTCATAGCATGTTTGTAGAAAATCTTGGACAATACCATCAACCTGGCCATGAACTTACAAACACGCTATGAATGATGGATTCTTATAAGGCTGCCTTAAGGAGGCCATAGAAAATGGTCCAAAAAAATCATTCATAGGGCGTTCTCAGCTGTTCACATGGGTCATTGTAACTATAGCTTTACATATGTTTGTTCAGGCCACATGAACAAAGACTCACACAGTGATGTCCCAATCAAACATACATCTACAGATAACATTTGTATTTTGTGCAACTACATGTCAGAAGCGTATGCAGGGACAGTATAAAAGTGCAACACCAAAAGGTTCTAATGTAAAAATGAGCAATATTTGTGGAGACAAAATAGGCTATGGATAAATGGCTAGAAAGTGATCCAAAGAATACAAATAATTAGACACTTAGAATACCATCAACTTGCTAAAATGTTTGGTGTGAACACCTTAGAGTGCAGTTAAAGTTCAAAAGATCACAGCCTGACACAAAATAGAAGCCCCTGCTGACTGTATGATTGAGAAGGGGTGGTATATTGCAGTTTATTTTAGTTTAATTTGACATGTACACACAACCCATGAGTAACATTCAACACCTTTTTATTTGTTTTGGAGGTTTGTTAGTGAGAGTGTGAAATGTTGTAGCCTCTAGCAATGTTGAACTGTTGTTCACTTGTCACAGTTTTCTTGCAAACAATGACACAAAAAATGTCTGTGCATTCATCAATTAAAATCTTTAGAAAGAAATAAATTGCATTTGACCAAACTGGGAGTAAACAGATTAGACTTTTAAATCAGGATCAGTCAAGCAAATTGTAATCATTTCATCTCCAAGGACTAGTGGACCATAGCACAGGCAAAACAGGATTAATCTAAAACTTGAAATTAACATAAAATCAAATGCTTAGTCTTGTGAGGAAAAAAAGGAAAAGAAAAAGCAGAGGACCAGACATGCTAACTCAAATGATCTGGCATCAAATGAAAGGAAGAAACATGGTTGAAAAACTGCTGGGTTGCTAAGTGGATAGGAGACAATCCTGAGAAGTGTGTAAACTGATGAGAAATCAAAGCCACATGCACACATCATACACATATGCCCAAAAATGTAGAGGGAAAACAAAACAAGTGAGTTCTTGGGAAAAAAGTGGAAAGGGAAATGAGTGAAAGTGGGAAGGGGATGGAAAAGTTTAAAGAAAGTAGCAACACCTAGTCAATGAGACTGGGTTGAAGGGGACATGTGTTAAGAGCAACAGCAATCATATTCATCAAAAAATGTGTACAGCGTAATGCTGGTATCCTGAGAGGTCATTGGGTTGGAAGACATGCCTCCAGGAATTTCATCCATTATTGTCCACTCTCTACTGATCCTTAGATCCGGCTCCACCATGGGAGTGAAGGGGGAGTTGAGCTGGGCCACTGTCTGTTTGGGAGGCCTCTGTAAAACAGGTGGTGTTGTTCAGTGAAGCAACAACTAATCCATTATATGATAAAAATCCAGCAAAAAAATCCATATTGGCTGAGGGATGTGATTCTGGGAAAATTATTAACATTTTGAATCATATTTTTTTTAATTTAATTTTCACTTGTTGCTGCTTCTGCCATTTTTTTCAAGGGCATTGGATTGCATTCAATGACAACAAAATAGGCTTTGCTGCAAGATCCACTAAAACAACACCATAGAAATTAATTTAAAATCTAGATGAATCATCTGAAATGTCTTAAGATTCTTTTTCATGCTATTCACATAAATGCTAACTCCTTCAAAGCCAGCTTCCTTCAAATATGTAAATATGTTTGGTTTTTTTTGACAGTAGTTTTTACCCTAATTCTGAGAAGTACAGTTGCCACCCTTTTATTTATTTTTTCTGGTTTCTGTATTCTAGATGATCTCTTTACAGGTTTGTCGAGAACCTGCCTCTGCAACTCTGAACACAACTCCTTACTGGGTTAACCAATACAATTGAAGTAATTCACACATATACCTACACACGGGGAAATACACAGCAAAGGGCAGGATAGAGCAGGTTGAACATCAGCTGACTGCACAAGGACTATAACATCTGGATATGGGCTGCCTGCTCAACTATAAGCTATCTTGTGCTCTATATTGTTCCCACATCACATTTTTTCAATGGTAAGAGCTTCTTGTTAGTTCTGCCTTCTCCAGCCATCCATCATCTATACCTATTTGTCTTCAAGGTCATGGGGGTTAGGGTAAGTTAGAAAATGTCTCTCCTTCAGCAAAAGACAGGGGTACACCCTGGACAAATCACCAGATGTTTGTAGAGCCATGCATATAAACGAACAGCCACACATACTCACACTGACTCATGTGGTAAATTTAGATTATGCATGTATTTGGACTGTGTACAAGGAACCTTCTTGCTATGATGCAGTAATTCTAACCAACAAGTCACCGTGATGTTCTCTGCTCTCTCCATCAATCATAAAGACACACACACACACACACACACACACACACACACACACACACACACACACACACACACACACACACACACAC
>JAOWBL010000013.1:4612861-4647957 GCA_028564865.1 Zenarchopterus dispar
ACTCTATCAAAAGAGGGGGGTTCTTTGCGGGTTGCATGACCTTAGGGTAAATATTCTGGGACTCATGGGAAGACCAGGAACTGTCTTTAATGCTTTCTACTTGTGAATAATTCTCACCATAACACCTTCAACTCTTGTTTGATGGAAAATTGTCTTATTATCCTGAATTGATGTGCAGCAACTGTTGCTTTTCCTGGAGGATTGCTTATGTCTCTCCCTCTTGGGATTCGGTTAGCATACACCTGAATGTTCTCAAACTGCCAAAACGTCTGTATTTTGTAGAAGTCTGCACACCTGACAATCAGTTCATCAAGGTGTAGTGATTGACAGCATCTGTCTTAAATTTACCCTGGTCTTGCCCATGTGATTACTTTTTTTTTCTTTTTGACTTAATTTATTTAAAGATATAATGTCACAGTGGAAAAAACTTGTATGATGTTTTCTGATGCAGAATTTGCCAAATACATTAACCACTACAGTTAGATAATTTTTAGTCATCCAATTCAAACTAACGAACAAACAAAAAATACGACATGTGAGGAAGAGGAGGGTCATACATTTTGCATGATTGTGTTTTTCTCTTTCAGTTCTGATTTTTAGATCTATAGCAGTTAACAGTTTTTTCTATAATTGCGTCTTTAGGTCTATAACTGAATATATCTCTATTTTAGAAAATAGAATTTGATGTAATATTACCTTGGATTGTCTGCATTTAACTATGTTATATATGCAGTAATGACAGTCCTCCAAGGTGCCTCAGTGATTTTGTGCTTGTATAATATGGCCTTGTGCAATTGCATTGTAAGTCTGGTAATAATGTGTTTGAATCTCTATTGCAGTTTAATTCAAACTATATGTAACTCAGTGGAGGGTTGACATATGTTCTCTTTTAATGGCTTTGGAGAAAAAGCAGACTATAGTTGAATATACCAGCATGTTTTTTTGGTAGAATGGTTTCACATTCTTCAGTTTGTGCACATAATTCTATATATTTTTTGATGTAAGTATTTCCCTACTGTTAAAGCTGCAGTCAGTGGATCAATTTCCAATTTGTTTCAAAGTTAGACAGTTGTTCAAATATGGGTCGAATTTAGCAAGACTCAGACTCTGATTTTTATACATTACTTCTCCATAAAAAAAACACAATTTGTTCACATTAAATGTTTACGAACATTGGGGTTCACATGATTACAGTTAATAGATATTACCAAATGGCTTTTGCTTGTTTAATTCTTTCCTCCACTTTCGGAAGTGTAGTTCAGCAAGCCTTTATGAGAAATTCATTTAGTCGGTTGAGCTCAGAAAATTTGTGGCATTATTTTATGAGTCTGTTTGAATCAACCCTCTATGTTCTGTGGGGAGTTCATTATAAGCTCTAGCAGGTTCATTTGAGACTCCATAAAGACTTGACTGAACTTACTGTGAAATGGTTTTGATGGTCGCTAACTCTTGTATTTCCCTTTCTCTCTCCTTAACTTCACCCTTCTCCACCAATGAGCTGCTCTGCCGTTGCTTCTTCTTTTGACATGACAGTCCTTTTCTCACTAGCTCTGTGTTCCACTTCACCCCCTCAGGTGACATCTAATCGTGCAGCACAGCAGCAACAATCACAAACTGGGGCAGGGGCAGGTAAGCTGTCACTCCCCTTTTTCTTCCTTTTTTTGTCTGTCTTACTGGAGATATAGTTCCTTGAGATTCAGCAATGTTGGCTTCTTTTAAAAGTAAATTAATTTTGATTATAGTTCACTGCCCCTAAAAAAGTAACTAGATTCAGTACTAATTAATGTGCTGAGAAAAGCAACTCATTAGCTAATTTTGAAATACAGTGCAAACAATACAAGACAATGCACTGACTCTTAATTGTACAGATTTTAATGTGGTTTATAATCGGAAACTCTGCAGATTCATTTTAGGAATAACAAAGGCAGTACCCCTTCCGTTGTGCTTTATTAACTGCAATATTTTCAAATAAACATCAAATTTAGCATATAGGGCTTTAGAAAGAGATTTTATTGATCTCAAAGAAATGACCTGACTCAACAGCTGGTTGTACTCTTGGGTTAATCCAACAATGTTTCTCTCAGACCAGGAAAGCCAGCATCAGCCTAGTTGAGAGGTTGCCAGAGTTACACATCTGCATTGACGTGTGCAGGTCTCACAACGTCCTGCCAGAAGAGACACAAAATGCCTCCGACATTTTTTTTCTTTATTTTTTTCCTTATTTTCTGGAAACAAAATACATTGTACTGGGATTTCTGCTAATACAGATAGATGACACTGGCGAACATTTGCTCTTGTTTTATTCCTGTTGAAAAGACAAAAAATGATGTTTATGTTTGTACTTAAGTTGTGATTTAGTAGGAGATTTGTGCTTTGTTACCCACCTTCTTACATATTTCCCTGTCCGTCCTATACAAGCCACTGTTCGATCTGTAGAAATGACCTGCATCAGTCTCACCACATACTCACCCCATCCATTTTTCCATATGTGAAATTCTCTTCTCTCATTGCTCTTCAGGTTTCTACTACTCCAGCTCCACCTTACCCGCCCAGCGAGTCAGTTCTCCTCTGTCTGGAGGAGGAGGTTCAGGGTCCAGCTCCCCCAGTAAACATCAACGCCTGGGATCAGCCTCCGACACACCAGGATACTCTACTACTCAACGATTGCCTTCCTCCTCCCCCAGCAAACAGTCTCCCTCTAATCGACTAGCCAAATCATACAGGTAAAAATTTGACCTGTTTTTGACACTAACCTTGGGATGGATGTGTTTTTGTGGATACTGACATAGATTGTAGTACGTTCATTTACAGGTTTAACAGATGCCATGGGAATAACATAAATAAGGGATGACAGGCTATAAGAAAAAGGAAAAGAACAGAATTGGTAGAGGCAGTTGCCTTGTCCTTGCCAGTTTATCGTCCTCTAATCAGTGTCTGCTCAGTTAAACTCAGCAAATACATACATCACACATGACGTGGGAGGCATTGAACTGTTTTTATTTGTGAAATAGACAGAATGAAATTTATTTCCTCAACAAATTATGTTGCATTACCTCTCTGTCTTCCAGTACTACAGTTGCCGTGACAACAGCAGGTGGGGGTGGGTCTCCCCTGAGGGTGACATCTCCACCAAACTCCACAGCATCAGGAGGAGGGGCCAGTTCATCATCGTCCCCTCTTCACCAGGTACAAGATGTTACTTTTGGATTTCAACACGCATGGTCCTGTGAAACCTTTTTTCTGATGTTCACACGGCTGAATCCCACAACCTCCACTTCAGAAAGACAACCATCCGTGATTTCGTTGACATTTTTCTGACATTTTATATAGAAATTCCAGCTTTTGACCCTTAGGTTTGAAATAGGAATGTATGTTTTATTATTGTTTTTACCTTTTCAGTGCTCATTCACGTTGTTCAGAGTGTGGCAAATCACAGGGAGAACAAACTACATTTCATTTCTATACCTTGATCATGTAACCCTATATCAGCTTAAGAAAAATCAGATTCTGTTTCTTTTTTTCAATTTGCCACATATCTCATAAGATATTTATGATTTATAAGGCAGGATCTAATTATACATAAACATACACTATGCATGCCTGAACATTATGTACCACTTTAGTTGAAAGCTCAAACTGGGACTCATCCAACAGTCTCTCTGACGCCACCTCTGCAAGAACAGACAACACCTACAGCTAATATTCACACTTTACTTGGAAACAAAAATATTCTTCCCATTCTACAAGATAGGAATAATGTTAACAGGGTGTAAAAAGGTTGTCTGATGACAAGGTAGAATGTGTGGTTGCAACATTTGTGTTCATTGTAATTATTTTCAGCATTGTTGTACAGCAGCTCACATAAGTATGTGATAATAGTTTTAGAACTGATAAATCTTTTGTTGCATTTGGTTCTGACTTGATATTGAGATATGTTATACAATCAGGCATTTGCACAGGGTGTTTTATTAAAATTGATCGAATGGTCGATGCCCTTGGTGTCTAAGTTCTTGTCCACTTCGATCTTCTCTGGCTTGTTAAAGCTTCTGTCAGGAGCTGGACTGTTCACACATTTCTTAAAACATTAAAGAGTCATTATCTAAGTAATCATTCTGTTTTATTGTTAACTTTTGAGGAAAAAAACAAACATCTTAAAAGTAAATCAACCATTCTGTGATTGATTTAAAGCCTGCTTTCTTCAGTAAATGTGTTGGATGCTTTTATAACATTTTTTTTCCCTTCATGTCCTCTGCCAGCTTTTTGTTTTGTTGTCTTCGGGTGGGTTTTCTCAGTGGAAATTGAATTCTCAACCCTGTTGGTTGTGTGGACATGGCTCACACAAAACTGTTTTGCAAATTTTTTTTCCTCATTTGGATATGTACATCACGTTAATGTGTAAAATTAAACTGATAGTGATTCAAGTAGTAAAAATGTATCGGAAACACTCAAGCATGTACATCAGCTCTTTACTCTGTCACATAGTTGGCTGGAAACAAGCAGAATTCAAATATAAGTTCATGGCTGGAGCTGCTGTATGGCAGCAATATGAAGGAAAGACAAAAAATGAATAAAACTGAGAAAACTAAGGTCTTCTATCTTTTCAGATGAGTTCAGGCATAGGGAGCTATGCCACTCTGTCTCCCAAACGGCTGGCAGCTCACCACGCCTCTGACCAGTACAAGATCTCCCACGAGCTCTACGCCACCGCTACACTGCAGAGGCCTGGAAGTCTGGCAGGTGGGACTTTACTCATTCACGTGCATGAGTGCAGAAAACATAAACCAAAAAAAAAAAAAAAAAAATCAATAAAAAACTAACACTGATGTAAATAGTATAGCAATAAAAGCAAATGTCTCCACATATCACTGTATCTTGTTTTTGGTTCTGGTGGTGATGTACCATCTCGTGTTGTAAAAGAACATGTTTAGCCTACTGAATTTAAATTTATTCATTTTAGCAGTCTTTGAATCTCATCAATAGTTTATAATTTGGATAATCTATTTTCATCATTTTTTATCATTTGTACATTTTGTTCTTTTTTTTAATCAGATCATCACATTTCATACCGATACCTTGATCATTGCCTATTGCAACTGTAGTGGAAAAGTGAACAATTGTACTTAAATACATTTCAAAAAGTTTTACTGGTCTAATAATTTGCTTAATTGCACAAGACCCATTTTACCTGCATTTTGACCCTGGGACAACATGACAAGCAAACATATATTCAGCAATCTGATGATGAGCAAAAGAATAATTGTTAATGAGTATGAGTCATCTCAGTAAGCTGAAACCACTTTATTATTCTGATTGAACCATGAAAGGAAGAATAATTGTTAGGATGGCAGACAAGAAGGTTTTTTTTTCTTTTGCTGTTAGAGATGTTTACATGCAAAAAAAAAAAAGATGTACATCCATCGTTGCCTTGCATTAAGAAGCACAAGGAAGTTGCAGCTAAAAATATTAGACCTGAAAGAACCATTTATCACATTATTAAGAACTTCAAAGAGAGGTTTAACTGCAGGGAGGAAAGCCTCGGGATGTTCAAGAGTGTCCAGCAAGGGTCAGGACTGTTTCTTTGTAAGGACTCAGCTATCAGACATGATGTGGTTCAGGAATCACATCGCCACCATCACACCTTGCTTAGCAATGTCAGCTGGAAGGTGTGAATGCAGCTCACACAGAGTGAGTGAAAGACTTTGGACTATGGCCTGGTGTCAAAGAAAGGCAGTAAATAACCCACTCCTTTCTAAGAAAACTCTCCAATAGACAAATTCCGCAGGAAATGGAAAAATTGGAAAGTACAAGACTAGTGTAACCTTATTCTGCAGAATAAAATGTAAATGCCATTTTGAGTATTTTATCTTGTCAGCAGTGAAATGTACTCAGATCATCTATGTTTGGGGTTGATTCTTATCGAAGGGAATGGGTTTACTTACAAATCAAAACACTGGAAAGGAAAAAGGAGTTTTATCTAAATGTCTCCAAGAGGAACATTTCTGGTGGTGATCTGTGTAAAAATAATAGCCAAGTAGCTCAGGGATTATGGCACAGAAATGTTTGAGCTGAGGTCTGGAAAATTCTATGATCTCAATCTCATCAATAACGTGTGGTCAATGTTCAAAGAGCAGCGGAAAAAGCAGAAACTTACACACTTTGATCATCTTACACCACAAATACAGCAACAATGGGTCTCCATGAGTCAGGATTTGGCCCAGAAATTGATATCCAGCATGCCAGACCAAATTGCTGAATTTTTTAAGTAAGGTCACCAAGCCTTCGAAACTTCTGAGATGTTTTTGTTCTCTCAGACTGGGAAGTGTGTGTGTGTGTGTTTTTTTTTTGTTTGTTTGTTTGTTTGTTTGTTTTTTTTATACTGTGGTAACTTAAAAAACTTGATCTAATAATACTGAAACATTAAACCCCCCAACATCCATGATTTGTGTCCAAAAATGTTTGGTCACGATTGCTAGTCTTTAAAACAGCAATCTATAAACTTCATAAGAACCCAAATGACAAATAATTTTAAAAACAAAAACCAAATAATTTTATGTTAAAAAAAAAACAAAAAAACAACTTTAATCAAGATTTTTCATGTCAAGGCAAAAAATGTATTTGCCGGATTTTTGTACAGGAGGCACTCAGTCTAAATCGTATGATTTTTTTTTTCTCTGTTGACTTCTATTGACTAGTTAAATACCCTCTCGTTTGTCTTTTCAAAATAGAGTTTCCTGATAGTCAACCTGAAATTTGAAAGAAAAAAAATCAAGGACAGTTTGTAACGTTATATTGTTGAATTTTATCTGTGGTTTGCTCTTTGTGACCTCTGTGCTTGTTGAGATTTTAGAAATTTTAGAAGAGCTCTCTACGCTACTCCTTATTTATCTCCTCTACTTTTTCTTGACTTTGGCCTGATTGAAAATATGGCTTAATGATGTTAAAGACTTCTGTCTTCTTTGTAAACTTGGGAATTCTTCAAATTTCCAGTTCTGTTACTGCATCATTTACCAGTGACTGATGTTTATCAGGCTTTCATCAGAGTTTGTTTTTATATTTTTGTGCACCAGAGATGAAGGTCTGCAGTTGATTTTCTTTCCCTGATTAGTTTTTCAAGTTTGGAGCCAGTTTGATGAACGCCAGAACATTGTAGCTTTACCTGAGGGCATAATTCTTGAAGTCATGCTTGTGGTTTTATCTCCACTGGAGACCTAAAATGAAGGAGAAATGAAAACAGAAGGCGTGAAACCCAATCGAACGGAAATTACACTCTGTTCTGATAATTATCAGAATTATCAGATTTTTTTGCTTTCAGTGTCTAGGAGTTTCATGTTATGGTTGATTATGTTAGTACAATTTAAGGTCAACTAACTCTGGATGTGAAAACTAATCAAATCTACCTCTTATAATTTCAATAACTGGAGAATCCTACTAAGCAAGGAAAATAGGTAAATGGAAACTCATGCGATCAACAATATGTTATGTCTTGCACTGTTATCAAAAAAGAAAAAAAAAACAAGATATAACCCAGAAGCACTGTACAATCTCAAAAGGAATTAAAAAGTAAATAGCTTAGCTGATCATGAGCAAGTGAACTCCAGATTCTGCTTTCACATCTCTATAAAAGCAAAATCTGGAGTTCTTCATTTTACAGGTGGCACCCAAGGCAGTTGTAGATCATCAAGGAATTTCACTCCAAGTCAGACTCTGAAAAGCTCAGTGAGACTGCAAAATACCCAAGAGATACATCTCAAACTAGAGGTCTGTTGGCATGGTAAATGCTAAAATGTATGATTGTAAAACTCATAAAATCTTGGCTTTTTTTGGAAGGGTTACCAAATTTTCCATCGGCCATTCATGTTTTTTATGCCTGTTTTGAAGACCGTGAACAAGTTCAATGTAAGTCAGATCAAAAACAGTTTAATTGTATACATTTATTATCCACTTATCCACTTCTTTGCCATCCAGTCAATCCATTTTAGCAATAATTGTATACATACAATTCCAGCTCTTAACAAAACAGCCTAGTTAAGGGAATCAATTAGACAACTGTGTACAATATATATATATATAGCAGCTGTATGTGGTACTTGCTGCCTTTATAATCACACAAACAAGACTGTGAGACATCAAGGGACCATAAATGACTTTACATGTTATCTTATTTAAATATTTTACTGAGTGAAACATCATGGATACATTTTTCTTTTTCCCCATATCTTTGCATCATTACATCTCCTCTATTTTAAGTCCCATTCCCTTTGAAAAAAAGAGGTCAGTAATTTCACGAGTAGGCCCTTGAGACAAAAGTATAAACGAATAACGAAATAAAACTGAATTACTAAGACTTCAAAGATTAAAAGCATGGGAGGAAGTGAAAGAGCTGGGTGAGTCATGTCATTGATGGGTGTGTCTGTGACTCTAATTAGCTCTCCTTCATGCATATTCCGACCATTTCTGTCTCATTCTTGCTTCTTTTTCGCTCCTTCTTAATTCACTTCATTTCAGCTGAGGTTAGTGGGTGTTATAATGTGCAGATTTTCTCATTTTCCCTTTATCACTTGAAAGCTTTTTTTTCTTTCTTTTTGTCCTCTCTGTTAGTATCAGGCTTTTAGTATATAAATGCATGGATCTTCACATTTTGAGACCTTTTAAGACCCCCTCAGTTAAACATGACACATACTAACTTTGTAGCCACAGCTCAAAAAAGGATAAAGAGATAAATTATGTTTATGATTTGCTTTATTATAGTTCAGAACCTGCAAACAGGCTCCTGTTTATATTCAAAGCGTATATAGACTGTTCATAAAAGAAGATTGAAGATAATCACCAGTGCACATTTCAGTTTACTGTTCAAAGAAATGTATCTATAAAATGATCTCTTTGAACTGTTTTTTTTTTTTTTTTTTTTTTTGCAACTGCAACAAAAGCATGGCTAAGAGCTTGATCCTTCTGAGATGGGAAAGAGCGTCATGTCCATAAATTTCTTATGTGATTTGACAAGTTGGGTTTTTGTGTCGAGTTGATGGTGGCTTTACATGGTGAACTGAATCTTGAGGCACTGTCCCCTCATTCTCTGGAAAACCCTTTACCCATGATTGATTCATAGTTCAAGAGATGTAATATGATATGATAAGCCTTTAGTTCCAACAAAGCAACTCTCTTTTTCTCAGTTTACACATGTATATGAATGTTTGTGTTCATATTTTATCTTCTGCCACCTCAGCGAAGCTCATCTTTGTATTCCCTGAGTGTGGCCCTTTCCTAATTTTCCATTTTTGACTTTTCAGAGGGAGGCCCCTGCTTTACATTTGTTCTGCTGTGTTATGAACAAATTCCTGCTGCCAATTTTTTTTCCCTTGCCCTGTGTCTGTGGGACTCCTGCCAAATAGAGAGCAAGCGGGGCGACGCTGCATCTCATTATTTTACAGCTGACGTACAGCAATGTGTTCCATGGAGATTAAAAAAATGAAATACAGAGGCATCATTCTCTTTATGACTGTCTTTTTCAATCTATTTGTACGTCTTTGTGTCTCATTTGTCATTGTGTATGTCTGTATTTTTTCTCTCTAATTTTTTTTTTGCTTCTGATTTAGTGCAGCTGTAACTTACTCCTTCCCTTACGGATCACACAGATATGTTTACAGACAGGCGTGCTCACACACAAACACCCATCCACCTTAGCTCAGCACAACTGAGGTACAAGGTGAAAACGGACAGGGACACCAACAGAACTCTCATACAGACTCGCCGATGTCGAGTCTCTTATTTTTTTAGTTTGTTATTAATTACTGCTGTGTTTTCTGTCTCATATTCATTTGCTTTTAAATCAATTTGCAGTTACATTGTTCTCATTCTGTCTCTTTTGCTGTACCTTCTCTGTCCTTTGAGATTTTTATATTCTCTGCTGCCATCCACCTTACTCTTAATTCTCTTGGTTCCTATCACTTCCTTATCTGCTTTCTTCCATGTCTTTATTCATCTACCCTCTCTTTAAATCTTTTTTTCTCCCTCTCCTCTTGTTGCCAGGATCTCGTGGCTCCTACAGTAGTCAGCACAGCCAAGAGCCTCTCCGACCCTTGGGGTCCCCAGAACATCACATAGATCCCATCTATGAGGAACGTGTCTACCACAACAAGGGTCCCATGAGGAGCCTCAGTCAGAGCCAGGGACCAGACACAGGCCCCTACCGAAACAACACTGGTAAAACATTCATTGGCTTTCTATCTTCAGTGACTTTTGCTTTGACATTTTCATTTCAGCAAGTTCATTCTTTCATGTAGTAAATGATTTACAGTCTAAGGTTTTTTTGCAGTGTGTGTGTCTTTGTGTGTGTATGTGTTCCATTTAAAAAAATGCTTCTTTACATCTCAAAAATCAAGACTTGACAATTTGCGCTGCTAACAGAAAATATATGAAGGGTGACACAGTGAACACAATTATGTTTTCGTGTTTGAGAGGATAAAACTAGGTGTTTGAAGTGACTACTGAATCAAAAACGCCACCACAGAACAGCCCTGTGACTTAACCTGCAGCCACTTGGAGGACTGTGACATCACAGACCAAGATCATCCTCCTTATTTTTATCACCACTGAACTTCACGTGATGTTGCCTTTGTTGTGCTTTGATGTGGATAAGGCCGTAACACCAATTTCAAAAGAGGCACAACTTACTGAGTAGAGTGAGGTGGAATGACACACTTCATTGCCTAAAGCTGGGTGCTATGAGGAGAGCTGTAAAAATGTGGCGTAATAAAAACCTATAGATAATGTTCTATAAGTTTTTATGTTGTTCTTAAGTTCTTTTTTTCTTTTGTCTCTTTGTTTCAGCATTGGCTCTGTTTGTTTTTGAAACTGCATGTTATGTATAATACAAACAATATAATTTAAGATATATAGAGTAAAATAATATTCTATTACCTGCTATGTACATAACATCCATTCTGGTCTGGAGGTCATTGTTAGTACCTAGTATGTGACCTTACAGTGACTATGGTACAGTACAACTAGAAACTGATCATGTGACCTTGATGAATGGCATCTGCTGTAGTGGCAGATACATGTATATACTTCAGGCACATATACTACGTGAGGTGGACTAGTCAGTTGTACACTGGAAATTTTCGCCTTCTAACCATCTTGTCGGAAGTATTTCATATTCTTTAGATTTCACAGTTGATCAAATTCTGCATGCTTGATTTACATTTGGCATTACTACACAACTATACTGCACTACTTGCTTCTCTCTCGTCATTTGATTTATCCACTGATGTTTTTTATGTCTTTTCTTTTGGATTTCTATGTTTTAGCATGTTTTCCTGTTCTTTTTGCATTTTGTCTAATATTGCTTCCTGTCTGTAATTCATACTTGTGTTCAGGTATTGACTGCCATATCTGCAGGAAGGGATTCATTACTTCCCCCAGCATTTATACTCCTACGTTTCCACTCTTCAATGCCAGATCCTTGTCTTTATTTGTCATGGTTCAGATGTATCTCTTTTCCACTGAGTTCGGTAAAGAACATTTTCCTTTTTCTCTTTTTGTTTTACTTTATTAAAACTTAAGAAAACTATCATCAACTTTAAGAAACCAAAGACAAAGACACGTATAATGTGCCTCTTTTAAAGTTTAATCTTATTACAAACCAAAAAATTGAGCTGGAAAGAGCTTATATAGGAACACTGGGATACTGTGTTTTAAATTTTATTAAATACATTAGATTTGATCTAACCTGAGTATTAGATACTGTAGTTTTGCCTGGCCCTCTTTGCTTCTCTGAGAAATCAAATTTTAAAGGAAACTAAAACATGGTATGTTAGTGATTGATTACACTTTCTCCCCAGTTTGTGTTTCCACTCTGCGTCCATGATGGGTTTTAAATGTTGTTTGGTTCGCGTAGGCGTTAAAAGCCACTTGATTAGTTTGAGGAAGAGATTATAGCTGAATTTAAAGTACACCACTTCAGAACTAATTTTTGGAATGCCAAAAATCTTAATGTGCACTGGTTTGTGACATCAATGGAAGAAATAACATAAGTCTATATATTTTATTATACACATAGCACACAGTCACGACTAATGTTAAATAGCCTCTCGCTGCGTTCTATCAGACATGGAATATCTGTATGAAGCAGCACTCTTCATCACTGCTTTTTTTTACTCAAGGTGAATATTGCAGTGTTGTCTGTTTTGAGTCCACATGGTTATTCCTGCACACTCTTGGGGATTGCAGTCACCACTATATGTGTATGTGTGCTTGTGTTTACAGGCATGAAATTAACAAACTTCTTGTCATTTGGAAGTGAATATTTAGTGTGCTGTTATAAATTTTGCAGCAGAGCCCAGTTGGTCTCATTTTTTTGTTGAACTCGCACAGTCAGATACTCCTGTTCTCACCAGGCTTCCCTGTAACTCCATTGTTGCCAGAAATGTATTTTTAATAAGGTCTCAATGAGCTTATCTCAATATGGGTTTAGGTACGCCATGTTAATCCTTTTATGGTATTATTGTCACATAAAAACACCCTAGTTGGTCACGCCACATTCTCATGTCATTAACCAGCCTTTGACTTAATAGCTAACATTAGCACTTGGGTCAGAATCATGATGGTGAAATGCCATTGTACACCAGTGTTTGAGTTGATCAGTTTGATATTACTGAAAGGAGGTAGATTTTTCTTTATGCACATAACATAACTTTTGAATCACATCTCAGAGTATGATCATTGAGCGAGCTCATAGTCATGTGGGATATTACTTTAAGTACAACAAGTGAATTTCATACTGCATAATGATTGCATTGTCTTTCTCGGCAGAATTGAATTACCGAACTCAATATGTGTACATTGACCATTCATTGTTATCTATAATTTACTGTAGCTTGTATTTGTAGTTTCAATAGATGAGAATGAGAAAGCTCTCTAACAAAATTTGCACTGAAACCACAAAAATCAATAGGTTGCAGATTAGACTGTGACCATATAATTGCAATTCTTGAGACTTTCATTGCATCCTCTGATGATAAAAAAATTTAATTGATTATCTTTTGTGGTTATCCTCATTGGAGTATGATCTTTATTCCAGTTATATACATTTTTTAGCCCTCGTATCTAGAGTGGGTAAATCAGTAGACTAAGGATGAACAGCATCTTGAATTCAGAATGTGGCTGTATTAAGCTCTAACGCGGCATGCTTAAAAGGCATGTGAATAGCATGTACAGTGAATAAGAAGTTGTCTAATAGGGATTCATAATACACTGAGTGATGGCACATAATGAACTGATAAGGGTTCTGCTGACATAGTAAGCGGTAAGTCATTAATTATGTCATAGTGCCTTTTCTTGGCAATGGCAAGCACACATTATTGGTTCATTAAGCTGGCATGGATCAATGTAATTAAGCTATAAGTCATTCCTTTGCTGGAAAGAGCAGAGACATGCTTGTGTGGGTATTAGACATCAAAAAGTTGACTAAATTTAGTGCATAGTGTTCTTCCATTTTAATGCGCATTTAAACTCGGCAGTCAAATGAAGCTCAGCTGTCATTTAGAGGTACATCACATCACATAACTTAACTGGGTACTTAACTGTGATGAGGGCCTTCATGATAGAAGAGACTCAAATTGTACGTAGCCTTTACATTTCCATTATAATTGCTGTTCCCTCACCCAATTTAGTATTGGGAGACAGGTGAAAATAAACTGGGAACTGCCAGTATGAAGGACCCTGCTGGGAAGCAAATCAAGTGGGCACATAGTGGCATCAGGGTTCTGGCCATAATCTACATACAGTACAAAAGAATGGACAGACGTAAACTATGTTTTCTTAGTTTTCCGATTCCCTGAGTTCAGCAGAATTAGAAGTTCATATTGCAGGCATCACCAGGCATGCTATTATTCCACAATGTCATGGATGCAGCCAATTAAGAGACTTAGTTAAATGAAGACCATGCAGCATCCAAAGACACCTGTATTGACAGTAAAAAGCCAGTGGGGTTGCAGAATGGTGTAAAAATCACCAGTGGCGCCCTGCCACTTCCTAATTGGACAGAAAATAAAAATGACTTCAGTCTGAAGGAGGTGTTCTTTTAATGAGAAGTGACAATGCTTTTAATGACCCTAAGGTTGAATTTAACTCATAATTATCAATCACAAAGGCAAGGAATAAGCCTCTCCAGTCGCTCATTTGTAAAGACAGCTTTGGAAGTGAGCAAATCCTGTGCGGCTGCAAGCAAATAAAGAGCTATGAGTGAAGATTGTCATGGAGCAGAAATGTTCTCTTTGGAAGATCATTTAGGTTGTTTTTTTTTTTTTGTATTCACATCACAGGAACTCACATGGTTTTCACCTTTTAGCCATAACACAACAGACTGGATAGGGAGAATGTTTTTGTTTGTTTTTGTTTTAACTTATTTATCTTCCCTGCTGATTAACTGATTCTGATTTGTGCATATTTTAGAGATTTTTTTCCCCCAGGCACCATGTTTTGACAAGTTTTGAACAATTTGAGACAAATTTTATTCTAAGTGGTACTTTTTTTCTGTGTCAAAAACCTATTTTTGCTTTTCTAAACCTTTTCTGCATAGCAAGAAGACTAATAAGCAAACAGACTTGTTAGTTCATAAAGGACTTTTTTTTTTACAGCAAAGTGGAAAACTTGGTAACACACTTTGCAAAATCAGATATGTTGAGTTTGTAAAACATGTATATTACTTTCCTGTTACTAACATTACTCTGTTACCTTGTAGTTGGCCCCTTACTTTTGTTACCGCCACAAGTATTTTATGAACACTGTTGCCACTGCTATCCAAATACAGCTAAGTGAGATCTAAAATAGGTTGCCACCAGAAAATGGCTTCATATCTGGGTCCATATTTGACCAAATTCTTCCTCTCCACACACCTTTAATTAGTATGTCTCTTAGTTCATGCATTGCCAGCACATTTCTCAGACTTCCATATAGCCAGTATTCACATGGATTAATTCACTGAACATATTTATTTATTTACTCTTTTGTAGTATGTGTGTCTGCATGATTTTGAACCATGCATGTGTGTAGGCAGCAATGTGTGGTGTTCCATTCTTGGATGAAATCAGGCCAGCGCCCCAGAGGGCTGCAGGTTAATGTGGCCTATTTTACGCGATTATTCCTGCTTGGCTACAGTGTCTCCAAAGCACAAGTACATTCACATTATTCAAATGCTTTCCAGTATGACTGATGCTTTTTTCTAGAAGTTTTTGTGCTTCGCTAGGCTTTCATTTCTTGTTGTACACACACACACACACACACACACACATGCACACACACACACACATGCACATTCACACGGTTTCATCATCTTTGCTTTTGATGATCTTTCAGATCACCTTATATCATGGCTCTCAGTCTCATTTTACCATTTTTCTCTGACTTTTCATCATTATTTTCTACCTTTTCTTCCTTCTTTGCTATCTTTGTTCTTACATTGACTTTTAAATCCCCCATCTTGGTTTTTATTAATGACTTTGATCACTGGGATTAACATCAGCTCTAAATGAATGTGGTTCTTTTTCTCTTTTATAGCTTAACATTAGGCCTGAATGTATCTCGAGGTAGTAACGGTGAGAATGGGTGGTTTCAGAGCCACGGCTATTTGCCAAGTCTAATAACAAGGTTGAGCTATTACCTTTGATAATGTGATACTATATGTCTATGAGGAGGCACATATAAATTCTTAAACAATCACTAATCGCTAAGTCAGCCATAAAGCAAAATTATGTTTTCTCAACTATTATCAGAATCAGAGGTGGACAGTAGTTCTGTGTCTATACTTAATGGTGCAGCAGCTAAACATGATATGCACTACTTTAAGTGTTTTTTTTTTTTTCAATTTAAAATGTTAAGTTTCATCTAACATATGTCAAGCTTATCTCTAGCACTACACATATGTGGTTCTTTTTAACTTTTATGCCTTTTATAGCTTTTATAAAATCCATGCCATGCAGGAAATGAGACATAACCACATGCAAAGCACAGTTCATTAGGAAGGAAACAAATGTTGCAGGCTGTTTGTGCTATGATATGTTTAGAACACAAAACCAAAAAAAAAAAAAGAAAATGATTAGCACATGAAGGAAGAAGTGATTGTCTGTGCTACAGCAAGACTTGAAGGTGAGTAAACAGTAAATCTTTTGTAATAGGGAAGTAGGTGTCTAGTTGTGTTGTAGTAAGATGTATTGGGTGGTTCTCCCTCTTGATATGCAAACATCCCCTTTTGAATTCTCTTCCTCAAGGTGACCTCACCTTATGCCTTCAGTGGATGTAGTTTGAATAGGGATTACCTGATTACTCCAGTTATTTGGCTTGTTAAATGTCCATCAGTCATT
This sequence comes from Zenarchopterus dispar, assembly GCA_028564865.1. NCBI lineage: Eukaryota > Metazoa > Chordata > Actinopteri > Beloniformes > Zenarchopteridae > Zenarchopterus > Zenarchopterus dispar. Next base: position 4,629,220 of record JAOWBL010000013.1, read on the forward strand.
GGCAATGGCTCAATGACACATTGGTAAATGTCTGTGATCAGTCTTTGAGCTGTTCACACATAATGATCAAGTGCTGACCCCTGAACTCCACCCAGCTGCCAATTTGAAGCTGCAACATTGTTAAGCTCTGCAACTAGAAATTCAAGCTTAAGTCTCTAATGCTTGACATGAAATAATACACATAAAATCCTACTTTTTTTATTTGAAGTATTTATTAAATGTCATAGCCCTCCTAAAATAATGGCCAAAATCATCTTTTTATGATGTTTATTTTTTTTTTTAAGATTTAACCAAATATTTGGCTGTTATTTTTGTTTTCTGAAAAATTAGAGAAAAATATGACAGACCATTTTTTCATAGGGTGACAATAATGCAATTAAAAACACCCCCAATTTTGTCTTTCACAGTTCCTAAAAAATAAGTCATTGTATCATTATGAAAACATTGTCATTTATTCATTTATTTGTTTGTTTATTTGTTTATATAAGATGCAGAGGTTAAAAATAAATGATAGATTTGGCATTCAGCGGTCAATCATTTGGATGATCATATTGCATGTTTGATTGCTGACAGAGGGTCACACATTACACAATCTGACAACACCACCAGAATGGTCTCTTAGAACTACATTTTACTAACAAACACACAAAGGAAACAAGACACAACCGCACACAAATCACAGCTGGTCATTTAAAAATGCACCAAAGGAGGAAACAAGCGATCGTAGGTGTCTGTGCTCTAATTTGTGTAGATCATGAACAAGGAAAATAGAAAAAAAAGAAAATATGAGGTAGATCTCTTCTGCTTTTCTATGAGACTGAGGAAAGTTACAAAGTATTTCTAAACATATTTCCCATACGTCTTTGTTAGCTTTTGTAACTAAATGTATGCACTAACCAGGACAAGTGATAAACTCTCTTACATAAGTGCAAGGCTGTGCGTATGTATGTGCGTGTGTGTGTGTGTGTTTATTTTTCTCCTAAGCAGGATTATTTTTGCTTGAAATCACAGCCCCATGGCACCAGTTCCCCTCTTGTGTGTAATTGTGCACACATGGGAAGCGAAAACAGAAGTATGATGAAGGTTTTTGAATTAAACCATTTAAGCCAATCTGCTTTCCCTTTTAAATCGTCTGTTTTCCTTCTGTAATGAGATCTGACATCCTAATGAGGGAGACAGAACAGAGGGGCGATAGAGAAGAGTGATGACAGAGAGACAACAAGCTCAAGGGAGGAACAACACAAAGAGGACATCAAAGAAGGTGTACGTGTCTCACCATACATCCTCTTGCCAGGAGGTGGAAAAGGTTTAGGCATTGCCTTGAAATACAGAGAGAGTGGCCAGATTGCTGACATAAGAGAAGATAAAGGACCGATTTACCTTCATTTGGGACATGTCTTCCAGTGTGTAGATGTGGTGTAAAATAGTAATCATAACTACTTGGACTATGTGTAATAAATATCTGTGAAGTTACTTCTCAGCCGATGGAAATTTAAAGTGATTAAGTGAACTGAGGGTGACAGTGGTAATTATATTTTGTTGTTATGTGGCTTTTTTCTAAACTTTGTAGTCATCATTTTGATGCTTACAATTTAGCAATTGAGTTTTTTTCTCCTTTGGACAAACAAGGCACATGCTAATTAATTAATTTATTAAGTGCAGTAAACTGAAAGTTACACTTAATGACAGTACGTCACGTAAATGTGAATGAAAGACATGTAAAAAAAAAGACAATCATGCTATAATGTGAGTTTTAAAAATGCCAGCTTTAAATCCTTTGACTGTACGTTTTCCAGCCAGAACAGCAGATAAACAATTCAAAGAATCCATAGCACCACAACGCATTAAGAGTCAGTACTACTACAACTAATAATCACTAAAATGCCCCAAGACAGTCCTATGAATCTTGCCAATGCAGGCATAGCAGATTGGAATCGGCCAAACTAAAGCTGATCCGAATCCTTTTGTTACAGTTTTCCACCCTTGGGCTTTTCTGTGTCACTGCTCTGCTCTCATAAATGACAGCCAGGCTCAATACTTCAAGAATGCATGTCAGTGAAAATAGTGGAGGGAAAATGTGTTTGAACTAGTTCCACAAAATATCCAGCAAGTGCTGATCATCACTTTTGTTGTTAAAATGACTTTGCAGGTGGAAGGTCGGTACCATCTGTCAAAATAACTTGATGACAGGTTAAAGTAAAAGTTGTGGTTATGGGCTCTCTGTGGCTTCGACTCTGCCAGAGGATCTTCATAAGGTGAAGTAGGAACCAGTCTAAGACACTTGCATATAACCCTGAGTAGTCTAAGGCCTGAGTTCAATATCAGCTGGTGTGTGACAAGTAATCCTACGACACACTCTGTTTGGATGCTCCAGCTGTTGGGTAAATTGTGTGAAATTCTAAAAAATCTTGAAGTACAGCACTGCTGTACATTTCATTTTCATACTGTGCTGTACCTTTATAGAAATGAGAATATCGTGACAGCAGGCTCCAGTATAAAGAAATAAAGTCTAGTGTAACTGTTTCTATGCTTCTCAAAGAGTTATATTTAAACTTTTCATAACAGCTTTAGGACTCGCACTTGTCTAGTAAACTATTTTCATATCAGCAATGCTGTTTTTTGAGGTTTAATTTGAGCTTTAGTGTTTTAATTTAAAAAAAAAAAATAAAAAAGAACTGTAATTAGTGTCAAAATTGGAGAGCTACTAGTGTTGGAGTTTAATTTCCCTTTAAAGTCAATTTCACATTGGAGTCTGTATTGGAAATGCACATTATTTTGTTAAAAATCTTGGACCTTTCTATAAGCCCTCGTCTTAATAGATCTGAATCTTTTTTTTTTTAGTCTTTTTTTTTTTAGTCTGTCCACTAAGCCATTGCTAGATTTGGCTGAAGCATCTCCCCAGTTGCTTTAGATGTGTCATTCACCAGACTCTCTCTGTCTCCTGTTAGATTAGGTTTGTTTTGTCTGGATCAATTTCTGCTTGGCCCTAGATCCCCTTGGTCTGTTAATGAACCTGCTACTTTTTGAGCTTCATTAAAGACAGAGGTGCAGATTTGCACTTATTTGTAAAGTGATGTTCTCTCTTTGAAAATAACTGGTGGAACCCTCACCACAAAGACTTTATTGAAATGCATGGTGTAATTTTTTAAATTAAATTAAGACAGGAAAGAAGAACAAAATGAATGAGATGAGAAGGAATGACTGGTGAATTTGTGTTTTTTGAAGACTTGTACCCAGTCAGCTGGATTTGCTTTTCATGGTTAAAACTGACATACTTCTCTGCAATGTCAGGATGACTTTTTTTCTGCCGAAATCTTTTTCCACACAGATGAACTTTAACCTGCAACACTTTTCGACTTAGTAACATCATTTCAGTTTAGAGTAAATTTAGAGGACTTATACTGTAGCTTAAACTTGTACAGTATTTACAGTGGAGTTTTGCTGAGGCTTCAAAAAGCTTAATTACAAGCTCAGCGCATCTGGCTTCACAGATCAGCACATCTTTTTTTTTTATCCGTTTGGGAAAATATATTACGTTTCCTAAATATAAAATGTAGTCACTTCACTCTGTCACCAGTGAAAAGAAACTCATAAGTAAACACACACACCAATAACCACAAACATGTGTAACAGCTGTAAGAACTGATTATTTATTTCAGTCCTTGGAGATCATACAGATTTTTAGTCAGCAAAAGGGAGTAATGACTTTTTTCACTGACCATTAAATAGATGTTTATCACTGCAGTTTAATTGGTTTCATAAATTGCAGATTTTTCAATACAGAGTGATGATTAATTACTGGATATATTGTGTATTACGTCTGTGTTTTCCTCTTTTCTTTCCATTGTTGTTTACAAATCTTAGTTCCTCTAAATAACTAGCCTCCCAATGATATCACATGTCTTGGTTTTACTTTTCTTTGGTCCATTAGACTACATTTCCATGCTTTAATTGTCCAATGACTCATTTTCATCATGCTATACAGCACTGCAGACCTGGAGCATTAAAGCTCAGGTGACATTAAGCTTCCCCTCTCATAACTTTCATTCCTTATCAACTGGTTAAATGATTGATCACAAAAGATGGACTTGAAAAGTTATTCTTTTATTTGGGTATGGCAAACTAGCTTCAAACAAAGAAGAGCAGGAAAGAAGCATTCAAAGCAGTTCAGCAGGACTTCACGTCCTGTACAGGGTGCAGTTTCGGTAAAGTCAGTTTATATTATCTGTCAAACTGTTGGGACTTCTGAGACTGAAAGTGTGAAAATGCTTTTGAATGCTTTATTTGCAAAAATGAGATGATGCTAATGTTCAATAAGTCAGTTTAATTATTGAACGACACATACTTAAATTATTGCAGTTGTTTAAAATGTAATAATTTCAAATGAAAATTAGAAGGTAAAGTAGCTGTGTATGTTATATAAATTGATAATTCCAGCCTGAGAACTCACGGCACAAATTTAATTTGTTCCTGCAGAATGCGTTTCACTCTCATTCCTTTCCAACATGTTTCAACCCCACTTTGCCTCAGTGAAAGTAATCACAATGCCCAAACTAAAGCACTTTTGCTGTCATAAGACCATGTCTCAGTTTCACTGGTCTGATTGCATGCAGGGCCGTCACGCTGCATCCAGAGACATTATTCTCTGCTCTTAGAGACAACGCCCCTTGGAAATCAAAATAGACCCAGACACTTTGAGTTTAATTTTGGATGGTTGTTAATCAGATACTAGAGTGGTTGTGCTTCGATCAGAAAGTTGGTTGTACAACCCTCAGCTTCCCCACAAAACGCTGAAGCACTTTTGATGAAGACACTGAGAGGCCCACAATGTACTCCTCACTTTTACATTACTTTAGATTAAAGGTGTCTGCTGAATGTAAATCAATGTTGTGTCTGTATTTGTCTGGTCATGCCAGGTTTTGAGAAAGTTAAGCAAGAAAATAAACTAATCTTTCTATGACTTTCTCTATTGTCCCACCACAGCGTGAACACTTGGCAACAGCCTCCTGCCAGACGCCCCTGCTGTGTCTAAGTGGCATGCTCTGAAAAAGACATGGCACCTGTACCCACAGAAACAAGCGTCCTACAGCTCACCCAATACACAGTGTTGTAAACTCAATACTCTGAAAAGTGCAAGTGGGCTTTTGTCTGTGTGTGTGGGTTGTTTGTGCATGTGGCTTTTCTAATGCATCCAGTTGAGGAGCATCAAGAGTTGTGTGTTGGCCAGGAGGCTCTCCCAGGGATAAACAGAAGGAGAAACTAATCCTTAATCTATCCTCTTCTACACATCCAAACTGTGTGTGTGTTAGCCATGACAAGTCTTTCATCCGTAGCTCATCGAGACAAAATTGCACGTACATGTTGGTGAATGACCTTAAATTGTTAGAAAAATATGTATTAAGCATGCATGTTCACTGCATGTCAATCACTTGCATATTTGGAAATCAGGATTTGTGTGGCTCTGGTGTTTATGTGGCTGTATAGGAAAGCGAAGTAGACTGTACTAAGGGGTTTTGTGTAATCGTGCTGAGCACTGAAGCATGTCGAGAGAAAGGACATGTCCTCAGCTCAGATCACAGACTCCTACAACCACAATAGAGGATAGAGAAAGAGAGAGAGACAGACAGAGGGGTGTTGGGGAAGAAAGGGAGAGGAAGACATGAAGTGAATTGGTGATGGAGAGAGAATGATGGATAAAAACATGGGAACAGAGAGTCTGTAGTTCACAGAAAAAGTGGGAGGGCACTGTTTCAAAGTGGAGGCTTCCAAAGACACGTATGAGAAAAAAAAGGATGGATGGAGGTAAAGACAGAGAGGGCGTAAAGCAGCAAGGAAAGATAAAAGGGCAAGTGAGGGAAGTGATGGAAAAAGAGAGAGTAACGTAGACAGAGAAGTAGTGAGAGAAATTGAGGCAGAGATGAAAGAATGAGTTAGGATAGACATGGAAAGCTTGAAGGATTGGCTTTATCCCTCTCTCGTTTTTCTTTTTTAATGTTTTTCCTCTGATTGTCTCCCTCCCTCCAGCCCTAGTAAATTCACTAAGGACTCCCTAGTCATGGTAGCCCAAAGAAAAAGTCAGGCCTGCTCTAAGCGAGGCGGTCCCTCAGCTGACTGACTAATTGCAGAGGTATCGCTGTGTCAAATGACTAATACAGTTTCCTTTCCCGTCGCTAATCTGCCAGCAGGAGCACAGCCATGATTTGTTTACCTTATGCCGAAGCAAGGGAATACAAAGACACACCTGCCTGTTTATTTCCTCTCAAACACAATTTCATGCTGCCGGAGCTTTAGGTATGACGGGTGTTTGTGGTATATGTATCTGTGAGTCCACACACACATACACACACACAAAAGACACGCCCTTTTACACTGATGTATTTGTCTTAGCATACTTACAACTGACAAAGTATTTCAAGGAGTGGTTCACACATTTAATCATGCCAGAAGACTGAATTCCACTGAGTTTGAATTGAATGTGGGTTTGTTATCATCTTGGGTTTAAACTATGAAGATAATTTTAATCCTTTATCAAGAGACAATTTTAACTCTCCCAAACTGAGACTTTTGCTTTTGTAGACTTTTGCTTGCCCAGGCTTGTTTCCTCTTTCTGGGGAATGCTTCAGATCTTTTATATCTGTTTGGTTCCACACAGGATGAAACATAAGGCATGGAAAGCAAAATAATGCATTGGTTTCACGACATGCACTTACCAAAGCCCTTTTAGCAAACCAGCTCCTTGTAAAAGATCTTCTCTGTCTGTCAAACTCTACTAGATAAAGATGTCTGTTTTGTCAGGTCCAAGTTGTTTGACTCACACCTTTTCTCCATTTTATCCTATTTTTTGTCTTGTTTATTTAAAAATGGTCTTTCTCTGTTTCTGTGTTACTTTATAACTGTGATGTTTTAACTCTGATTTACCATCCGTTCACTTACTGCTGTGCTCCCATGGCTAGGGATGGCTGGTGCAAATAGCTATGGGGAAAACCTTGTGCTTTACATACTGCAGGATGCAAAAAATTGCACAAAGTTCAGTATGCAAGAAATTCTCGATTGGTGTGTGACTAGAAAAAAAATCCAATGTGCAACTGACCAGCTCACCTCACGTTCTGTATTCTATAAAGCCATGTGCCACTAAAGCGGAACCAGTCACAGTAGTCTCATGACTAGCTTCAACTTGTAGTGTAATCACACTTATGATGCCATATTATATACTTAAGACAATCGCTTGGTGAGTATGCAGTATAGCTTTATTTCACATACAATCATGGAGATGGATTATGTCTTAAGATTTCTGCACCCCTAGACAGAAAGATTTCACTTAACCCTAACTTTTATTTTTAATAATTTTTATTTGTTTTAATTTCAGATTGTAGTATTTATATTATAAATACATCAAATTTGCCATTCATATTGGAATAAAGTTCCATATGAGCCTTCTTCATGATGTTAGTGGTGCATGATGTTAGTGGTGCAGCACCACTGTCACTGACTTCCTGCATATCTAATATCAGAGAACATCTGTTCCTTTCTACTCAAGGACAGCAATTGTCCAAATGATAAAAGGCAAGTAATGCACACTGATGTCACAATTAGCAGATATCTAAGCTCTCTGTGCTTTAGTTTTTGTATCTTTGAAGCTTTAGTGATCCTTTAGGTCTGCCATAGTAGGTATTGACCATGGGGAGTTACATCCTTGTATTTATTGTCCAATAGTTTTAAAATCATAATGTCACATATATAGTATTTTAGGGTACTCCTTTTTGTTGTCAACTATAACCTTATTTTAAAGCCCACAGTGACTCTGATGAACAGACACTTTCATTTAAATGTTGGTCTGTTTCCATGGTTAAAGGCTGTGAATAAAATCAGTGTGCTCCAATCATCTTTCATTCTCATAGTTATACAAATACAATAATGCAAATGTGCACATAAGATGTGCACTGGCCTCAAAGGTCAAGTCATTAGTCAGAATACAGCATTGCTGGAGCAAAATGAAAAAATTCAGCAGCACATCATTTATTGAAAACAGAGAGGAAGAGGAGGAGAGCCATCATAAAGACTGAGTAAAGAGACTAAATGAATGCATAAAGAGGCATTTGGAAGTTAAATATAAAGTTACAGAATTTGAGAAAAATGAGGCTAAAACAGTGAATTGGCTGGACGTTTGAGAGTACATTGTGATCTTTTATTTCCCCCCTTGTCCATTTTTCTGTATTATTCCTTTCTTGCCCTGCTTCCTTCGCTTTTTTCAGCTTGAAACCAAGAACATTCCTCTTCAGTGAACACAGCCAGTTTTTGTGTGTCTCTGTTTTCCTTTTTTTTTCTCATCTCTTTTTGCTGTTCTTCAGCTCACTATTTTGCTCTGAGGTTTATCCTATTTGAGTGTCAAGTCTCTTGGTAAGTGCACACTGACACTGGTGGTGTTAGCCTAAAGCCCTGGCTACTAATGAGAAGTTCAAAAGAACAGACTCGCCACAGACACAGTTTAAAGAGTATGAAGGAGACAAAGGTTTACTTCTCACGGTAGTAACTCTGCTTCATTCCTACACCCTTCCTTCCTATTCTGCAGCGTTGACTGTTTTTTTTTTCTCCTCTACTGCTGATCTCCACCTCGTTTCAGCTGTTTCTCTTTTCTTGCCAAATTTTTGGGATCCGTTTCAAATTTGGGTCATCAGTTGAAGAGCTTACACAGCCCGCATCCTCATGGGCATTGCATGGCGGAATTGGTAGTTTGACTTTTTTTTTTCTCTCTCCCCAGTGACAGAAGAGTTTTATCAAACTGATATTGAAAAAGAAAATATACAGTTAAATCATCTGCAATATCCCTGATACCACCCATAGAGGAAATAATAATAATTTCAGTGAGAGCTCTGGTGAATGACTGTTAGATGACTTGATCCTCCCCATATGACAAATAGATGAGGCAGGCCAAATGAGAGTGAGTGTGCAAGAGGGAGAGAGAGGTGAAAAAGAGAGCGATAAGAGGGTTGTAAAGGTCAAGTAAATGCCAGCACTTAAGACAGCGCTAAAGAGCAAGTTTGTCGGTCACATAAAAATGAGACACTGAACCTCAAGTCACACTTAGATTTACACAATCTTAGTCCTTTAATTTTTGATTGCAGATTTTGTTTGCAAGCTTTTATGATTTATCAAAAGCATGTGTAAAAGGCATGGTAAAGTGTACATTTGTAAGTTGAGCTTGTATGTTTGCATTTCTGAAGCAGACATGTTTTAAAGTGAGAGTAGACTTATTAGCTCGTATTAAAGCAGCAGTGAGTCACAAGGCCACATATTGTTTTTACGGCTGGGAATTATCACTGACTCCCTGAAGAACAGGTCTGTAGTGTTTTTGCATGTGGGTGCTTCAGCTTGCCTATCACTGGGACATAATAACACACGAGATCTATGCCTTCACACACACAGTCTCTGGGTTTTTACAACCAGAGCCATATTAGCATTCTAATATATTACCAATCCTTCACAAAAGCAAAGTGAAATGAAACAAGTCCACATATGCAGGGTGCTTGCACCCCTAAGCATCTTCATTTTTGTAAATTATGTAAACCACATAAGCAATGTGTAGAGAAAAGTTTCTCCCCATGATAGGATTTCAGACAAAGTTAATATTCCATCAATATATGGTGACGAGAGGCTGACAGGTAAAATAAGACACTTAGCAAACATTTTAGTATACTTTGCTTTGGAGAAGAAGTTAAGATTTTTTTTTATTGTCAATTTTTGTATGCACTGTAGAAATTACATGGCTTCAGCAATAAAGAAATGTCATGATTTTCACTTGTATCCTGATGAATTGCAACAAATAACTTGATCTGAATCTCAAAGTTATGCAACCAACTTTTCACATCTTCTCTATTTTATCCATGTTTTTTTCCAAACAACCTGTTCCTGTTTGTGTTTGCCTTTTTGCATATCTCTTTCTCTCCTGTGCTCGCCTTCACACCCTTTTTTCCCTTTCTTCTGTCCCCTTCTTCGTTCTCCTCTGTAGACCTGATCATGCGTGTCCATAACAAGGTCCATGACCTAAGTTATGTCCTCTGTCCCTACTTTCCTACCATAGCACCCTCCTCCCCTGGTGTCGACTCCGCCCCTTTGCAGCGCACAGGAAGCCACGGCACGGGAACGGGAAGCTACAGCCGTGGAGGGACCAACAACTATGCCACAGTGGGGCCAGGATACACCTCAAGTGGAAGTGGCGATGTATATGGATCGGATCCTTATGTGGCAGACCCCTACCGCACACTGCAGTACTGCCCTTCGGTGGTGGAATCTCCCTACAGCAAGTCAGGACCAGCTCTACCACCTGAAGGCAGCCTGCAGCGATCCCCTTCCATTGACTCCATTCAGAAGGACCCGAGGTAGGATGAAAGCAATGGTGCTGAGTATTGTGTCCATGTTACAGCCTTTTGTCTAACTGATTGTGCTAGGATATGTACACACTGCTTGGAGGCACTTTTGCCACCCTATTGTGATATGAAACTCAATACATTTGCAGAGACATACAATTACAGGCCTTTCCTAACTTAATCTTAAACATATTACAGCAGTTTCACACATGCTGAACCTTATTCCATCCCATCACAATGTCTGGCTTTGGGACTTTTTGCTGATAGGAGTCTCAGTGGTTGATTTTTGTCCTTAGTCCAGAGCACACATTGCCCATTTCATCCAAAAAAGATCTGACGTATTGATCCGTCTTATCACAGTGGATGTTTCCAGTGTGTGGTGTTCCATTCCAGATGTCTTTGTGCACAGACCAGTCAATACTTCCTCTGGTATGTAGCTCTACATTGTAGTGCTTCACAAAGTTTCCCAAAGTAATCTTTTACCCATGTGTAGTTATATCAATTATTAATAAATGACCTTCCTTGATATAGTCCTGTCTTAAAGATAAAAGATCACAAATGTCCATTTTAGACTTGTGCCCTTATCTTTTTGCACAATGAAACTCCTCTAAGTTCCTTGAGTTTATCGTTTATATTATGCTTCGTATAAAGAAAAATATGCAAATATCTTGAGTTGAGTTGAAAGGACCACACATTTTTTTTCCACTTTTTTTTTTTTTTAAATTAAAGTGGAGCTCCTTTGTGCCTCTTATTATTGTTAGAAGACTCAGGCTGCCATGATTTTATACCAAAATATCTTGATTGTATGTCTAAATATGTGAAATAGTAATCATAATTTAATTTTAATGAGAATTTAAAAAAAAAATCTAATTATTACTGCCCATGCATTTATTTCTTATTTTCAATGTGCTCCAAGAAAAAAGTTGTTTTTTATTTTGTTAATTTTTCTATACCATCTCAACTTTTAAGCTGAAGTCCCCAGTTGATTTGTAGATTTTACATTTAGTTTTAAGTACACTTGAAAGTCCCAAATTATACTACCAATATGTCACATTTTGTAGATGTCACAGCAGAAGTGTAGATGTTATAGCAGAAGGGTAACTGCTCTTTCTGTTGAGCAGCTACATAGAATAATTGATATTTGATTTTCACATTTGTGTTTTAATACTGACTTATATCAAAATTAGTGTGATAATCACTTGGTTCTTTGGTGCATTATTTATCCAACAGTCAGCACAAAAAGATCTGCTGGTTAAGTCGTTTACTAGACCTGAGCTTTTTTTTTTTTTAAAGTTTTGAGACCATTTGAAACCAAACGGTTTTAGAAACACTGGAACACCAGAGTCTTAGTCAAAACAAACCAGACAGAAATTGAAAATGACCTAATTACAAATTCTTCAGGCATCTCTTTGAGCTCTCTGTCTTAGAAAAAAGTTGTGAAGGTTGACTCTGGTGTCATTCCTCCCTTTGTGGAAGGATTTTTTTTAGACCATTAGAAGTGAATAGTTTATTCAGTGGAATAAGAACTGAAAGATTGCTTTGAAAGATCACACTATACTTCTGCTCAACTGAATGCCTGCAGGAGACCAGATATTACATTAAACACACACAAATGACTGCTTCCTGGAACAAAAACCATTAATTCACAATTTCTTTAAACATCTGTTTATTACTGCAATAAAGTTAAATATGTCAAATGTAAAACTTTAGTTTATAATAATTTTTAAATTTTCAGACTAGTAGTCTCTTTTGGTTATTTCTTGCCTCAAGTTTCTCTTAAAATAAGTTCCATATTGCTAAATAAAATACTTAGAATATGACTGCACTGGGGTATGATTTGGATATGCTGTATCAGGCAGAGATTCAGAATTGAAAGCTATCACTTTAATATACTAAAAAAACACATAATTATGTAATCATATTGCTGATTTATGAGTTTACACTGGACCAACAAATGTCTTCCGAACCTGGGGGAAACTGCTCCGTATCCTTCACTGAAGCCTGACTTGACCCTCACCAGAAATGTTACTGCACTTCCAGTCAACATACATCACGTTGTGATTGATCTGCTTTGTAACATTGTATTTGGTTATTTGTCCTTTATCATCATTGTTGTTGGGGGCTCAGTGTTAACAAACCTTTAAAGCAGGATAAACTGTTAGCGGTCTTAAAGCATGAGGCATGGCAACACACTGAGGAGCCCTGAATTTTCTTTACTCGGAAACTAGTGTATTTACAGAACAGCTCACCAATGGCAGGATGGTTGACAGCAAGCATAACAGCAGTTGGTCTTTCCGTCATGCAAAGTCCCACATGTCTAGCCTCTCTGTCTCTTGCCATCCATGTCTGTGACTCTGAGGCTTGGCTCTAGCTTCAGCCTCTGTCTCAGACCCTGCTTCTAGACTCTGCCAGCTTCTCCTCCACTACACAGCTCTTATATATCTACAGTTGAAACCATTGCCACTCAGTGACTGGCCCCACAACTCACACCGTATAAATAAATCACTATTTACAGGCTAGCTCAAAAAATTTACAAACAATGTACATTGTGATTAACAGAATCAAATGAGTTAAATGAAACTAAAAAAAATCCCTTCACACCTCAGTCTCTGAACTCCAACTTCATGGTCTGTCCCAACCCGATGATTAGCTGGTAATCCACAGCAGCTTGGATCTTTAGTCTACTCAGCTTATCTCAGTGTTGTTGAACTTTTTGCTATATTTAATGTTTTCACACCCCTCTACTGACTTTTTTTTTTTTTTTTTTAAAGCGACTAGCAACTTTTTTCAGGTGTCATTAAAGACTTTTGTAGACTAACTTGAAGGCTCATATCTTTCTCATTCTTCTCAGTGAGTAGCCCATGCTGCTGTGGGCCCTTCCCCCATACCAAAGGGCTCTCAGGCAGTTCGGTCCTCCAGCAGCACTCTCTCTCAGCTGCAGCCGCAGCAGGAGACTTTTATCTCTGCAAATGTATCGTGCATCTGCAAATCTACAGCTGGCTGATCTTGCAACGGCCCAGTGCCATTGAATAATAAATCATAATTATTATTTATATATAAATCCTATTAATGTAATAATTAGACCAAATTATCAGAGGTGCTGCACTACCTTGTAGTCAGGACAAAAGAGGAGGGTTGGAATTGTGACAAAAAAAAAAAGGAAAAAAATGAATTGCAGGTCTCAATGATACTTTTTACTCCCTTTTTTCCATCGATCCCAGGACTTTATTCCTCTCTCCTGATGGCATCCATTACAATTATATACAGATTGTAAAGCCAATAGCTACTTTCCTTACTGAGGATTTGGCAACACTGGCCAAAGTAAACATAGAGCAAACTTGAAGTAGTCTTCTCTTTATTTCAGAAATGTCTGCAGTTTGAAAATACTTCAAATTGGAAAGTGAAGCACTACAACAACTTCTACTATTTACAGTTTGGGAATTAGTTGAGTAGAAATTACAAAGCTGCTTCTTCTTTTTCTTATTTTGTGTGGATTGCCAAAGTATCGAATTGGGACTTGATATCAGCTGATACTTAAAACTGAATGACTCGGACCCAGACTTGGGAACAAAAAAGTGTGACTGTGACATCCCTAGCATCTAGTGTTTGATGGTGTAATAACAGAGCAACAACAAGTATAGAGGCAGCATCAGGTATAAATGTCACCTGCCACTTAAATCCTCTGTAAGACCTTTTAAGTCTTTCTACATGTATTATTGCAATATAGAAGCATAAGTTACACATTTAAAAAAGGTTTTCAGAAGCTGATGTCACTAATAATAACTTTCTCCAAAGTAAATTCAAAAAAGCTATTTAGCTTTGTTTGCAAGGATGATGTCACAGAGCCATGAAGCAAATTTTCACCCAGATGAGCTGGTCTGTCCTCAGATGTATTATTTTGTATAAAAACAAAGCAACTATTAAATGCTGTGCTACTCCAGTCACATTCAAATTATATTGGAACCTCTTCACTTCCTTTATGTCACGCTGAGTGTAAAAACGTCCTACTGGGCTGTGATCCATTCTATACTTTTGTCTCCACAATTAAGCAAAGCTCACTCTACCCACTTATTGATATATATTTCACAGGACTCTTGATGTATAATTCTTTTAATTACAGAGTGGGAGACTGACACATATTTATCAAGCCTCGACAGCTGCTATCAATCATAGAAAGAGGAAAAAGAATAGAAAGAGTGTGAAAGGGATGAAAAACAGGAGAGCGAGGGCAGACAAGATTTATTAAAAAGAACTGCAATGCTGGAGAAGAAATGATTGAATTGCCTATACACAGCCAAATGAACATATAATCTTCCATAAGATTCTTAACTCTTCTGTTGATTTTTTGACTAATTTAATTGGTTATCTATGACTGACAGTCATATTGTGAATAAAAAGCAGAATTCCTAAGAAGTACATTGTACTTACATATGATTTTGCAACCAAAAAAGGTTGTAAAAAAATGTCAAAAAGTCGCTAAATTTAGTTGGCACCTTTGTAATCCAAAGAGGTTTCCTCCTGTGCAGGGTCAAGGTGTGTGTGTGTGCTGTGTGTGTTGTTCTTTTAGAAAGGGGTGTGAAACTGAGTGACACGTACATCTAGGTACATTTTCCAACTATGGGTAGTAAAAAATAGAAATGTGTGCAGGTTGCCAAAGACATTTCTGCACCCTTTAATATACATAAGTGGTCCGTTCTTGAATTAACATTGATCTCTGCATTCATGGTGTGGATAAACAGCAAATTCTGCTCTTTTCTGTGTTTAGCTTCATCCATTTTCTTTACTAATTTCATTCAGTGTGACTCCATGTTGGACTTAAGCCCATCCCAGCTTTCTTGGTCCCTAGGCTGGTAGCTTGTGTAATGTAAGGCCATGTATAGACAAATAGGCATGCATAAACACTCATGCCACTTAGCTGTATCTGAGAATGGACCTGTGCACTTTCTTTGAATGAAGTGACATTTCCCTGAACTTCTTAATCACCATCCATATTAATAAAAATTTTGGGCATTTTGTCTTGTCCCTCACAATTTGTATTTTCTTCATAAATTTAATACCCTATTTTATCTAATTATCCAGTCAACCCGATCAAGGACCCACTTAAGACATTTTTCCAAGGGTATTTGCTGTAATTTAAATTCCTGAGCGAAATAACTAAAATACAGAGGGTAGTTAAAGATGAAAAGTCGGCTTATAGGCACTTTACAATAAAACAACGCTTTCTATGTTTGGTATTTTAACTTTTAAACAGTTAAATTTACTTTACAACTCAAGGAACTCTTTCGTACAAGCTAACTAGAATCAATTCCTTACTTGTATGTGCAAGTATATGCTCTTCAATTCAAGTCAGTTTACCTGCATTCGCCTCAGTTCAATTCTTCCCTGCACCAGTGGAAAGTTCATCAAATATACATTTGCTCACTGAAACAAACAAACAAAAAAATGTGTTTAACTTGTGTTTAACTCCATATTGATATCATCACAATTAGGCCTATCTCATATTTCTGTGTGTCTGTGTGAGAACCACTGAACCATTATTCTAGACCTATCCTAGGAGCAGAAGTATATCTTAAAGTTTTCCTGGTCTATCAGACATCAACTTGATCTTTACTATTCCTTTAACTGGTGTTGCTTAATTGCATTAGAAACTGAGAAAACGGCTACCTGAAAGCTACCTTTTAAAACCTCTTATTGCCTTCTCTTGCTTTGTGGGTATCATTTACCTTCATTTTCAAAGTGCTAGACATCAGCTAAGAGGATTCTATTCCTGATGATTGTGAGAGCAATGTTTAAAGATTCTATACATTTATCAAGCTTGAAAGGCTTTTTTTAAAAAAAAAAACTCTTTAACTTACAGAGATGTTCTCATCTTTTACCTATTTATAGAAAGGGCTCACAATTTTTTTTACATTCAACACTGGAGCCATTTTAGTGTATTTAATATCACTAAATTAGAGCTTTGTGTTACATTTCTCTTTATCAGGAGGTTAAATGCCCTCCTACTCAAACTTCACTCTCTGTCTCACTGTAATTGGATCTAGTGGAGCTAATATGAAGTGCTAAATGAGTTAGCAACTATTAGAGACAAGGAACACTGAGTGAGTGCAGAGGTTATGTGTGTCTGCATTAGTCTGTATGTATCAGACAGAGATAAAGATAACCTCTTAAGACCCAATGGGTTTTTTTCTTGTTGTTTTCAGGCCCCCTTGAAGCACAATTAAATTATGGCATAGACAAGCCAAGATGTGATGTCTGCATATGTGGACGTCAGGTCTTAAATAAAACAGTGTGTATTTAGAAGGATGCAGATTTTCTTTCTTTCTTTAAACAGTTCTAACATAGCATATATTATCCAGTTTCCATAGATTGTAGTCTATGCATGTGTGCATGGTAGCCAGTAACACAAGTAAAGAGGCTATGTTAAGTTGAGCGTGATGAAGTGAAGTGATGACTGTAAAATGAAAACTCAACCCATTGCGGATGGAAGTGAAGAGAGAAGTCGGGGGAGGAAGGACGTAGCTGTGATGTGGGTAAGGGGAAGGAGGAGGGAGGTAAGAATTGGAGGGTATGAGGAGAAAGGGAAGGAAGCTGAAGAGGGAGAAATAGAAGAAAGCAGAAACATGAAGACGAGAGACTCATAACTAGGGAGGAGAATTTAATGAAGAAAGAAGAATGGAGAATGGTAGGTAGATGACAGTAGGAAAAGATGAAGTTTTAGAAACAGAAAAATAATGATAGAGGAAAAGGTCTAATGTAGATTATCATCTCTTTTTGAGGTTTTGTTAGCTTGATCCCCTGTAAGAGCTTAGTGTGAAAACAATCTCACCCCCACTGTGTTTCCTTGTTAAAATAAATATTAAAAACATTCCTGGCAGTGAACTGATGAGCACAGACATACAGAACCAATACATGCAGGAAAGAAAGCAGAAACTAATAAGGAAAGGAAAGGGGAGGAAAGGGGAGGAATTAAAGGGAATTAGAGAATATTAAGAGAGAAAAGTGCAAATAGTCATTTGTTTAGAGAATAAGATATACATTATGCGATTGAGTGCAAAAAAACAGAAAGCGAATAATACAAGACATCAAGGGAGAGAAAGATATGAACATTAACTCAGGGAGGATGGGAATTAGGGACCATGGAGGAGGGCGCTTTGGTTATTGTTTCAAACCTTGTGAGGTTAGGAAGCATGTGAATCTGTCAGTCCGAAAACATCATAAAGGAAGAGTTACAGCTGGTGAGGGACATTCACTGAGCTGCAGAAATGATAGCTGGCATGAAGAGAAATTGTTCCATTCTGATGTGAAACAAGACTAAATTAATTTTTCTACTGAGGGGATGAGATTAACGTATCTAACCAGACAGTTTGAAACATAAAAACTACACCTCACTATGAGATGTAGTTTTATGCTAATTTAAGTGTTCTTTATTTAACCCCAGGGAACCCAACAGCCTTTTTTTTTTTTTTTTACATGGGGTATCAGCAAAATGGTGGTCAAGTTTGACCCCATGGGTTCTCCAGGGTTAAATCAATTTTTTTATTTCCGTGAAATTACTACCATGATATATTGGCATGTACATATGTTTTTGGTTTTTTTTTTTAACACTGAATAAGAAGTATTTCCATTTTTTATTAAAGTGGTAGTTTGATAAAAACATATCAACTACTGTTAAAAATTGTACTTTTCAAAAACCTATCATATGAGTCTAATGGTTAAAACTTCTTTGGCAATAGACATATAGTAAGTGGATTCAAATAATTGCCCTTTGTTCATTATTTGCTGGGAATTATTGCACTACATGAATTTGCTATTTACAGTATCATGCTGAGACTTGATCTGGTCTGACATATCACTGTCACTGCTTGCTATTTATTGTCAGTGTCTATTTGCTAAGAGCCTAAACACATCAGTCTATTTATGGAGAATCTGAAGTGGTCACCAGTGACTGTGTACGTCTGGGTGTGGGTGTATGTATTTGCATGTGTGTGAAATATAAGTGATAGCATGTGACTAATGCAGTGCAATGTGTCACACAGTCTGAAGGACAACAGAGTGAGGGGTGGAGGGAAGGAGGAGGGTTATCATACATTGATGGTGCTTGTTGTCACTAGGGTATATTTATGTGCACATATGTGAGAGAGATCCATAGTACCTATATTCCTTTACTGACACCATTTTCTGTTTATGGAAGTAAACTGATGTGTATTAGATGTGGTCATGTGAGACTCCTTAGATAGGAATTGTGCTTTCCAGTGGAGCAGCCTGTCCTTCTAAGAGTGCGTGGATGTGCACATTATTGAAGGTCTTTTCTTCTTGATGGTTTTCACATTTATCCTTTTAATGTTTCAGTGATCTCACATCATACATAGATATA
>JAOWBL010000013.1:4651533-4703962 GCA_028564865.1 Zenarchopterus dispar
ACACACATATATATATATATATATATATATATATATATGGCCTTGGGGTTGACAGGATTATCAGCTGGTGATGTGGTACTAACATTAACAGAGATAGCTGCCCCAGTCCCTGCCCACGTCTTGCACATCAGCAGTGAGGCTCTTCCTGCTGCCCACCAGAGTGCAGGAATTGTTAAAGAAAAAGACAGAAAAAAATGCATTTCAAGAAAGAAAGAAAGAAAGAAAAATTTAGCAGTTGACGAGTATGCGGGTTGCTACTCTCCTTGTTTCCTACATAAGAAGGTTGGACATAGGTAAGCTTTTGTGATTAGTTGAGTAAATTTTTGGACACTAAACAGTGTTCTCAAATTAACTGAATTCACTGCTGTTGTAATTTAACATATTTGATTAAGTTAAGAATCCTTAATAAATCTGATTGTACTTGTACTTAGGTTGAAGTTAACACAAGCGACAACATTAGCAATAATTTAACCCGCTTGAAGCTGAAGGTGACTGGAGTATGACACTGAGCACAGGTATAGTTCTATTATTATTCTACAAAAAATGGATTAATGTAGTTTTAAAAAAAAAAAAAAAATATATATATATATATATATATATATATATGTATATGTAATGAAAAAATAGCGGTCAAACTTTCTTCAGGCATTTCCCAGTAGGGTAAATCAACAAGGCTGACTATTTTCCCTGTAGAGCATCTTAATGAAGTTGAACTTTTAATTAAAAAACCTGGCAATACATCCAGTTGCTTTCTTTTGCATCTTCACCTGAATCCGATTCTGGGTTTTGTTTATCTGTTGATTTCAGAAGTGTTTTCTTATTGAGGGTACCCCAAATGTACTTTACCTGAGGAAGAATGGAGAAACATTTGCACACTCTAGCAAACACTGAACAGATGCTCTGGTGTATGAAAACAACAGCACCACCATATTAAAGTTCAGCATTGGCAAAGATTTACCCACGTTCCATTCTCAGACATGCTGAGGACTTAAGCAATAGTGCTTTCTTTCTACCAACTGAGTTTATTGACAGACACAAGGTGAATATTTACAATAAAACTATGAATTAAAAGACAGAGTAGCAAAACCAAATGATGAATTTAGAAAAAGAAAGAAGGGGATAAATACTAGTCTTTACATCATTTATTTTTATTTTACTCTCCTCTGTTAGCTGTCTTCATCCTTGTTCTGACACACTGATGAAAGATTGATAGTCAGGACTTAATTAGCATCTGCTTTGGTATGCACACTGTCAGTCTGTTCATTTCTGACCCTCCAATCATTTAACTAACATGTCAGACCTTGTCCAATCAGATTAAGGCCAGTGGGACAGGCTTCCTGTGTGGAGCTGTCACTCAGAAGCATCATGGGTACTAATAATGGATTTGATTTGAGGATAACAGATCTAAATAATGCAGTTCAAAGACTGTCTTTACTATTTTGCAGCATTTTACAGATATTGGTGGAATCCAGCAGGAGAATGTTACAGTTCTACACCATGTTGTTAGATAGGAACTGCTGTCTTGTTAATTCCATGTGTCCTGTCATCATTATGAGTGATAGTTGAATTTGTAGAATATGTCATCAGTGTTGACTTGTGAATGTAATTCTTTACAATTCATGGTTATGGTTTTAAATAGAAGGTAAACTTTGTGAAGAAACCTTGACCGAAAAAAAAGAGAATGAGGAGGTGTTTTGAATAGACAGAAAGTTTTTCGTAGTAACTACACTTTCATATATTGTGCATTCTTGTAACATTTGGCCTTCAGCCTATGTTTCTGTGTAGTATTATTCATGTTGTGATGACCAAAATCCATATTCATTGGATGCATCTGATGAAGATAAAAAAAGTGAGGGAAAGAAGGAGGTAAATTATAAAGAGAAGGCATAGAAGGTTGCTTTAAGTGCCGAGCATTCATAGTTGATGAATGTGGAGGAAATGAAAGTAAATCTCTGTAATTTTATTGAAAGTCTTTTTTTTCCCATTCCCAATTATGTAATTATTTCTCTACCCCCACCCTTGACCCCTGGCCAACCAAACCCCTTTGTCAACGACTTTTTTTTTTCACCATTTTAGTCTTCTCTGGCGTTGCGGCTCATGCTTTCACTGAGAGTATTATACTTCCTCTGCTTCCTCAAGAAATTCCGAACAAACCCATCTAACCAGGAACATGGAGCTCAGCGAGGCAAAGTGGCATCTGAATTATTCTCATGTTGGTGTGCTGTTGCAAGAACATAAAGGACTGGTATATATATGTTTTTTTTAATAAACAGGGATACATAGCAAAATACAAAGCATTAAGTGATAAAGTTAAATAAAGCATATGCGACATAAGGAGCAGCACATTATTATTCAGATTTCATAGAAGCTGTTTGAGTATTTAATCTGGTGACATTTCGTCTTTGATCTTTCCTCCCTTTGCAGGTTCTTTGCATCTTGTTGTTTCACATCCGTGCTGTGTTGCCTGGTGGTGCATCTACCAAGGCAATAGTTCTCATTAGTACCTCTGCTGACATGGCTGGCATCTTATCTGAGGGTTATTTTTCTCTTTCTCCATTCATTTTTTCCTTTCCTGTCAGCTTCATCCTGCCCATTGAATCCTCAAATGCTCTGTTTCTTGCCTCAACTCCCCTTCTTCATTCTTGCTCTGTTTCGCTCTTTCTCTCTCTCTTCTGCCTCTCTCAATCTGACTCCATCCCTACCAGGGGTTCTTAATTAATGGCGGGCCGTGATGCTTATCTTATCAGTAGATCGCTCTGCTTTCTATTAACTACACTGACAGAGCTGAAAGGCCGTAGGGGATCGATGACACACACACCCACACAGACACACAGCCATCCACATCAGCACAGCATCAGATGCAGACATATACTTAAGTACAGACACAAATTAATATGAATACTCTTGCAAAAGCAAACACACACTTGCACACATACCCAATGAGAGAAACCAACAGGCACATAACCATTGTGTCCTCATAAACACACATCATGATCCTATCTTAATCTTACCACACACCCAAACAAACTGCCCTGATGATATCTGACTGTGTGATTTTATGGAGCACTATTTGAGGGTCTCTCCTCCTAAATCCTCTAAAAGCCTTGGGAATCCCTCCCTCCTCCCCTCATTGCCTGTCTGTATCTCCCCTCTACCTCCTTCCTTCAGTCCTGCTTTCTGCCTGAATGAAAGCTTATCATTCAGCAGATAAAGAGCCGGACATGCTGGAGCTCGCTTTATCTTTGAGAGCCATGTTTACTCCCTGTGAATGTGGTGCTTTTCACAGATGTTTCATTGGCCACATTCAGTTGATCTCACAGAGACGAGAACACTGTGTCAAAGCTTTGTTTTCTCTCATCAAAGGGAAAAAACACTTTAGATGCACACATATTCTTACAATTCTGTGCTCCATCTATTTTAACTCCCCAGGTGGGTCAATTACCCACCATTTGCAATATTTTATTGTTTGGGCTAACTGAGATAGGGGGTTAAACATACTATGATTGCTTGATAGGGATTACATTAGCCACATTTTGGCAAAGAGCTGCAGTCAAGAAGGCACAAACAACAAAATCCATTCTGAAACACCACGATCGATGCGAGACTCAAAATTTCCACTTTTTTGTCAGATTACTTTAAAAATTCACAGAGAGCTCTTAGATGGAGAAACAGAAAGAGAGACACTGAGAGGAGTACAAGAAACACTTTAGTGGTTATTGGAACAAATATAACACTAGTTTGTAGCAACACACTTGTGTACATGTGCACAGTCGTTCACCCTTTCTGGCAAACTCATAATCTCCTCATTTACGGGATCGCAGCAGAACAATTATCAGCATGGGCTAATACAATAAAGGAGACTGTTTCCCGGGTATTAGCAAGGGACAAAACATTTATTTCACTTTGTCCACCATCTTCACAGAAGTGTAAACTTGTAATGGTTGAAAGTACAGAACATAACTCACACTGTTCATCTGCAGACAGACTGAAGGCAGTAGAATTTCTGCAATGCTGGGTTATTCTTGAAACATTTGTACCTTTGTTGTAACTTCTCACCTAACTTGACACAGCATGATTTGGAGTCATCTTTTTGTCTTTTAGCTTGCACTGTCTTTTTGTGGCATAAAGATAGATTTTAGCAGCTGGGCCGGCACTAGATGCCCTTCAGAAGAAAATCATTACTGATGCCTGAGCCAGATTTTTACCCATTTATTTGTAAGGATTCATTGATTCCATTTGCTTAACCTTCCCATCTTTAACTCGTCTTGTTTCCTGTGCCTGTGATGGATGGAAATTTGTATATTTTGCCAAACTGAGCATTTACAAGTCTTTTATATAATTCCTGTCTTACTCTGTTACTTGTTTGTATAACCATCACTTAGAAGAGAGGTTGATTTTCTTACATATGGTTTTCATCCTTACCTTTGTGTTTATCTTTATGCATTTACTGTGTAACAGAGTCGGAAAAAGGCTGAATTTCTAGCTGACAGGAAAATCTGTGTTTCTAGTAGACTCCTATTGGGCTTCTTTGATGGAATGCATTGTGTTTGAACTATGTGGTTTGTTAATCTTCTAAAGGAATCAAAGTTCTTCTGCATGTCTGTTTCTCTACAGAGAGTTTGGGTGGAGAGATCCGGAGCTGCCAGAGGTGATCCAGATGTTGCAGCACCAGTTCCCATCAGTGCAGTCCAATGCTGCAGCCTACCTACAACATCTCTGCTTTGGAGACAACAAGATCAAAGCTGAGGTATGTTGGTGTGTGTGCTGTGGAAGTGATGTGTGCATCTGATCATTTGCAAGGAGAACAACTGTCAAACGGACACATAGATACATCAAAATGTGTGTATGACAAATCAAGTGACTCATTTCTGCCAAAGCTTTGGGAGGGAGAGTTCTTTTTCTTTTTTTGAAGAAACAACACATGAACTAACCAGATCCAGAAGTTCTAATCACATTTTTTTTTACTTTCCAATACTGATTCAATACTGCACAGATCCAATACCAGTGCTACTTTAAAACTGTTGTTTTTATTTTTAACAATCTTTACCTTTAAGCTTATAAAATAGTTATTGCTATAATTGTTGCATGGCTTAGCATGGGTTACACTCTTTCTGAAGAATGGATAGGCACATGCAAACAATAAGTGCCACTTCATGCCTTCCATCTAGCATGACATTGACAATAAACTAAAATTATATAAAGAATATCAGTACAGCATGGTGGCTGTGATATAACCAACAAACTGCTGCTCCAAATACTCAGTTAAGCACTGAAATCTGATGTTTTGTAACACCAGCGACCCAGTGAATTCTACAATTTTCTCTGTTATTACTGTTGCTTTCTTTGATACTTTTTGTCATTTCTGAAAAGCCAACTTCAGAGTTTCCTTTTTTTTCCCCCTGTTTCTTTTTTAGGCTTAATAAACTTGCTTTTAGAGCGACAAAGATGAATTAAGTTTCTGTATTTAAAAATGAAGTTGTCTCAAATGGGGCATAGATGTAAATATTCGTAAATCCCGATACCCTTACTTTCTGTAGAATCTGTGAGTATTTCTGATGCAGGCATCGGACTTGGAACAACTCTATTATTAATTAAAAAAGCATGCTGAAATTTCCATGCTGAAACTGCCCCTTCTACTGAGTTGCATTGAGGTAATAAAGTTCAATTAGTCCCAAAGCAGCAAGTTTGTCTCCCAAAAGCAATCTTGCAAGCAAGCTCCTTTGAAACACTTGAATAAACCCTTTAATAAAGCTGGTGGCACTCAAAATCAGTGGCAGCGGCACAAGCAGATCTCTCGCACACTTACCTGTAGGTCTTCACTTCTTCTAACACACTGTTTTACCTTGAATTACTTCACAATCCATTTCCTGGTACCCCAGCAAGGACATGTACCTTTTGTGTATTAAACTGATTTCAGTAGAGACACGCATTTGCAAGTAATACAACATTGCTTAAATGTTTATTAGTACATAAGCAAAAAGTAAAATAAAAGAATAAACACTAACCCAGTGTGTGTGGGCATGAAAATAGGTGTACATCACATTCCCCAAAAAATAGGGGAAAAAATGCTGAAATGTTTATATTCACCAAAAGGTGCTTACATGTTTAATTGAAGGCAGTTAAAGTGACATAACTGTCTTTCAGTATCAACTTATGTATCCCACTGATACAAACACATACACTTTATTGCAGTCACACCAACATTGATGAAATCCATGTTTGCCCTTTAGATCAAACTTGATTGATCTCACAGTGGGGAAATCCACTGGCCACAGCAGCTCGAACACATAATCAAGTGCAAAGAATCAAATACTATAAACAAAACTGCACTATATACCAAAAAAGGTAAAAATAATAATATGGCCTAAATACAACATAACTGCGCGATTGTTTGGGAAGTTATTGCACATCTGAAAAGTGACACGAGGAAACAGAAAAAAATAATAAACTAAATAAGTCCAGGATATAACTAAACTGCAGAGTTGTACAGTCTAAACACCGTTTAGATGAATAATCTGCGGTAGCACTCCTTCCTACACTGAGGGTGGATCAGTCTGCCGCAAAAAGAGCTTCACTAATTAACACAGAGCAGATGGTGTCCATAGGGCATCATGATGCTATAGGTGCCTCATTTTATTTGCTAATGTTTATGCAGCCCATGGTGTCCTTGTGCGCAGTAGCAAGACTCTAAAGCCTTTGCTTCAGTACCTGCACCTGCCAAGTCAAATCAGTTTTGTGAGTGAAAGGAGAGGAGAGAGCCTCTAGTCTGTCATCTATGATGCTGCACGTACAGCTTCTTTGATTGACAGTCAACATCTGACCAGTGACAACTCAAAGCAGAGCACTACTTTAGGTAAAGAGATGGTGAGGAAAAGGCACTTTGAGATTGGTGCAAGTGAGAGAAAAGTGAACAGAAAACAAGAAGATACTCATCTTCAAGCTTTTCTGGTATATTGTAAAATGTAAACATTTAGCCATATTATACATTTCAAATTTACATAACAGAAGTGGATATTTAGCTATTTCCAGCAGCAAGTTTTAACCAAGACACCCAACTGGTGATCTTTGAAACAGTGGAAATAGGAATTAAGTCAGTCATGTTGTGTCTGACATGGGTCTGGCTGCAACTGTTTATTATTTATCTTTGAAGTTACTTTATGTGTTCATTTCAGATTTCTGACATGTTTATTCACTTTTGATTCATTTATAGAGCTAAATTCTTCAAGTTGTTTGTTGGCTTAATAAAACTAAAATACTGTGTTATGGCATCTTTTTTCTCATTGACTCACTGATGCATGTGTGGGAGTGTTCATCCAAAATGTTGCTCAGGGCCCCAATTTGATCAGGGGCAGCCCTAAATAAATCACATTTCATTCCACTCCCACTCCATCATCCATGCAGCTCCACAAGAGAAAAAACAAGTAGTTATTTCTTTCTTTTAATGGGTGTAATTGCTGTTAGTATGGGAATGTTCAAAAATAGAAATAAAAAAATAACTATCCATTGACAGGAGACAGTAGTTTTTGGCTGATCAGTCTGCTTTTTTGTCTCACTCAGAGCCAAAGTGCTCGACTCCGTACACAGTACTGAACGCAGTATTTTTACACAAAGAGTGATATCAGTGTAAAAAATTAAAAATAAATTAAGTAATAAAAGAACAAAAAATAAATACACATTGCAAGAATACATATTTCGATAGCACTACACACATAAATATGTAGTCAGCTCTACTCATTCAGTCAGATTTCATAAAAACTCAATATTATTAAAAATCAAGGATGTCAAGTGGTAAAAGTTTCAGCAAACCAGTGAAGTCTATGAAGCAGCTCTGGGGTTTTTTTCTTCCCTCACTCTCATTCCTAAGACCAGCCAAACTTTCTAGATTCTTTTGGGGTTTCCAGTTTCTGGACAACTAACCTTAAAAGTCCTAACTATGCCAGTGCAGATACATTAAAGGACTGTTTCATTTTATCACGTTATATCATTTAGTCCATTTGTCATGTTCAATATTTTGTATTTTAACATAATCTTGGAAAAAGAAATTGAATTTAAAATGGCACCATTCACAGAAAATAGTTGTACCTGCAA
Organism: Zenarchopterus dispar; assembly: GCA_028564865.1. NCBI lineage: Eukaryota > Metazoa > Chordata > Actinopteri > Beloniformes > Zenarchopteridae > Zenarchopterus > Zenarchopterus dispar. The sequence goes on from JAOWBL010000013.1 coordinate 4,659,622, forward strand.
GGATTTAAAAACAGCTGTTACTGAAACTGCTCTTTTTTTTTTAACAGTACATAGCGCAGGTGCCGCATGGACATGAGGAATTCACTGACAACATCTAACTGACAGCATAGTATACTTCAGAGGTCGTGTATATACTTATAATAAACCAGAACCATATCAGTGGAAAGAATGCGGCCCACAGCATCACCATACTTTTTTGTTTGAGTTTCATAGCTGTATCTCAATTTTATTTGGATAAATACATTTTTAACATGTATCTCGCAAATATTTAAACATCTGTCCTGTCTTTGAAGAACCAGACAGACAAAAACAGATAGTGGAAAACAAGTGAGCAGCTAACTGCAGCCAATATGGCTGGTATTTATTGCTGGACAGTGTCACACTAAAGTTCAGCTACATCAGTAATTCGTTTTGGGTGGCAGCCTCATCGATATCCATTTATCCACCAGGCCAGATGAAGAGGAGGAATGTGTCCCATGAGTTTATACTATTTCTCTGCCTCAAAACACCCACCCAACTCCCTGACATCCCCCAAATATCCCAGCCTAAATTTCTCTTTTCTTCAAGATATAAATCATGCAGACACTGGAGTTGGATCCAATTAAGTTGCTCGATTGTAAGAATTAAAATATACTCCTGTTCTCTCATTGTGTTCAGGGGAGCCGGCTGAAATAGGTTTACGTTCAGACAGTATAATAATGTATCCACCTCACTTGCTTCACACAATAACTATTGATTATGTAGCTGTTTTCACAGTCTTTATTAAGATTTTGTTTGTCAAAAAGTAGCATTTCCCCCAATTAGTTGTTACCAGTATGATGTTAATTCTGAATACACAGAAGAAAACTAGATTTGACTTAAACTCTTTTTCAGTGTTTGTATAGTTCCATGCTCACCAAAGCAAAAACCAAACAAGCTGGTCCACAATTTCTACGTACTAAAATAGTCGACACTGATTCTGAGATTATTTTTGTTTAACTTGGACAACTGTGTCAAGGGACTCAAAATGCCACTATGGAGACTTCTATATTAATTCTTAGGATGTTGTTAGATTTCCTACCAAGTCAATGTTGAAAGACATTTAAAAAACTCTAAAAGAAAAATGAATGTCTGTGTATTTTCTGATTTTGCTGAGAAGCACTTGAATAAAAACATTGCAAAGCTGGTATAACATAATAACTTCCTCAGCATCACCAAATACATCCTAAATATATCAAATTTAAACTTAAAATTACTTTTTTCTTACTATGTCAGGTAACTAGTATGTATGTCAGTTTAAGAGCAGTGCCTTTTTTCTTTTTTGTCACTCAAGCCTCAGCATCTTCTCGTTATCCCCATGTGTGGTTTATCAACTATAGCTTCAGGTGATCTTTAGCTATCATTCTTCTTTATCAGGTTTTAAATGCAACAAATCTCCTTCTAAATAAAAAAATAATTTTCATAAATGAAAACTATATCATGAGCTACTATCAGTTAATAGGCAACATGTACAGAGTGGAGTTCTAAGGCACCATTGTGACATTATGATGATGACCATCATCTTTATTATTGATGATGATGATTAATATTATTATTACCAAATTCTTCATACAATACAATAAAGTCTAAGGTGTAGCATTTTAAAGCTGTGGTTTTTACTGTTAATAATACTGAGAATTCACTCTGTCCCTTCCTGAGAACTATTATAAGTGGTCATAGGTTAATACCTTGTGCAGCCCAGTTTAGAATACCAAAGAGAGAAAGTGTTTGCCAAGGGCCAAAAACCTCAATTAATCAGTGGTTGGGAGGCTCTGAAGTGCAGTTAGCATTAGGCCAAGTGTCAGGGTGAAACAAAAGTCCACATATTTCTAGCAGCCAAACTATTTGTACAGTGCTCTTCAGAATTATTGGCGCCTGGAAGTGCTTTCTTTCTTCCTTTTCTTTCTTTTTCTTTCTTTCTTTCTTTCTTTCTTTCTTTCTTTCTTTCTTTCTTTCTTTCTTTCTTTCTTTCTTTCTTTCTTTCTCTCTCTCTCTCTCTCTGTTTCCATATATATATATATATATATATATATTTATGTGTGTGTGTGTGTGTGTGTGTGTGTGTGTGTGTGTGTGTGTGTGTGTGTGTGTGTGTGTATGTATTGATAGATGGATAGATAGTATTTTCTCATGGGGGATCACCTTGCTAATGGAGGAAAAATAGAGAAAGTGATAATGATTAATCAATCTGGAATAGTAATTTTGGTGGTCAGTTTTAACTGTCTTTCCTCGTGAAGTGGGGCACATTCTCTGTAATGGAGGAAAAATTAATAATATTAATAATTAAATAATTAGTCGAGAATTTACGACACAAACACATACATGAAAAATCTACTCTTTGTTATGAACCTTTTCTGAACACCATGCAATAATACTAAAATGTGTAAATGTATATTTTTTGTGTAGATCAAAATCATATGATGATAAAAATAATCAAATATAGTTGGAATAAACTAGGAAGTACTAGAGGAGGAAACTAAATAATCAAATTAAATAATGGAGATAATATTATAGGTAAATACCTTCAAAATATATTCTGCATAGGAGAAAAAATTACTCAGTTGAATCTCAGAAGTGAGAAGATTCACAAACCTTAAACAGAAATTTAAGAATTGACCAGTTAATGGAAAAATAGACTAAAATGAGCTATTATCTTTCTTTCAGTTAATCTGCTTATATTGTGACATCTACACAAAATCACCTGCACAGTTAAAGTCACAGCAGGGGTGTGGTCCGGTTGAGCCAAGACACTTAAAACTCTGCTATGTCGAGATGGAAGTCCAGGTGTGACTCTCAGGGACCGTGTCTCGCTGTGGCATAGAATGGATGTTGGCAGGCCGACAGACAGAAGGCTCAAATACCAGGACATGTCGGATGATCTTCACTCCTACTTCAGAGGCAGAAGTAAATGTTACATAAAATGCAAAAATATATAAGTTAATTGATGATCATCTTGCTGTCTGCAAGATAATCAGAAAATGTGCTGCTGGATCTAGAATTCGACTTGAAATAAGAGTAACTTGATGTTCCAAAATATGAACATAATACATCCATCCATTTTCTATACCTGCTGAATCCATTACTGGGTCACGGGGGTCTGCTGGAGCCAATCCCTGAACATAATGCAAAAAAGAAAAACAAAAATTATTGTCGGCCCATTGTTGGTGGGTTGAGCAAAAATAACTAAAACTGCATAATGAAATTCATCAAAATTTCTAGGCTTTGGAGGAAAGTTTGTGTACGTGAGTTCATTTGTGTATGTGAGTTCAAATTTGTGTACGTGAGCTCCCACAGCTGTTTCTCTCTGGGCAGTTGCCCTTCTTTAGGCTTCTAAATTAATTTTACACAAAGGCAAAACCAATGCCAGATACGATTAGTGTCATACAGCTCAAATTTGGTTGGCAAGTCTTTGCCAAGAATGACAGCCTCTAAAACATTTTTTTTTATTATAGACACTTCTTGTATCATTTTGCTGTAGTTTTTGTGACTCTTCTACATCTGATTCAAATGAATGGGTCATTAAGAGTTGTGCAGACTTTGATGCAAAGCTAATGTTGAGCCACTAATTTGAATCAGGTGTATGAAGACAGGGAACAATCTATATCACGCAGGAAAGCGGATTCTCGCAGACCAAAATTGGACAACCCTTACTCAAGGCATACTGCATTTTTTTCAGAAATAAGAAGTTTTCCTCCAGGAAATAATCCAAATGGGACAAACCATTCCTGCAGAGACTTCCTTTAATTGTACGGTGATTAACTTTAATTTTAACATGTTAAGTAAGACTTGTGACTCAATGGGATAAAGTTGTTGAGTTTTTTGCAGTTGCTCTGCATAATAAACCTTTGGTTCAGTTTATTGGAAGGTTCATTTTTAGAAGAAGTTGCTCAAGATCAACAAATTAAATGCATTCATTTAGAAGCATTTCGCACCACTTTAGCATACTTAGAATAAAAGAAGATGTAATTTCTCTTTCACCTGGCTGTACATTGTTTTTGAACATGGAATATGTTTGAAATCTGTTTATTTCACAGATGATTTCTTAGTATTTATTTCTTTAAAAAAACAAAAATTATCCAACATTAAATGCCTGAGATTTCAGGTGCCAATAATTCTGCCAAATACTGTAAAAGCACAAAAATATGTAAGCTTGCATATAGCTTTTCTATGTCAACATATTTCCATGGAAACAATAAAGTATCTCCCATGTGGCGCTGATTAATGCTGATGTTCCATATGTGGCGACTGTAACACACTTGTTAAATTTCATTTACTGCAATCCCAGGTGTCAGTGTGAGCCTGTGTTTCTCACTTCCTCCTCTAATGCCAGCAGCACCTGTGATTCTGAAAATCCTAGCTGTCACAACTGTTAACCGTTACAAGAAAATGCTGTCGCTATGGGTTACCAATACCCATGGTCAATGCTGAACAGCAGGAGACAAATACAAATCAATTTTTTTCTGCTAATCTTCTTTGCATGGGATAGAAGAATACATACAAAAGTATTGACAAGGTTTTGGGGTAGCTCAAAAGCAATACAAAGACATAGCAGGATGGCTTTCAGGGAATAAGAGATTTAACCATGGCACAAACAAAACAGAAAAGGGGAAAGGTGCAAAAAGCAATAGACATAATGGGAGGTAGAGGGAAGCTGTGAGGTGCAGAGGTGAAGAGTGTGGGGCAAAGGACATGCATCACATAAGGTGAAGGAAACTGTGTGGCCAGTCCAGATAGCTTCATCCGCCTTTCATTGCCTCCCATAATCCGTTTAAATTAAACAGATAAACAGAGTCACATTGGCCGATAAAACTCTGCTGCTTTATAAACACCTTCATTCTGTTCCTGCACTCACCACTTCCCAGTGCTTTCCATTAGAGGAAGCCTGCTTATGAAGTTAACTTTGAAAAACTGACACAGTTCTGGCAAAGTAAGTCTACCTGACACAGTAAAAAAAAGAAGCAGAGGAGAGAAAGACAGGTGCTCTCTGTGTGCCACACTCTAGTTGGACCTTCCATGTTCCTACTAGTCTCCTGGTGATCACAGCAGCCTGTTTCTAGTAATTAGTACAATACCCCTGTAGATCGGACCAAACAGCTCTTTGACTTCCTGAGGTTGATAGCGATCCCTGCAGTGGAGAAGTGGTGTGGGAGTGGTTTCATAAGCATGTCAAAGGGAGAAGACAATATGTGAAGTATCAGCAGGGGGAAGGCATATTTGTAATACCAGATAGACTTCAATGTGACCCCTACTGGGTTAATAGTCCTGACTGTTGTGCTCTCTCTTAACAGATTGTTTGTATCTCTTAATTTGAGCATTTAAGTATGTTTTTGTGTAAATCTACTAATCAAATACGGCATTAATTATGCAGCACCAGACACTTGTTGACTGGAGACACACATAGCAGTTTAAAAGATGGAAAAAGATTTGCAGATTTACAAATTATGTAAAGTTTAGTCTCTGCTAACTCCACAACAGCATCCTATTTTGTGTTTCCACACCAGCAAAGTGATTGATTTACAGTTGCAGGGGTCATTTCTGTCATTGAGTCCCTCATCTTGTAGACAAACTACTCTCTTGGACTACAGCTGGTGCTAGTGGTCTTTGCTCTGGAGCTTCAGTGAGCTAGGGTAATGGCATGCAAGCATTCTCTCCTTCTCCTGCGAAAACTGTTACCTTGTTTCTGCATCTGGTTCTCCCAGAGAGAAACATGCAAATCTGTCACCTGCTGCAGTCCAGGATAGTGGAGTTGTGACTCACTGGAGAAGAAACTGAGTAACATACAGGGCTGTTACGACAGCCTGGCTAGCCTGGAGGTATTACAGGACTAACTTGGACAAGCTTGTATGCAGCAGCTTCACATTCAAAATAAAATGGTAACATAGAATACAACATCTTCAAAACATGTTAAATTAGAGGAGACATCATTTGGACATGTATGTCATGTATATCTACAAAGAATCCATTGTAACTAAAGTCACTTCCTTAAAAATGAACATCTTTCAATTCTCTTTGCTTTTTAGGGGGAATTCATGCCAGCCATCCCATCTTAAATACTTCAGTTTCAGTATATCTTTTTTAATTTATGTGACAAGATGACAAGACAGTAACATAAAGCAGCTCATTTGTAAATGCAGCTTGATAAGTTTCTAATTTATTAGTGAACTCAAGCTGTGCCATTTTCTTTCTCTTCATTCATTTATAATCACATATTTGACACACTTGTGTCAGCTGAAAACCAAATTTACACCAGGCACATTTTTTCTTCTGGCAGCATGCTTTTCTTGTTTTCTTTTGTGTGTCCTTCCTGTTGTCCTTTAAATCTGTAAAAGTTCAAAATGTTGATAACAGGCTTATTGAGTTGTATGCTCTATGTGTAAAGAATAAAGTGTGAGGAGATGTTCCACATGCATTGAAAAGTCAAAAATGTGGAGAAGCTGGGTGAGAGGAAAAAAAGAAAAAAATATTTCTTTATTGCAAGATTTCTTTCCCTTGTCAGTGTAATTAAGTGTTGTTTTTATAAAAACACAGCCATTAGCTGTGTCATGGTATGCTTAATTAGCCCACATTTTATTGTTAATCTGATTGGTGGAAAAGTCAGCTACTGGAGGCTAAACACACACAGACACACACACAGAGACACACGTACACACACACACACACACACACAGCATGCTTCACAGACACATAAATAGTGACTGGATAGAAATACACTAAAGGCAGGACATTTACCATTAACAGTCTTCAGTCACACTAATAATGTTAAATTTAGATTCAAGTTTGATTTGAGAGTTTGTCGGCCTGTTCCTTACTGATAGTTTAAATAATTAAATTAATTATATTAATTAGTCAGAAAGAAGGAACTCGTAGAAAAGGCCATTGATTCAGTTCCTTTGATGTTCAGATCCGTAAACAGGGAGGCATCCAGCTGCTGGTGGATCTACTGGACCACAGGATGAGTGAGGTTCACCGCAGTGCATGCGGGGCCTTGAGGAACCTGGTTTACGGCAAGGCCAACGACGAGAACAAAGTGACCCTGAAGAACTGTGGGGGGATCCCTGCCTTGGTCCGTCTGCTGAGGAAAACTGGAGATGTGGAAGTGAAAGAACTTGTTACAGGTACTCTTTCTGTGACAAACTTGTAATTTACTTCCTAACATTTATATTTCTACAATAACTATATTCTACAGTAATGCTGTTTATCTGTGAGTGTTGACAATTTTGCATATTTAAATCCAGTAATCAAACAACTTAAAAATGGTTAATATTTCAGTTTTAAAAACTATTATAGTCCATATCTAACTAATCTTATTTCATGCCAGGTAGTTTCAGTTATTTGTCTTACTATTGTCTTTGGATATACACAAACATACAGAAACACACACTTTTACACAGGCAGCATATTGGAGTATTATTTGTTCTTTCCAGTGTCAATAGCTGTTTTCACCGAGTGACTTTGCTTCTTGCGGAATTTGTACAACTTTTTGAAAAATATATTTTTCAAAGTTTGCGATTGGCTCAACAGGAATCAAGGTTGTTCATCTTCAGTGAAAGAGTTTTATTAAATAATAATTCAGTTCTCCAACACACTCTAAGGCATGACTTCTAGCAGGAATGCAGAGGAGGCAACAATTGGAACAATGCTCGTGAACACATTTCTCCTCAGGGCTGTGTTTCATTATGTCTTTTCTTTTCACTTTCTTTCTGATAGTTATTTTTTGTTTTGTGCATGTTTTTTTTTCTTTTTTGGAAGACTTTGTATGCATAAGTGAATGCATTTAGCCTAAAAAAAAATGTGACCATGTTTGCCTCACACTCAAGTCCGACCCAACAAGTGTGGTGTTTTTGTTTTTGTTTTTGTTGTTGTTTATTTTTTGAGAAGCTGGGCAGTGTTGTTTTAACCTTGAGGATATGAAAAGTATGAAAAGTTCACTAGCACAGACTGAGTACAGCAGCCCACACACACAGATTTCAAAATACACATGCTTGCATGTAGCCATTTATTGATAAATATATGTGGGAAAAAGTTGTATGGATTGAATTTTAACACTAACAGAAATCCGTACTCACATACACACACACAGTAAGCTCACGAAATAAATCCCTAAATTTCCACAATTAGTTTTATAATACATCTTCCCACTACCAGAAAATATTTTATAGAAAAAGAGGTCTGCAGCTCTTTATTTATCAAAAATCACAGAGAAGACACTCATACATAAAACATATCCACATAAGCACAACAAGCAGCTACATTTGTGGAAAATTGTGAAGGTTTTCTTATTTTAAATGTGTTTATGCTGATTTGACATAGGAGTGCTTTACTTAGAGTTTAAAAAAACAGGATTCTTCTGGGATAAAGCAATTTACGATCTCAGAAGGAATGAGGAGACATGGAGGAAAAAACATTTCTCCAATATGAAAACACTGAGCAGGAACAAAGAATATGAATCAAACTGCTATTGTTTGTCTAAATTAAACACATGAGAAAGTGGTGCTTATTGTGAAGTACCGCTATGACTATTGATCAGTTAGATAACCAATTCAGATTTCAATCCTTTTCTATTCTGACTGCTTACTGGTCAGATAAAGAGAGAATAACACCAGTCTAAAGACATAAAGAAAATACTGAAAAACACACTGTTAAGTAACTTGATACATCTTGTTGTTTTAATCATTCAGAAACTAAAAAGGACTTCATGCAGACTATGGCAGAGGAAAGTGGTGATTTGATGGGTGGACAGTGGGGCCGCAGCCTTCTGCTAAGAATAAATTAGTTACAGTTGTTGAAAAGGATTAATTTTGTTCTGTCTCTCAGTGGGATGATTCTGAAAACTACTTTATGCATTCATAATTGATAAAACTACATTGTGAATTTTCTGCCAGTGTGCACTCTAACTGCACAATTATTGTTTGTAAATTATGAATAATTGCCTCACATGGGGCACCAAAATAAAAACATGTAGCATGACTTTACGTTCATTGATTATGAAGTGTTAATAATTGTCACATCACTTCTGATACAAGGAGAAATAAAATCAATAAATATATAAATCTCTGATATGAATTTATGGATTCTGACTTTAGAAGGATTGAACCACAAAGAATAACATACAAACAGCCAAACCACTTATTGGAAATGTGTTAAAATGTCATATTTTTAGGGGCATGTGAAAATGTCTCAGATTTGATCTGAAAGTATAGGGATATGTGAAAATGTACAAGTGTGTGTGTAGGAGGGAATGAAGCATGTGCAACTGTGTGTAGATCTGTAGAGTAAGAGAATCCTATTTGAGTTTGTAAATGCAGCTGTTGGGAGTTATTGTGAATGGATGAAACTGAAATTATTTGAAAATAAGATAGTTGCAGAGATTTAGTTAATAATTTATTCCTCTGCCTCACAACATATCTTTCCCCGGTTAGTTTTTATGAAACTAACCAGGGAATGAAACAATTGCTGGAAGGTAACACAAAGATGCACCTTAATGGCAATTTAAGCAAATACACAAAAATGAAGAAGAAAAAAAAAAAAAGCACTGCTGATTATTTTAGTCCTGGATGTCAGATGTTATGCAGCCAAAGTCTGTATTTAATATTCTTGCCTACGTGCGTAGGAGGAAAGTACTTATGAGAGGTTATAAGAACAATCTGCAGTCAGGTTTTTTGCAGTGAAGTTTTCTAACTGTTTCCACTTCTGAGCATACCCAAACAGCTTAGAAAACCATGTGATGTGCATTTACAGTGATGTTATGTGGACAGATATATTTTACCTGATGCAGTTGAAACAAAAGCGTGAAATCAGACTTGTTTTGTTTTGAAACAGTGTTTTATAAAGTAGCCCAACTTCTGAATTCTGAATTGTTAGCTTGTGATGATTGGTCTGTACCATTTTAGTCATACTAGTTAAGTAATTCTTTTCTACCTTTGAAAAGACTCATATGAAGAAAAGTGAGAGTATCCACACTTGTACACTGGTGCCAAAAGTTCCTTTTGTCCCATGTTAAATTACAAAGTCTGTTTTATTTTGCATTTGAATGAAGGTTTTCATGATTAGATTACAGCACAGCAAAATCACCAGTGTTAAATTAACACTAGACAAGTGTGTATATGTGTCCACTCATTTTGTGTTATTTTCACACTGTTTAGATAAAAAGTAAAACTTTTAGAGTACATTTTATCAGGTGTTAGTGTATATTTCGAGTGTGACATGTTTTCCAACACCTGCAGTGTAAAAATTGACCATGCCCTATTTCCCATATTCAACACTTATCTGTGTTTACCAGTAAAAATCCTGAACACCATGCAGTGTTAAAGTCATTTGGGTTCAGTTTTAGATAATTAACTATTTTAAAAGTGTTAAAATAACACTAAAAGAGAGTGGACACATTTACACACTTTTGTAGTGTTAGTTTAACACTGGTGATTTTGCTATGGGTCGAAATGTCACTTGAATTTATATGATCCATACTGAACCAGTAACACTGCGAATGTGACCTAAGTATGGCATTTTCTACAATTTTTATCTACTTTAACAGACAAAAAAAAAATCAATTTTACATTTAGAAATAAAAGTAGGTGAAGTAAATTCAGTGTGGGCTGAAATACAGCTCAGTTAAACCTGAGCTCTGCATGAGCAGTTTAAGTATGGTGAACAATAAGAGAATGAAGGAAAAAAAAAAACGTATATTTTTAAATTATTATTTGTTATGTTAGCTTCTGCTTTAACATTTTTGGCCAAGCACTGAAATACATCATATAATATTTTGAGCATTGGCATTGACTTTTTATGGTCGTCTCACACAGACAGGCACACACTGTGAAATTTGATCTTCCCCTCAACCTTTCCCTGGCTCTTCCTGTCTTTGCCCTTATCTGTCTGGCTCTCATCTGCTGCAGGCTGTGTGATTCTGTGTCATGCATGACTCTGCCCTGTTTGTCTGTTTATTCTGGCATTTAGCATTAAATTCGACATTTCAAATGCTTTCATGTCACCACAACCGTATTTTAAAGTCTGCTTTCATATGCCTCATGGAACAGCCTGATGCATTCACTGCTTCAAACTATCTAATCAGTCCGTAATTCCATTAGGTTTGTGTTTTATGTATTTTCTGTCACAAACACAGAAAATGAGTACATTTATTTCAATATACAATTTCTGCTTCATGTTGTATTGATTGTTAACATAATTCTACCCGTTCAATTCAGTTTTAATTAAATAAGCTCCATTTGCTGTGGTGATACACTGCAACGCTTGTTCAATATAGATTCCTTTAAGCACAGATTCTAAGACCACAAGCCTGCAAATGATCAGGTAAAACACATGCACAACACCGGCAAAATCAGTGAGAAGAGGTTGGAATTATAGGTTGAAAATATGTATGCGTATTTCAACTAGAAGTGTAATTAAGATTTTTGTAATGTTTCTGAAACTGTACTTTCATCATTTGTGCTTGAATGTAGCTTTGAGGAAAAAGTGACAGGTTTAGTCCATGTATGAATGGGTGAAAACACCTTTCTCAAGAAAATACTGTCTCAATAGGCTGTGAAACAGTCAATTAGTGTTATAAATGGCAGTGTTTGTGTCTGTGTATTTGTGTCTGCGTCCTGTTGCAGCAGGAAGGAAATGGGTCTATTGCTGTGCCAAATTGTATTCTACTCAGTGTCCGACTTCCAATGCCAGTTGTTAGATGAATGATTTGAGAGCAAGCAATTGCAGTGACTGTTAGAAGTTCATTGGGGTAGTGCCACATACTCAGATGACATCAGTAGACATCGTCCTTAACCGCTGGACTCTGAAGCAGCTGTACTTGAGTCAAATTAATCCGTCTCCTCGTGGCTGCTCCAATGCAGTCAGCTGTCAGAAGTGCATTTCCCTCTTCTATGTGATTTTACAATCTATGTCTGAGGAAATGAGACAGGGCACATGTTTTTGGTGACCACGAAAACCTTTCCTCAACAATTTACCCTATCTACCTGTCGGTTCTGAAGTTTAAATTTAGACAAGCTTTATTGGCTTCCTTGGCCTCATTGTGAGATAGATAGCGCAAGGCCAAGGCTTCCTGGCCTGTCAATCAAAGCCTGGTCGATGCAGAGTCTTTGAGTGTCAATAGGAGATGCTATCCTGACTTGTGGGCTCACCTTGATGCAGTGGACCATGTCTGCAGGTGCTGCTGTATATTTCTAAATCGGTATTCATGCTAAAAATATACTGCTGAAGACATCCATGATTAAAAAAAGATAGCATTTGTTTGAACTGTTTATTTTTTAATAAGGAATGTTTTTGATTGCTGTGTCGTATTAGCTTCTATATATTATGTTTATTTTACATGATATATTATATTTTAGTCTAAATTAGTTTGGTGGAGGTAGATTTATAATATTCTCACAGTTTATCATTTTTTAAAAAAGATTACACAGACAGCTAAGACTGGTTGGAAAAGGGACATGCAAAAATGTCTCATCAAATAATAATTTGCTTCTTTAAAACATTTTCTGTTTACAGTTTTATTGCAGAACCCCAAAAAAACACTCATCTTAACACATGTTTTTTTAATGACTTAGTCTCAAAATGTAAGAAAAGAAAGCAGCTGTGTAATGTATTAGAGGTGCATGTTTCTGGGGTCTTTTGTTGTCATTCTGCTGTCCTGGGGTCATGTTAGCTGCAAACCAAAAAAAATGCTGTCATATTGCTGCTCCATCATGAGCAAATCAATATCTCTTTGTTACTACAGTGCACAAACCCCTTCTTTTCCCTCCTGGTTTTGATTGTAAAATATTTCTGGATATTCTAAAGCTGTGTCTACATTTTTGGAGACCCTGGTAATATAGGAATAAACCCTCCTGTACTGGCAGCTGGAGTTTACCCACAACAAATGTGCAAATGTTTTTCATCAACGCGATGCCTTACGTTTTATAATCCCAAGGTTAAGACAGCAATTGTTAACCTAATCCAAATTGTTCTACAAATGTAACGGCCTATTTTTGCATTAACAGATTTTTGTAGACATATTGGCAATGTAACTTGTCATCTCTGGCTTTATTCTTTGCCGGGATTTGACCCACCAGCTACCTAATTCACACTGAGCTGCAGAGATGAAGATTGTTTAATAAAACATCACCACTTCAGGCCTAACAGGTCTCACTCTCCCCTTACCAGTCATATACTCATTTATTTATGAATTCATGCAATCATCTCCAAACCACCCAAGCTCCTAGGAAACTGTCTGTCAAGTGTCTACAGAGAACTAGTCAGAGGAGGAAGAGAAAAAGATAAAGACAAAGGGAGAGAAAAGAAGAATTCACAGGCGAACAGACACAGAGGCTCCAGCATGACATCATTGTCTTTCAGTCACAAGATTTTATATCCTTAAGGACACCAGGTTTAGCGAAGCATTACAGATCTATGTTTCTAGAGCAGGCAAGTGTGTGTGTCAGCCTAGAATTTGTTGAATATTCAGCAGTGACAGGCACATTGTCCTTGCCCCAGAAAAAAAAAAATAGGAAATTAGCAAGCTATTCCTTAGTGTGTGTTTGTCCTTATGCCCCTATTTCTCATTGTTTAACCTGTAAAAAAAAAGAAAGAAAGAAAATCATAACCCTGTCCTCTTGTTTAGGTGGTGTGTGTTTTTAATGTGTCAGTTTTGTTTGCGTATTCCTGCATTTGTTCTTTTAGGATCTCAGGCATATGTTGCAAAAAAAGCTCAGCACCTTCTTTCCACACCAGCATACAGGTTCTTGTTGGCTCATCAGAGAAAACAGTTTTAATGGCTTTGCAATCATATTCTGACGGCAAGCTGCACTTGAGAAACATCGAAACGGTGATGGACAGAAAGAGATGAAAGCATTGAGGTTTATGACTGAAGTGTTTTGCTCAACATTTTGCTGGTGTGTTTGTTTTTTAGCTTGCTCTTAAAAGTCTGCATGGTTGGAGGAGGACTAAAAGGATAGAGAGATGTGTTGTGAAACAAGAAGCTGATTAGAAAAAGTGAAGGCAATGTCATCTCACACATATACAGACGCAATACAAGTACTTGATTGCTGCCAAACACCAAGGTCACAAAGTTTTCCTTCATGTCCTCGATGTATTTCTTTTCCTCTCTCTCTCACACACACACACACACACAAACAAACAAACACACACAAACAAAGACACTGCCATCACTTTCAGTTTCTAGTTTCTTTTCTTTAACTTCTCCAATGCAGCATTTTAGCTTCCTGCCTTTGGTTGTATAGTTTTATACTTGATTAGACTTTACTTTGGTCAACATTTGGAACATGTTCTCAGCTTAACTTTGTCCATTTTATTCTTACATGAGAGCTGTCCCAATGTGAAACTGCTGTCGTGCAAATGATAGCAAACTTTCTTCTTCTGCTCCTTCACCTGAGCTCCCACAATGCTGCCCCCAACATCTGACTTTTTGTCAATTGTAAATTCCACGCCAAATGAAGTCAGTTTTCCTTGTCATGTGTGTTTTCTCTCTTTTTTTATGAGAGCTGATGCTGAAAATAGACCATTGTCCTTTTTTTAAATTAAAAACAAGCAAACACGTTTTTCACCACATTCACTATGTCAGTAAGATGGAAATAATTGACTGTGTGAATTGATGAGCATTCAACACTGGATTTTCTGACAACTTTGAATGCAGCATCCATGGACTTGCAGCATACTTCACCAAGACGGGATTCTCAATGTGAATTCACTTATACACTCAACACATCAAGTATAACAGTGCAAGTATTTGAAATATACTGGACTGCTGTGAGGAAAAATTGTCATTTCATGTTTATTCTTTGCAAATAATAGTCCACAGTCTGACAGAGAGAAGCAGTCTGCCAGATCGCAACTATGAGCAGAAAGAAGTCTGAAAATTTAGATATAAGACGCAGCCAAAGGCCATTTTCTTAGACAAGCTGGCACTGGTGTTGGTGCGGCACCAGTTAAATTTGAAACAAAAATGAACAAATTAAAGGTAAACTTTATTTATTTTTTTATTTTTTTACCTGACTGTAGGTGGATGTTGTATCTCAGTGTTTTATCTTTTAGAGATAAACAAATCTGTTTATGTTTTTGGCAGAATGGAGTGTGTGACTGATGACAAGAAAAATAAACTGAATTAATTCACTGTGAAACAAAATGTGGAAAACCTAAGAGAATTTAAAAACTGTATGTATGCTGTTTAAGTGTTACAGATGAGTTTTTCATGCTCATTAACACCAGTGTTTTTTTTCTTTTGTGTGCTTTTAACTGTAACTTTTTTTCTGATATGCTTTGATGTTATTCTTACTTCCTCACTGTCCTTTCTTATATTTTTCTTGGCCTCATTCCCCCTCACATCTCTTTATGGATTAGCATCATGACTGACACTTGTGCAGTAATAGTGTAAGGCATCATATATGGCATGTCTTTGCTGCCATTGCAAAATTGGCTCTTTGACAATACTCTGAGCCTCCAAAGCAGCTTTTCAGTGAAGTGAGGTTTAATTCATATCATCTCCAACAGTCTGACAATGTTTACTGTATCCATCTTAAGATAATTACTTTTCTTACAGACCTTATATATTCCTGACATTCACTGAGCAAACTCTGTGTACGGCTCAAAATGTTATTCCTTTCTGTTTCTTGCTGTACATCTTTTCATTTATTTAGTTTTTTAATCGTTGACACAAGAAGGTCAGAGATACAGCTACGGAGGATCCTCCTTCAGTATTATTGGAATTTCAAACTCCTAGTCTGACATGTCTAAACCAAAAAACAGTTTTTATTCACAATGCATTACTAAGCAGGGGATCTTTCAGAATTCTCAGATGTTATGAAGACATACAAGTTTCTGTTCACTGCTGTTCATGGAATGCATCACGCTACGAGTTATGTTCATGCATTATTTGTTTGATGCTTCTGCAGGTGAATGACACTTGTCATGTCGATCCTACAAAATCAGGACTCTGAGACCAGATGCATAAGCATTGGTGACCTTTAGCTCAGCACCATTTTTATGTGCTATGTTAAGGTGTTTTAGTTTTAGTTTTTCTATAAGAGATGAAAGCATCTCTTATAGGGTTTTCTATATCCATAACCCTCTCCAGGCCTCCTCCTCTCTTATTCTAATTATTTTTTTAAATTTTATTTATTTTTTTGTCTTTCAACTCAGTCACTCTGTGTTTCACAGATTTTACGTCATTCATTGTTACTATTTTGATTTTGTGTCTCATGCAGCTTGCTCCCTGGACAGGGAGAATCAGTGCGGCAGCATGGGCTTACTAACATATTTAGAATGCAAAAATGCTGATGAGCCTGCATGTGTTTGTGCTTTGCATGTGTTTGAGTGCGTCAAAGCTGACCAACAAGGCTAGTGCTGTCACCCGTTTGAGCAGAGGCATCTGGTGTTCCATCTGACAAGTGGAAGGAAAAATGTGTGTGAGTGCACACTCAGGCGTTCCCAGACTGATAATGATTAAGTGCTACAGAAGCATTCGTATGACTGGAAATGTGTTCTCTTGCAGTGTACACTCATGTGGTCCCAAAACTACATGTATTCAGTATGGGTAAATCTAGGCAGCTAATTGAACCAGTTACTAAAAAAAAAAAAAAATGCTTTTAAGCTTCTACCATAGATGAACCCTCTCATATAACTATCCCCATGTGGGACCAGCCTTCCCCCCCTTACACTCCATTAAATTCACAAAGAAACATTGTCCACTTGTCTCTGTCACCATGGCATGTGACTGTCAGTAACATGCTGGATTTGTTTCGAAAGGTTACCAATAACAGTGTCGGGAAGCTGAGGAATGTAGAGGCAAAATATGGAGCCCCCAGAGCACACAGAGAAATAAAATATTTAGGGTGCATGATCTGACAGACACAGGCCATTTTGAGTCGCAATCAAAGCAAAATGACTCTATTGTGGTGCTTGATCAATATGATTAGAGATCAAGGTTGCATAATCTGGGACCTTTAATCAAAAACCCACAAAACCACTGATCCGTGTGGGTCCAAGTGTGTCTTCCAAATTATACTTTAAGATGCCCATACTCCCTCTAAGGATGGGCTGTTTCTTGTTTTGTTTTGCTTGATCCCGCCAAGAAAGACTGGGAAGGAAAAGGGTTAGAAAGTATCAGAGTGAATGAGACAGTGTCCCTGTAGAAAAGGGTGAGACGGGGTACTGCAGAAAAGCTGCTGTATGATATTTCTCTGAGCATTCTGCATGGGAATAAATTAGAATACATTAGAAAGAAGCCACAGAGCAGAGTTAACAGGAAGAAATTAAACAAATGAATGAGACAACAAACTATGAAATAACAGGAAGTAAAGTTAACAGAGGCTCAGAAGAAAATTTGATTTCAAGTTAAACTGAAGGATACTATCACTAATAAAGTGAACAACAAAATCTATGGAAAAGAAAAGACAATGTCAACTCAGCAACAAGAACAAAACAAAATGTATAAACCAAGACAGGTACCATTTTTCATTCATCATGTCTGTGTTTCTTACACTTCATATTAAGATACATATGCCTCTTTAATATTCTGTGCTTGTCATCAGTAGCTACTTATCAGTAAGGGAATAAATGATGAAGCTTTCATGATAAAATTGCTTTTGCATTAAGGTAGACCTCTGTTAACATATTCAGAGGCAGAGAAATTTGTTAAGTAAAGTTGCAAAAACAAATTTCCAGCATGTTGAAGTCCATTTTAAACACCTTGTAAATATTTGTAACATTTTATGATGTTTTCACAAGTTTTGGATTTTTTTGGTCACAAGCAGCATCAAAAACATCAAGGCTTCTGTTATAATAAATCACCAAATTTTTTGACCTGAAGTGAAGATCAGTACCACTTACATTTGGAAATACAAATTGTGAAAATTAATCCCTTTGATTAAAATACTTTAACCCATCTCTAAGTAGTGTTATTAGTTATTCCTCAGGGTCTCACTCTTTGCAATTTTGTGATGAGTGATTTATCTTGGATTCTGGTCTGGTAAGTTATAAAAACAATTTATTTTCATGGAAGAATACAAGCTGATTTATAATTATAATGTTTGATATGAATGTATTAATAATAACTTTTGCTGTATAACAAGATACACAGAAAATGTTTTTTGGGGGGGTTGTATTTTTTTATCCACAATAGAAATGAGAACCACTTCTAAAACTCTGTTTAAGTTTTAAAAATAAATAAGTTGTTACAAAATGATAAGGTAACATATGTGTTTCTTAAAGTCTGTTTCTTTCTGAATGTTTGCATTTGCAGGTGTGCTTTGGAACTTGTCATCATGTGATGCACTGAAGATGCCAATCATCCAAGATGCTCTGGCTGTTCTGACCAACAGCGTCATCATACCCCACTCAAACTGGGACTCCTCCCCCAATCACCATGAAGACCGCAAGCTCCACCTTCATACGTCTCAGGTGCTGCGCAATGCTACAGGCTGTCTCAGGTAAAACAACCTTTTATAGTAACATTTAAGTGGAGAGTTGAATTGAATTGAACCAAAAAAAGGAAATTATAGTAGTGCAGAATTAATAAATATTAATTAATATATGTTTTTACAATATAAAAATATGTTGATCTCATATTAACTTGTGCCAGTCACCATAGCAACAAATCCCTTGCTTGCACAAGTCTTAGATTCTGACATTTTCATTTGCAGTGTTCTGAAAATGGATTTTGCAATTAGAACTTGAGACAATGAAAGAAATCATGTTTGTTAATTATTAGGATTTGTTGAATTTCAGTGTGAGCAGTTCAGTCACCATTTATCAGCTATTTCTGAATTTACCACAGTGAGATGCTCTGTAGCATAAACAAGGAAAACAGGTCTAATATCAGACTAGTAAATGATCATTTTAAGATTTTTTAATTGCCCATTTATTATATCTATCCATCTATTCAGTATGTGTTCAGTGAAAGCAAAAGAGTTAAATAGAATTCATGACTTTCCTGACCATGGTTTTGTAAAAAAGATGACATTTTGATGGTGATTTATTTATTTTGATGGTGATTATTTCAGTGCCCATTTATATCAGGGTCCACAAAGTAGTCAAAATTTACCATTAGAGTTTTCACAAGCAATATAATTAAGTCTAACCTAATTCACTGTCTCTAATGTTTGCTTTTTTAAAATAAATAAACTTATCTGTCAGCAATCACTGCACATTATTCAGTTAGAAAAATAATTCCACCAGTCTTTAAAAAGGAAAACAAAAATGATGGTAAATGCTGCTCCATATATTTCAAAGCACAGTTTTGTAAAGTATATAAATTAAACATATTCAGAAAAGAGTATTCCTGAGATAAAAAATAATATATAACATTATTAATTCTAAACTCTGTGCCTGCTTCAGACGTGATTTCACATTTGCTTTCTAGGCATATAGTCAGTCAGAAATTTGGCTCGCCGTATTTGTTGCATGTTTGTTTGCACATGTGTTGTTAGCACAGATAAATAACATCTGGTCCCTGATCCCATCCGTGCGTGTTCGTCTAAGAGCACACACTGCAACAGCACATTTACAGAGAGACAACTGAGGAAAATAACTCATGTCCACTTGGCTGTCTCTCTTTGGGTTGTGTATTCAGCCAGTAACAGACTGTGGCTCAAACTTGCTCTGCAGTGTTCATTTCTTGCTGATTCAAAAGGTTATCCCCAGTTTTTTATAGTCTCTATAGTGTTTCAAAGGCTTTCTGACTATATAACATAGAGGTTTGTGAAACTTTCTTATAAATGTGCCTAAGTTGTTAAATTGTGTATATGTGAATTGGCAAGTGTGGCTGTATTACAAAAATGATTCCAATTTCATCATGTCTATGTTCTTAAACTTTATAAAGTCATCACTACTGAGATTGAAAGACTCCAGTTTGGTGAAAGAACTGTGATTTAATTAATGATGAATTATTCTGTCCTTGCAAAAGCTCTATTTATAAATTAGACTTTGTATCCAGTCTAAATGGCATTATTCCAAATTATTTGGACACTATTTACTTTCTATCTTTGAGTCTGCTTTATAATATTCAGCTGCAGCTTAAACCAATCCAGTGTGCATGCAAAAACCAAAGCTGCCCAGTCTCTTTGTTTGATCCAAAACATCTCATTTTTAATGTTTACTTTCATCTGAATTACAAAAAAATAGGGAAACTGCGGCACACAGGAAGTGGTAAGGAAAAAGAAGAATGTCTCTCAGAGTAGCAGGCTTGTATCAGTAGCAGACATCCAATAAGTCTAGCTAACTTCTGTGTGACACGGTATCAGTTGGAGGGCAAAGAAATGTACTGTTAGTGGCTCAGAACGCAGATAATTGTTGGCGCTTGATGTTCTCTTAGTTGTTTATCTTAAAACTGAATTGCTTAACCTTAAAGTTTAAGGTTAAGTTAACATATGTTGCCTTGGACATCTGTAGAGTTCTTTTTTTAATTTTTTTTTTTGGTTAAGTTTATTTTTCTGTAACGCACAAAACTGTCAGGACTTGGTTTGTTTGTACGTACCTAAAGATGCGTGGGAAGATAGATGATGCTGTCACTACACTATTCGACTCTGTGAAGTTGCAGATCAAATTGCAAAAGCTGGGAAACGAGAGGGCATACAGGGAGCAGAGGATAAGAAGGGGGAAAAGATTAGAGGAGAGAGAATGGAGCAGCAGTAAACACTGAGAAGGAAAGACTGACACAGAGCAATGACTGTGTCTCTGCTGCTCATCAGCATGGTTGTCCTTCTCTCTGCCTTTTCTAGGGGTTAAAGTTATGCGAGACCACAGTGTTCAGATTCCTTTGTGCCTCAGCTCAATTTCAGACAGTTAGCCTAACTTATTATGTCCTTGCTGCATCGGCGTTTGTGTAACTGTGGTTTGCATGAGCATGTATACAATCCCAGGAAAAAGTTGGGATGATTAGGAAAATAGAAAAAAAATGCTGTGATTCTAACATTTTCTTTGACTTTTATCTGTTTTGAGACCATCTAAGCATCCATCTTTGCATGTTTTTTTTTAAACTTGGGATGTGCTGTTTGGTGCTAGTAAAGAGGTGAAAGGAGAAAAAAAAAAGATTTTTCAAGCCTTCAAGTGGTATATATTTTTTTTATGTGTAATTTTATGTCAGGTAACAAAGGATAAAATATCTTGGGTTCGTACTGTCTCCCAAGAAAAAGTCAAACTAAATATTAGAATCATCACCTGTTTATATTATTTTCAGTTTCCATCTGGTTCTACCTTTTTTTATTATGGTTATATTTTTCTACGTCCCTGTGTGTTTGAACTTGTAGTAAAAAATAAAGGCGTTAAATAAAGTCGCTCTTGGATATCACAGCTGGCATGTGGGAGTGTTTGAGAATGGGAATTAAATGGTGTCAGTGGATCACCTGCTTTCATCTTGTGTATACTTGTATACATTTGTTTGCTTCTGTCTTCATTTATGTATAATATCAAACGTGTGCAAAGCAGCTAATGAAACATCTGGGCTCAGACCCATATGTGGTCCAGTAAAGTTGCGGTATTAAATACTGTTTCCTTTTCACATGGTTGATCGTGCACACTTACACAGGAGCAGAGCACGTAAATCCCATTTCAGTCCCATTAAAATAACCCAATTTTCATGGTCTTTGAAAAGTGCTGTTCCTTGTGCTACTGTTTAAGACTTCCACATGGAAATGGGTTCACCTGAAAGGATCACATGCCATTTTGCATTGTTTTTTTTTTGTTTTTTTTTCTTCTTGTTGTTTCCTTTATTCTTTGTACAGTTAAAATGTTGTGCGACCATTCACATATTGAGCATAGAAGTATAAAAGAACAAACCTACCAGTTTCTTTTCTTTGGCGAACTGTCTTCACAGCCCAGTCCCTTTTTTTTTTTTCCTTCTCGGTACAATGTTATCAGGCCAAAACCAAGTTGTACTACTGAGGGGTTTCCATATCCTCCAGTGAGAGGCCGTTTAACTCTCTGCAGGTAGTTGGTTTGCAGCCAAGCAAGAGAGAAACTGATGCCCGCTGTCTAAGGCTGCTACACACTGTTTGAACATATGTGTGTGTTTCTGAACATGATCACACACTCAAACACTTGGCTTGTTTCTTTGTAGAACCCCACATGTGACTTTTGCAGTAAGATTAGTTTCTGACAAGATCAAAAATAAAAAGTGTGGTAATAAATGAGTTAGTGTCTATATTTACTTCAGTGATATTAATAGGTTTCCTGAACGTGCCATCTGGTGATGATCTTCTGCTGCCTGCAGCCTCTTTTTTTGTTTCTCATGCACACACATGCACACATTCACATGGTCAGATAGTTGTGCAGTCACCACATACCAGCTGTTTGAGACAAAGTCACTCAGTACTCATTTGTTCCTTGAGCACCATTGTCTGAAAGCCAGCTGCCTGAGATTCACTCATGATCCCATCTCTCCAAATAAGTCTGCACAACTCATAACAACTAAAACTATGGAAAATGAAGAACTTTTGATTTTCACAGTGAGTCTCAGCTCAGTTCCTGAGATTCAGTGTGCTGCTGCACCCTGGTAAAGCAGATCAATGTCAAATGAAAAATGTATAACTTCTCTATCTTTTAAACTGGAACTAGTTAAAAACAAGTTCAGCTTTTTAATGGCTGCCAGAACAGCCTTTAAACACACAAGAGGCTTGTTAGTAAAGTTTCTCTCTCTTTTGTTGGGAGACAGCATTTCTATAAATTTGTATTGTTAAAACAGTGGACGGTGATTCATTGATGTCGAACCAAAAGATATTGCTTATAGCTTGATGGTTGAAAGATAAAAATTTTGAATAGGTTTGTAGATGAGACGATAACAAGTTAGCTCAGAAGTCCTGTCTCCTAAACCCTGACATGTAGCCTTTGTGTTTCTCATTATCTGGCATCAGTAAAGCAGTGGCCAGAAGAGAAGGACTTCATATAAAACATCCTCCTGCCTCAGATCAATTGTATAAAACATACACTTGAAAGTCACAACTTTAAAGCCCCCTGCCTAAAGCTGTACTTGTCCTTCTGATGTCATCAAAACAGCTCTAACGTGTTGGATCCCAGGAAAAAAATGGCCTCACTGTGTTCTTGAGATATGTTATCCTTACTTGGTAGGACATCATTGGATCAGACTTGTCCTGATGTGTCCTGCAGACATAACGATGTTCCATCACACTGTAGATATAAGAGCTCTTCGAATTTTGAACAGAGAAAACCAAAGATAACTTCCTGGAGCTAAACAGCAACTGTGACATAGAAATAGAAAAAAAGAAATAAAAAGACTTTGAGAAAGGAACTGAGAAAGGAACTATTTATTAGGCTGATTTCCTTGCATACATTTTGATGATGATCTGGGAAAGAGGGAGGACTGGGAGTTACATAATTATGGATAATTATGTCTGGTCTGATACTGAGGAATTTCATCTTTACTCATTATTAGTTATGGTTATTAAGCACAACCAATTAACTTATTTGTCCAGAAATATAGTCTTAGGGACATAGTCAGCATAATCAGACTGACAACACAGTTCTCACTAAACCCATACATACATGTTTTTTTTTTTTGTTTTTGTTTTTTTTAAAGTAAAGCCTCCTAAAACTTGAGGTATTTACAGAAAACTTAAAGCTGTCCACTAAAATATTTTACTTCGTGTCATCTAGAGAAACCTGAAACATGAAATGTCTTATTTATATTTTGTCTCCTTTACCTTTATATTATGTATTTTATTCTAAATGCATATCATTCATATATTCATCACCTTGGTCAGTGGTTGCTGTTTTTAAAGTACTTTATAAATGCAGTTGGCTTGGCTTAAAACCTGCTGCTGAATGTAGACTTTTATTTAAATGGATAACCCATTTCTTAAATGCTGATATGCATGAGAGAGAAATTAGAGACAAATGTGGCTTTTTTGAGACTTTGTTTATTCTTAAACTATTTGTAAAAAAAAAGTTGAACACTGTAAAATGTTTCAATTTGAAGTTCAAGTTAGAATTAAAAGGTTACAATTCATAATGTAAGCATAACGTTAGATCTACTTTGATAATACATTTAATTTATTTTCAGAACTGCCACAGCAGATCCAAACAAATAGATAGAAGAATGAATAAATGCATTTTATATTTTAAAGGGTTGCACCTAGTTGCAGCTTCTCAGCATGTGCCAGACAATATGTTTATTAACATGTATTCAACATAACTGTTATGTCATTTATTGTTGCTACTGATGTTCTCTCTTGATGAAGCCTGATTCATACCTCTGTGTCAAACAACTAAGGCAGTATTTTTAAACTAAATTAGTTTTGTAAACAACTGGTGTACTCTCAGACAACCATATAAGAGAAAACAAAAGTAAGAACAAGAGTGAAGTGATGAGGAACAGGTAGGGAAATGCAGTGTCCTTCACATTTTCATATGAGCGAGACAGAAAGACAGAAACAGTGGGGAATCTAAGGAAGCATATTCTGAGGACACAGTTTAGGAAAAAGTCATACTTTTGTCCAGAATTGGGCTTAATATGGATCAATAAAGTCACAACAAATAGCCAACAGAGAACAGGACATGGCAAAATGATAGAGGTGTGTAGCCTCATAAACAATATGGAGTTCAGGTGTGTACTCCTGTTCAAGGATTGCAAATAATCCAGTCACTAGATGCAAGGCTTAAATACAATGTTTTTAAAGTTCTGTTAAAAATGTACTCATGCCAAAGTGCAATACATCAGGAAACAGGAGAAGCTAGTGCTCATTTTACTTGCAAGTAATGACAGATCATGACATGGATTCAGAAATTTTTGAGGTAATGGGGCAAAAATTATGCAAATCACGTCTCTGTTGAGCTCTAGTTTCTGGGTGGAGAAAAAGCTTTCCAGGAAGTGGTTAGCAGATATGATCTAGTTTTGTTCGTGATGCAGATTTTGATGCATGCTGTATCTTTCTACCCATCACTGAAAAAAAAACTAATCATGAGGAGGAGGAGACGAGCTGCAGTAAAGGAGATTAGGGTGATGGTCCATGATATTGTCAAAGACATGAGTTGGAAGAGTTTAGGCTCATCAGAGAGCTGCAGCTGCACTAAAGGTGAGGGTGCAGCTTGACAGCCTGCTGGAGAAAGGGGCACTGAAGCTCTGAGATTCACAAATCTGTGTATGATTTGTAGAAATCTAACGTTCCAAGAGAAAATATAATTTTACTGTGGAACTACATAAATAAATAAATATGTCTGCATCTGTTAGGTTATCTGTAATTGGACATTTTCACAGAGCAGTGCACCCACATTGAACTTTTTTTTTCAGGGGCTGATGCAGGAACAGTACACTTTTGCTCCTTCTAACACAAAAATGAATGCTATGTCCTATCAGACAGATCTTTCTCAGAACCACTGAAATGCCATTTTACGTTGGGGTGCTGTCGTGGAACATCCTGCGAACCCAACAAATATATATCCAAATATTTAACCAGCATAGAAATCACCTAACTAGCACTCAGAAACAGGATGTGAATATTGGTCTTAAGCACACGTCATTACCAGCATCAACAGAGCAATACTATGTATCAACCGTGAGGTGCCTTACAAAATATTTGTTCAAAATTTTGTGTCATTCTCGAAAACGTCATGTGTATTTGTTCTTTGCTGAAAGACTTGTGTTTAGTTTGGTTACTGAATTACTGTTTTATTTTGAAAGGGCTTTTTTGTTCTCTTATGGGTGGTATCTGTTTTGACTTCCTTTGTTGTTTCTCCACCTGCCTCTTATTGGCTGCTGAGTGTTTCCCTGAGAATATCCCTTTCCTGTGACACTTCACTTGTGCTTTTTCCATGTTGCTGTTCTTCTGTTACCGGAATGTTCTCTTTGCAACCTTTGGTTGCTCGCTGTCTTGCTCTCTGGAACATTTTGAGTTGAATTAAAGAACAATGTTTTCTACCCCTGCATGCTGGTCTCCCGTAATTTTGGACCTGCTCTTTCAAGCTAGTTGGTTTTATTTCCAGCAACTTCTTGTCTATGAATAGAAATGCCTTTTGTTCTAAAAAAATATATCCAAAAACTCATTCTTCCATGTCTTGGATGTTGTATTTAAAATGATGCAAAACAGAGGTTTTATGTGTCTGGAGGTTTAAATCTGATTGGTTTCCATCTTCCCATTTTTAAAAGGAGGTGATTGATTCATTTGGACTACTTTTTTGGGAGGACAGTGCACTTCCAAAATAAAAAATATTAAGAATTGTTACTGAGTTAATTCAGTTTGACCAAATGTATTTGAGGTGCTAAACTCGCCGGGCCTTGTACCTGCTGCCCTGCCAGGACAGAGACGGAGAAAACGTACAATTGTTCCTATATTTTATTACTAAATTGTTACTTCTTTTGCTTTCACTCGTGGTTGGGGGAAATAATGTTTTTATCTTTCTTTAATAACTGTTTGGAAAGATGCTTTATCAAAATAAACAGGTTTGTGCCTAGATGTTGCTCTACCAGTTAAGACCTTTTTTTTTTTTTTTTGACCACTGCAGCTGATTTCCTGAGTCATATTATTAAGATCCATCTTATTTATGTATAGTACATTTAAAAAAACAACCAAGGTTGACAAATATAAATAAAACAAAATATAAAAAATGGCCATGAAAACAAACTGAGTAAAAACACATCTAAAAATAATGTATAATTGCAAGATTTCTCAGTAAAAATGGATTGCCAGCAGAGATTTAAATGTAGCAATAATTTGAGCTGTTTTTATTTGTAACTAGTTGTTACAGTGAGCCCAGCCTTTGCCCATTTCTGAGTCTGGATCTGAGATCTGCGTTTTCTTCAAGTCTAACCAGTTTTTCAGTGAAATTAGGGAGTTCATCAAGGGCTGCAGTGACCTCTAATGTGTGTTAGATAGTAAATTTTCTCATTTTAAATATAATTTCAGAGTCAATATCCCCAATTTTAAAGCATTTTCTCAGTTCAATATTTATATTGCACAGCATTGTGCCTTCACCTCTATCCACGATAAGGTTGGTAGATTGGTCAAATAACTTGATGGCAATCTTGAGTCAACATATTCAAGGCTGTACGTTTAAGTGATAAATAATTCACTTTCTTTCTCAACCACCCACCTCCTGTCTTAGGCCCTTAAACATTACTCATGTTGAAGTGTTTGCACTGTTCTCTGCTTTAATATTGACTTGACAGAGACTTGCATCTCTGCTAAGCATTTCCATCGTGTGCTTTTTTTGCCCATTAGCATTCAAAGCGGGTGAAAATGATTTGACCTTCCCTTGGAAGCGGGGAGCTGTGAGCGTTAAGTTTTAATTGAGTTCTTTCTCCCTTCTCTGTCTTCTTCATCTGTACCGTTTATGTATAACCTCATCTCATAGACTTGGGAAAGCAGCTGTAATCACTTTGTTATATTGATATGATGGAAATGTCTCCTTGTTCACACCACAATAGTCTGTCTCATCTGTTCTCTGACATTGCACCTTTAAAGAATGATATTTAAACTTGTGTCACAAAACTAATAATAGAGTTGTTGTTTTTCTATTCCTTTGATTGCTTGCTCTCATTTCTTTCTTGTCATCTGTATCCAAATGTTATTATAGGTGTGGGAGCACAATTGGAAATCCATTACAATATCACTTTAAATAACATTTCAGTGTAGCTGATGAATAGAAAGAAATGTCAAGTTGACAGAACATGCACAAAGAATTGGAGCTTAAGGCCATAAGATAAATATATGATGGTATGGGCATGTTTGCTATTTTACTTAAGAGGTAGTCATTATCTTGCGGTAATAGACACTTCTCGGTCGCCATCAGTGATAAGTGAAACCATTTGCAAATAAAACCGAGAAAGAAATGAACATGGGGACTACAGAGTCTGGGTGACTACTCAATCAAGGGCTCCATGATCATCCTCTTTAATGCCCACCAAATATTGTCACCAGAAAATAGACTGCAGCACCCTAAAAACACTCACTAACTTCAGACCGTTGTGCCCTCACATATATTTCAGATTTAGAGGACAGCGCTGTCTACTTGCATTAGAGCTATTCAGCTGAATTGACAAGTATTGATTCTGCTAAATACAACTATGCTGACAAAGTATATTGAGCTCCTGGGGCCACGTTGCTCTGAGAGTGCATGGTGACTTGAAACTCCTGAGTACTTCTACACAGACACTGCTATGGTATACTATTAAAACTATTTTTTATCAAGGTTGACCCAATACTGCAACTCATTTCATCTTTATTTCTGTTGCACCAAACCAACTGATTCCAAATTAGTCCAGTTAATTCAAGGCCAATAAAACAATAATAATTATTCCTTTGCTAAGGAAGCCAACAGATTACATTAAAACTTAGTACTCAGATGCATCTCTTGCATTTTATGCTTTTGTTAATCAAGAGGAAAATGCACTCGTCTATCCAGTGTATATTTTGTTCATTTTAACACTTTGATTTTATATTAATAAAGTGGACAATATGAAGCATCATACTGTTTCAGGTAGAAATGTGAATTAGGGTTATAAATTTACATAAACAGTTTAGACTGCAACTGTTCCAGTGCTATTGTCAGAAGGTTATGTTTAATGCCCTAGACCAAAAGTCCAACTTTTGGCTTCAAAATGATGTGTGAGTCACAAAAGCATCAGGACGTACTTTCAAGACATCACACCGGAGGTGTTTGTATAGACAAACAGGAATTCATGAGGGAATCATTTAAAACCCAGTCAAATTTGCCTCAAAACCAGCCACCTGTGCTTCAATTCAGTCTAAATTTTACTTCATTATTTCTGTGTATCGTAATGAAGGCTGCTTATGAAAAAATGGAGCAATATTGTGAAATTATCAAAGCAGCGTGGGCTTTAGTGTGTGGCTGTGAAGTTAAGGCATTGCTGAATAAAGCAGCTTTTTTTCTCCCCGTTTTTTTATTTGTTTTGAATTTAAGTCAAGTGTGTTAAACAGAAGTGAGCCTTCATGGTTGTAATTGAGATCTATCCAGAAATTTAATGCTACTTTGGAGGGAAGTTGCCTGGTTTCCCAGTCAGCTTCTTGCCTTCTTTCTCCCTTATTTTCTGTCCGTTTGGCAAACTTACAGATTTACAAATACACACTCTCAGGCCAGCATTATTTCTCTTTTATCCTGTTTGTTGCAGGAATGTAAGTTCAGCAGGTGAGGAGGCGAGACGAAGAATGAGGGAGTGTGATGGCCTGACAGATGCTCTGCTCTACGTTATCCAGACCTCTCTGGGAGGCAGTGAGATCGACAGCAAGGTGTGCACCAGTGTCAGAGTGTTTTCGCTTGTGTTCAAACGTGAAATGTTTATTTTCAAAGAGAGCAAAAAGGTTGAATGCATGAGGGTAACGTATCTCCCCGGTCCTCTTTTACCAAGGATGAACTGGGGAAATTGTTTTAGCTGAGGAGGAGAAATGAGAGTTTGAACTTCCTTTCTCTGCCAGTAGCCACAAGGGCACAGAATTTGAGTTTTCAAGAAGCTCATCATTGTGTATTCTGGGGAAATTAAAGCTCTCAAATTCACAGTGTTGCAGAGGTTCTTACTGCCAATTCAGCTGTGCAAGTAATCCAAGCTGAGTGGATTTATGTTTACTCTGCATTTTTCTAAGAGGACATGTTCATGTTGGAATGCAGTGTGTATGTGTGCATGTGTGGGCCAGTCAATACTACATAAACAGTGTTGGGGATGGCTGACTTCTCAAGGTCTCCCCGACTCCCAGCCTTCTAAATGACCATCCTTAATCACTGTTTAACACACATCCCCCTATTGCCTCGGTTTGACTGCAGTTACCAGAGGACTGTTGTTGCCACAGTAACAAAGAGTTGGCAAATGAACCACTAAATGGTCACTACTGCAGTAGTGATGAACATTTCCTATGTGCTCGTTTGCCAATATGACTGCTCTTTCTTGTTTTTATTTTTTCTTAATTTACAACATCTCATTAGACTGTGTATTCGGCTATAGAGCGGGTACTGTAGTCCAATCTCTCATTTAAAGTGACTCAAAAATAAATAAGTACATCCCAATGTGTTAAATACGCCTTACCCAAAAGGTTTAAATTTCTCTAAGATTTTGATTTAAAAAAGAGATTGCAATGACTTTCAAATCTTTGAATCACTTTCACTGGAAATATCAGGAGGACAAATTACAATTTACATGTTGAGATTTAGAGTATGTATGTTTTTCTCTAACAATATATAGTTTGTCACCAAAGCATTTGGACAAGGAGCGCCATTTAGTTCACTGAGTAGAGCTTGAGCTTGTGCCCATCTTAGTTACCAAAAGATTTAAATCTACATTCAACCAAAAGATGCAACTAAACTGTACCACACAAGATAAGCAAGATAAGCACTACCTCCATGTCTGAACAGGCTTGTTTTAGTTGGAGTGAAGAAATCTTTGAAACTGTCCAAATCAAAATGATTTTTTTTTAAATCACAGATGCAGCATACTTAAAACTAAAGAGCTGAAACTTTACATGAGCACAATTCAAAAGATAGCATCTGTGATGGTGGAGGAGCACCACTGACCTAAACAGTATATATAGAGAGATTTTGAGAAACATACTTCCATTGCCATCTGCATATTTATTTCAGCAAATGGTGTAATTACACTCCATCATAAAAGAGACCAGATGCTCATGTGGCATGCCTGAAATCCAGACCTTTCACACAGCAAAAACAAAATATATTACAAAGTAGACTTCTAACTAATCTTGTAATTAATCTGATTCAGAGTCTTTATTGTCATTACACAAACATTTTGAAATTTTGTGTGGTACCATTCAGGCCAAGAAAGCAATGTAACAAACTTAAATACATTTTTTTCTAAATATTAAGATTGAAAAGAAGAAAATTCTTAATAAAAAGAACTGGAAGAAAAATATAAATACGTGTACATGAAAGCATGTACCCATGTATCACACACTCATAACAACAGATGTACACTTAGCAGCGATACCTTCATGTCACATTACACAGTTGAGAATCAAATGTTAAATGGATCATTTGTATAAATATTTGACAATTGTTCACAGCATTGCACAACTGGTCATACACTTTGAATTTATTGACACAAATTTACCAACAATTCCCCAAAGTGTTGATTTAAAAATGATGCATTCATCTAGCTGATCTGCTAAATAAATTAGCAGAAACTATCAAGAAACACAAGTTGACTTTGTGTTAAGAAGTGTATGAACTGGGTGTCACCAGTTCATTTGCCCCTAAACTAAACTTTTACAATGAGTTCTTTTCTTTGTTACAGTTTTATCAAAGAAAAGAACCAATTTTATTAGAACACTAACTCTTCTCCAAAATTAGCTCGTTCAACTTATATTTACATAGACTCATACATAAAAAACATAAAAATACACAACACTGTCATGTGACAGGAAGTGCAGGACCCAAATGCAGGAGATGAGATGGCAGGAGTTTCCAAACAAACAGATTTAATTAAACCAAAAACACTGTAATAAACAGGAAAAACTAAAAAAAAAAACTCAGTGTTGAATAAAATTAACAAGAAATGAGCTCAAAACCACAAATTCAGGGCAGGAAACAGTACAGGCAAGTAGAGAACAAAACAAAGACAAGACAATATATATACACAGAGACAGTCACTGGGGCTAGAGACACAGGTGCAAAAGATCAGGACAGATTGGGCAAAATAAGTATACAGGTAAACGCAAACTAAAGTCCAACTTTCAAAATAAAACAAACTACTCACAATCAAAACCCCAAAACTGTTACAAGCGTACAAAATATAAGGATTGGTGAAGCTATGAAGCTACAATATGGAAAAACAAAATTTTTGCTTATTTTACTAAAGATCTGGTTGCTATCCTGTAGGAATAGACACCAAATCCATAAAATAGTTCAGAGGGAACTAAGACAATTATTAAGCAAGATCTTAACATTCAAGATATTACTCAAAATGTAGTTTTCAATCATGTGATGCAGAGAGATAGGCAGTAAAACGTTTGCATTAAACAATGAGACACTGTTGCTTGTGAAAAGTATTTTTATCTTAATGATTTATATTTTGGATCATTACTTTTTTTTTGCCCTAACAAATTGTGTGTCCCCCAATAAAATACATATATTACAAATATTTATTTAAAAAAAGGATAAAAACTTTGTCCAAAAAAAGTTTGCATTGACTGAGATTGTGCACTCACAAAACCCCTGAAATATAAAATATTTTCTTAGATTCCTGCAATAATGCTTTACAGAGGTGCCCAAATATGTATTTATTTGGGAGATTTTAAGATGTTTCTCAGTAACATCGGTCCATTATTTTTGGTATTTGGTTCCTGTCCTTGGCTAGCAGTGTCTAGAAGCCTGGAGTAGAAACAAACACAAGGTCATGCAGATGAAATAACAACAGAAATGGTTGCAAGCTTGTTTTAGCTCTTTTGTTCACAAGAAACCCCTAAGCGGCACTCAGGTGAAGGGCTGCTGATCCATAACTCTCTCTGGACTACAGTATGAGCTCGCTGCCCTTACCAGAAGCTCCAATAAAACCAAAAACAAGTTTCTTTTCATCCTTGTAATCATGTAGCGAGAAATAAAAGGTTTCTCTTTAAATGTTGAATAACGACTCGAAACACAAAATGTCACAGTAAATTGTAAATTAATCGTAACTTCAGTAACATCATTCTATAATAGAAAGTGAATAAAATTTCAGACACGACTGCAGCTCACTGGAGTGAGACATTGTTTTGTTTGTTACACCTCTTGAGGCTGTTCAATTACACTCCTTGGTTGTTTTTTAGCAATCCAATGGTCAGACTGAGAAGATTGATGATTTGTCTTTTGTTGATTTCCACATCATTGACTCAATCTCTTCTCTTTCTCTGTGATACACACTTACAGAAGTGTGCACAGTCAGCCGAAGTACACACTTGACAAAAGACAGCATATATTGTAAGACATTGTTTGCTCATGTACAGAGAAACACTTACTCAGATGCTCTGTGGCTGCTGGGTTCGCCTCTAAACTCACTGCTTAATGAGGTGTGACATAATGTATTGGGTTTGTCATTTTTCCTAATTTGCTTGAGTTTCCTCCAATTTTATTTCAAAGTCAAGCTAACTAAATGCAGAAGCATATTACCTATGAGATTTTGACTGCTCTCTTGTTTCTCTAACGCTTGCTGTTTTTCGCTCTCTCCATCTGTCTTGCTCAAAGTTACTGCCATAAAGCCTATAGTATAAAAGTGTGAGTGGGTGGTTTTTATGAAGAATGCTTTGACTTTGAGATTTCTTTCTTTTCAAATAAGATGTTTAATTAAATCACATCTAACCCGAACTCAGCTTTCTTACTTTTGCTATTTGTGTCTTATGTCCATGTTTTATTCTTCTAACTGTCCTCTCTCCTTCCGCTTCTCTTCATCTCCACATCTCAATTCATCTGCAGACTGTAGAGAACTGTGTTTGTATTTTGAGGAACCTGTCATACCGTCTGGCTGCTGAGACCTCCCATGGTCAGCAAGGGGGCTTGGAAGAGTTGGACGGCTTGCTTTGTGATGCCAACGGCCATGAGGGTGAGAGCTCTGGCTGCTGGGGCAAGAAGAAGAAGAAAAAGAAGGGAACTGACCAAGTAAGGGATGGATTTCACAGTTCTATCACAGTTCTATTCAGTTCACACACACACACACACACATATATATGTAATATTCATGTGTGTGTGTATGTCAAGTAGTCTGCAAAGTAATGCAATGTGCATCTCTTCATGTGCACAGCAGTGTATAAACAGTACTGTGCACATGCAGTTTGTTTTATTATTAATTGTACAATCATGTTTACAATTATTTTGTAGTCTTTTTGAAATGCTAACAGAAAATGCATGAACCCAACTCTGTTAAACCTAAATCAGTCCTCTTTAATATCACTACAAACACCTGTATGGGACAGTCTTTTTTAGAAAAGGTACAGGCTGTGCTCAGTTCTGAGGAAGGTCACACTAAACCCTGACTTGCTTCTGGTTATTTTGTTCTGAACATTGTAGAGTTTTATTTTGTGTACATATTATCAAATAGTCAACTTCTCTGGGTTTATGTGCACAACAGCTTAAAAACTGTAAATCACAACCACAAAGACTGAAGCATCAAAAACTGTTTCATTTTCTCTTAGTCATGACGGCATGAAGATTAAAGAATATAATACTTTGAACACAAGACATAGAAGCCCAGAGACTGAATCAGATCTGAGTAAGAGATGGAGACAATGTGTGAAGAAACCAGGCAAGAGAGAGAAAAAGCTGTCTTGAGAGACATCGACTGTAACATAGTTGCTTTAATTATTTATTGGAGGTTAAGATAGCAAGGCCAGGAAAAGGTGTCAGAGCCTGATCTGGATCTTATCCTTTCTAATAGACCACTGGAACACACAGTCCTGCACAGGTTTTCTTGTGATCTTAGTAGGATTTCATTTTTCTTTATCATAACTAGATTCTTGAAAAAAGAAATATGACTGTAGCACTTAGAGAGTTTGCAATATTATATCGATCCACTTAAACTATAAGAATTGCTGGTCTTGCTTTCCGTCCATCTGTCTGGCTACAGGACTTATTTAAGATTATCAGCTTGATTTGGTTCTCTAGATAAGAATATGTAGAGCTCTATTGCTTTAAGATCATTTACATTTTAGGAAGTGGGATCATTTTTCCATCCCTTTCTGAAGAAAATATCTGTGAGTTTGATACACTTGATAGTTTGTAAAATAGATACATAACTACATTAATATTCAGTACAGTGCATGTTTCCAGGACGAAGAATGCACAAAGTGGAGATGATGATTCTTACTTAAGTGCATCTTCACACTTCAAACTAAAAAAGCCTTTGATTTTTATGATCAGAGGATCTTTGCATGGATAAAAATATACATACTCATGCTCTCCAAAGCACCTCTCTGAAGATACGCACTAGCCTAGTTTACCTTGAGAAAAAGGGGAGGAGGGGAATCAGTAGAGCGAAGCTGAGAGGGTTGACAGGGAGACAAAAAAAAACAACAACTAAGAACTGAGAGAGAGAAGCCAAAAAAGAAAGGAAAGAATGAGGGGAGTCATGCATGAAAGAAGAAGAAATTGAGAGATACAAGTAGAGAAAAAGGGGCATGGCAAGAGGGACAAAAATGAAATAGATTTATAGAGGGCAGTCAGAGAGATAGATTTGGGTTTCTGGCTTTGTAAAAAGTTGTGGACATGTCACCATCAAAGAGGTTCAGACCTCAGGATTCTCTGTTCTAGTGGGAAAAGATGCTGGTAACATTAAAAGAGAAGTGTGCAGCTGAACACTGGGAGATTAAGAGTGCTCTTTTTTCTCACATGCATCCTTTTTCTCTCTGTCGTGCTCTCCATTACTGTTGATGTACGCTCAGGCTGGATGGCCTTCTTTTTCCTCCCATAAAACGAAACACTGACACTATCTGAGTAACAAAGCTGTTACTGGATGTTACTGGTCTTTGCCACCTGACCTTCAAGCTTTCATCCTTTGAATTAAGGATGGGAAGTTAATGTCCCCACTGGTGAGATTCATTCCTCTTTACCATACCTAGAGCTGCTGCTGAATTGGGTAAAAAGGCATTTAAATATTCTGCACCCTACATTTCTAATCCACTGATGCCTGAATGCACAGCTACCTGAATCTCAAAGAGCTGTTCTCTCTAAAATAATTTAAACCAATTTCAAACAAAGTAATTGCAGGCTGCAAACCCTTAGGATAGTTGATCATTTTCTTTTTTTTTAATTCCCATGACTTTTGCAATGATTTGTTAAGCAGTAATCTGATAGAACTCAATGTTTATATGTCCTTGTGACTTTGTAGAGTTACACACATACTTAATAATAATTATTAGTCAGTTAGTTCCTTATTATGGGTAACAGCTCTGCTAGGATGAATAAACATGTGGCCATGGGTTATCTGTCTACAAAATATAACACTTGCATTCTAAATAAAGGCTTCTGTGCTTCGATTAAAAGAAAAACATGACTCATCTGAATGACAAAAAAAAAATGCATTTAGGCATCTAGCATTATTCTGAAAAACGAAAGAAATATGTTATTTAATAAACAGCTGTGAAATGTAATAATATTCAGTAAAAGCATGATGTGAAATTGCCCTTTCTATCTGTGAGCTTCAGCAATGAGTGCAGAGATATTTACAGAGCTTTGGAACAGCTTTTAGGACACTAAATTGCTATTATTCGCTTTCCTCACTCATCACATTAAGAAATATCATTTTAACTGCAGTGTATATGCATACATTTAACTCGAATAGTATATATAAGGACCATATTAAAATAATATAGATGCAGTCAAAGGGTGCAAATATACTCAAATCTGCAACTATGC
This sequence comes from Zenarchopterus dispar, assembly GCA_028564865.1. Taxonomy (NCBI): domain Eukaryota; kingdom Metazoa; phylum Chordata; class Actinopteri; order Beloniformes; family Zenarchopteridae; genus Zenarchopterus; species Zenarchopterus dispar. The sequence goes on from JAOWBL010000013.1 coordinate 4,695,934, forward strand.
AAGTCCAAAGAGCCAAGAACTGTCAGTATTTGTCAGTAAACTGAGGTAACGGGCAAACTCACTAATTAGGAAAAATAAATCAGCTGGAGTTCTTTGACACAGTTTACACCATGAGATTATTAATAAGGCCCTTTTGAAGCAGCTATCTCTGACCGAGCATGGGGTAATTATATTTTCTAATATTTCAATGTAGTTTTTTTTTCTGAGCTTGCACCATCAAACACACTACTGTATTATTTACTGTGTTGGTTGTACTGGAGTAGGACACAAATACCAACATTTAGGCTATGAGGCGCCACTTACATACTTTATGAGTGTTTGACGTCATGAATACTGGCTGGCACTTTCTCATCTTCTCATTAAAGGAGGCTTCGCTATTTATCGTTTTCAGTATCTACCATGAAAGTGATAAAATGATTATGAGACAAAACAGTCTGAAGATTAATAATAAATATAATTGGTCTGCATCAATTTTGATCCTAAAAATAGTCTAAAGTTGGCACTGCTTTCAAATATCCCTCACTAAGTAGACGCATACATTAAAAAAAAATGGCTGTCTGTGTTTGCTCTTTTGCAGTGGGATGGTGTGGGCCCTTTTCCAGACACACCAGAGCCCCCCAAGGGGGTTCAGATGTTGTGGCACCCCACTATTGTCAAGCCTTACCTCACGCTGCTTTCTGAATGCTCAAATTCCGACACCCTGGAGGGTGCGGCCGGGGCTCTGCAGAACCTGGCTGCAGGCAGCTGGAAGGTAATCATTAAAGATGTTTTCCAAACTGTTTACCTACTTATGTATTTTCCCTTTCCCTTTCACTCAAAACAATTTTCTGCATGATTTACATGAATGGCACAAAAAACAAACTTAAACGTGTTTGAATGCATGAAAGTGTATCCAGTCAAGTGTGTGATAATGTGTGCTTATAGCTAGGAACTGTTCAGACAGTTAAATTTAAAAATATATATATTAGCCAACAGTTATACCATTAGTCCAAACCAAAAAATTAATTTACTGTAAAAGTTAATGTTCTATGATGAAGTAATGTGATAAGGATAGATTATGAGTGAGGGATGATTATTGTAATGAAAGTTAGGTACAGAACAGCTTTGCAGAGCAGTATATTATTTTTTATATCTGTTGAATTATTACAAAGTGCCCAGTTACTGACAGAAGATATACTCAGTTAAAATAATATTATTTTTGCTGAAAGCAGCATTGTGTTGACCTAAAATTGATCTTAGTCCTGTGTTTGTGCATTTTAAATTAAATATAACATTGTTGAGATTCAATGCAGTACTTAGGACTTAAATGCTTCAGAGTTCAATACAGCAGAGAGGAAAGACAGGGTTCAGCAGCAGTCGACTGATGGAAACCACTAGATGGTAATAATCTATGACTCAAGTGGCCTAATTGGAGAGTATTGTGAGGGCAGTTTTTGCCTTGAGGGAGGTTTATATAAGGGTAAAGGCGGAGAGTGAGGCTATAACCGTAGGATGACCTTAAAAAGTAATATAACTGCATCAGACATGACTGGTCATAAGTGGATTAACCAAGGGCTAGTCCACACATACATGGTTATTTTTACAAAGTTTTACTCTCCTTTGTTCTCAAAATCCTGTCCAAAAAGCACTGTTGTAAGCCTTCATCCATATGGAATCCTAAAAGAAAATACTCATGACAGTCAGCTGTATTTACACAGGGTCACAAGTGATAGCTACATATTTACTCAAACTTATGCATTGATAAGCCACTGTATTTTGCATTATCAATACATAAATCTGCTAAATACTATAGTATAGACACAACTTTTCCTAAAATATTCATAGTTGCTTTCCATGGTTGTTTTTGCATTAATGTGACAACAGATAAATTTATCTCCATGCTGCAGCAGCAATCTCTTTGTTGTCAAAGTTCTGCCACAGTGGTGGTCCAAAACCAGAAACTGCTTCTATGTTAGATTACATAGAAATGCCCTCAATAGTGCATTTTGATACATTAACTTTTATAATTGTTAAATAACTATACATTTATGAACAGAGATGTCAAAAGTTCACATTTCTAAGGTTAAAACTAGAACAGGGATACCAGAATATCACACCGCTATGTTAACAAAGGTAAAACCTCAGGGTTTCCAGTCCACACATAAGCATCATAAAAAAGGAAGATTCATCCCAATTGGTGTTTTCCAAAATGTCTTTTACCACTGCCCCAAAATTGTGTTTGTTTGTAGACAACATGGACAAACGTATTGGAAAGGCCATGACTCAAGCAGTTGTTCACCAGTCGCAAACTTAGTGGTCCAATTCTTGGCGTCACAGTCCACTTGTCAAGGCACTGAAGCCCACATTGCCACCCACAATGTGTTCATCATGTGTGTGGGTTTGTGCACAATATTAGCACTGAACATTTATCATTTGTCAAAATATGTCCACATGTGGTTTATTCAAGTGATTGACAAATATAAAGATCCTTGGTTAAATGACTGTTACTTTCAACAACATTTGAACTCATTAGGGAGTTCTTAAGAGAGTGAGGGTGGGAGTGAAACATATATATACACACACAGAGACACACAGATTGTGGCGAAGACTTAGTCAGTCCTGTATATATGTGTGGGATGTGTGTGCAACTGATTTTCACTTGTTTCAATTGATGGTTGAGTGGATAGAGAGTATGAGCATGAAAGAGATAGATGGGAAGGACTCTGCAAAAATCAATGGAGGGGAGAGAAATTGTGGGTGCATGTTGTCTTGAGGATATGACTTTTTTATTTTCTTTACTTTGGTGTCACACTGCATGCATAGTGTTCCAGACTAACATTGTCAATGAATACCACTGGTGCTGCTAGCTGATCATTTTAGCAACACTGCCTCAAAGCAACATTTATTAACCCATATATGTTAACCTAACTACATTTCTGATTAAAGTTTGGGAGTAAACACATTTTGAATAAGTACTAAACTATCACTTTACATTAAATGAATGAAAAATCTCATGAAGTGAAGTAGGAAAAAACAAAAACATATTGTGAACAGTACATACTATATGTAGTGCACATAAAAATGATATTGTCATTTGAGGCTTTTCTGTAGTCTGACTTATCTTTTATTTCATTAACCAGGTGGATGTGCTGCAGTTTCATTGCAGTCTCTCAGACAGTTTATGAAATGTATGTGTTGCACTTTGAGTATTTTATGTTTAAATTAAACTATGTCTTTACCCACAAATGTAGGATCTCTGAAAGAGGTACATGAAATACCTTTAGCTACAAGTATTTCATGTCAGGGCAGGTGCGTCATTGCCTCCTAAAAATCTTTCTCAACATAAATCTGACTCCTTTCCTCCTGCTGTTTCACTGAATATATGATGGTGATTTAAAAGTAGGATGTACGAGAAACAAAAACAAATTGGTGTCATATTTCTAAGTAGCCTGTTTGGAATATGTAGTCAAACTGTCTCAGTGACTAAATAAATAAACAGTCACAAAATGTAACTGAATGTTTATAGTCATAGTCTGGGGATCTCACATATATCCTGAATGTATCCTTGTATTTGTGTGTGCTTTGAAGAATCTGCTCTGAGTGAGCTTCATCTCTCTGCTTTCAGAGAGGCCTGCTAACAGTGTTGGCACACTCTGCACCCCACACTTAAGTCTTGGCTAAGATGCATGATCAGTTATCTCCAAGGATGAATTACTTCCTTTAATTATAATATAATTAATAGTTTTTCCATTTTCAGCTAAAAGACAAGTGCTACTGTGAACCAAACTAAAGCTAATACAGCCTTTGAAGGTAAATGGTAAATTTGGCAGGAATTTCAAAGTATTTTTTAGCATCCCCCACCCCTCCTCCCACACACACACACAAACACATAGAGAGAGACAAAGCTTAACCCTTAAGGCGGTACTATATAAGCCATTCAAGGTCGAGTGGCCCACTTTATTCTGATGATTATTGAGGAACAGAGTGGTCTCCAAGCTCAAAACCTCTTCACTATCCTTCTTATAGCCAAACTCTTGTATTCCTCGGGTTGCCTCTGAACACAACATCTTCCAATCATCATCAACCGTTCTGTCATGTTTTATTTTTAACTTTCTACTTCTGTGAAGTGTGAAAAATCACTTGCTCAATGCTCTGATATAGCCATTGTGTTGTATTAGTTAAAGTCTGTGTGCATTTTCTCGTGCCATCACAAATGTACACTGTGATAGTTTTATTGCTATTTGGACTCACTCCCATTTATAATCCCGCTTGTGTCAATCTACCCCTCCAGTTATCTCCATGTTTAGTCGATAGTAAATCTATTTAAACATTTTCCACCCACTTTCTCGTTTTCAGTGGTCGGTGTACATTCGGGCTGCTGTCCGTAAAGAGAAAGGCCTTCCTATCCTGGTGGAGTTGTTGAGGATAGATAATGACAAAGTGGTGTGTGCTGTGGCCACTGCTCTCAGAAACATGGCCCTGGACATCAGGAACAAGGAGCTTATTGGTGAGTTGTGATGATGTGTTTGTCGAGAAGCATTGCTTCTTTCATCACTGCACAGATCCGTGACGTTTGTAATCTCTTTAAAATCACATCAACTCATATGCTTGTCCAGTAATGCGTAGTTTTAGTCCCTGTTGTTTGTTTTTGCAGAGCTCTTCATTCATGCTGCTGTCCCATTCTTCTCTCTTACCGTCAGTGAAATATAATTTATCACTTTGGCCAGCATGGACTCACCTTTGACTCATCTTGTTGAAGCCATGATAACCAGCTGGAGAACATTGGCTTTTCAGTTAAACATTACCGTCTTAAATCATTCAATTGATTGACACGGGTAATCAGTAATCACAGTCAAGGAGCTTCTCCACGATGTGCAAATGTCCTCACAGTGGAGGGTGTAACCATTTGGCTTGCCTTTCTGTTTTATTTGTTTATCGTTGCAGTTGTTTTTAATTCCAGCTATAAAATGTAATTAATTTGCATGATCACTTAGAGATGTTTGTTGGTCTGCGAGGCTCAGATTAGGAAAGATGGTACAGTGCAAGCTGTGATTTCAGGGAATAACTGAGTAGATAATGTGTAATTAGAGGAGGCTGAAGAGAGCAGGAGAGTGAGAGAGACACTAGCAGATCAAAGGCTTATGCTGGTCTTTGAAAGCTACGCTGTGGTAATGAGCAAGTAAGTCCGATCACGATACAGTGTCTGTGTGTTTGCTTGTGCATGTTGTGCCACTTGAAATCAGGATTGTGAGTATCAGATGACACACATGCACAAATGATTGTATGTTCGTGTGTGGGGGAACCTGTGTGACACAAGGTTCTCTATCTTCACTATCTCTGATAATCACGGCTTATTGTTGGTTTCTATAGCAACCCTGGCACCTCCTGTTTGAGGCTAGGTGCTTCTGAAGCATATCTGGGATTTGCAGCATCTTGTCGTCGTTCCTTGCTGTGGGACAACAAGGAACACTGCCGCCAAAGCTCAACACTCCTCCTTACTGTAGTCTCTGGCTGGCGCAAGAGTGGATTATAGGATAATTAGAGCTTTTGTGCTGATGCTTTAATGTCTGAATTATTTTTGTTTGTGATTTTATTGTTGCAGTTATTTTCTTCAGTGCATCTGCAAATTAATTAGAATTTCAGATAAAGAAAAAGAGAGCAGGAATTGTAAAAAACCTGGTAATCCCATGAGCACAACAAAGCTCATGCATACCATAATTCTTCATGAACAAGATTCAGAATGTGAAAATATAACAGCGTTGGCAAATTCATAAAAAAAACATGAATTTTATGAGCCCAACTTAGAAATTATTTAAATCCTTTATTTTCTTGTTTAATAAATTGATACTTGCAGAGATTCTTTTCAGACATTTTTCTTTTTTTTCTTTTTTAACTACCAGTTTTAAGCAAACTTTTTTTTTTCCCCCAAGCAACTGTGTTTTAAAATTATGGCACTTTAATAGTTTAAAAATCATGATAAGTAAAACAAACACTTTTCTTCTGAGTTACACTTACATCATCAAAAAAGTTTAAATGTTAAAAGATTTAAGAAATATTGAAAATATCATTCAGGGATGATGAAATTACACTTTAAGATCACATATTAATAAATAATGCAAGATGTTTTTCTTTACAAAAAATATTCCAACACTTTTGGCTCATAAGTAGATGTGAGTGATACATGTTTGATTTTTTTTTAAATGGTATTTAGTAGACACTTAATAAAATAATTAATTAAAAAGTAAAAAACAGGGCCTGGATGACGAATCTTACTAGTGATGAATTTACAAGATTCAACACATTTTCACAGTATAATTTCTGACTCTGAAGAGCGACTAGCTCTACTGGGCAGAAAATGGGTAAAAGCGGTAAATAAATCCTCATAAAAGAGCTCTAGAGAATGTGGGGCAGATCATCTTTCTTGCTGTAAACACTGCTGTAAATAACAGTCCTGTAGCAGTCAGCAGTTTTTGGATTTGATTTAGTCCCTCAAAACTACATGATTGATGAAACATTTGACCACAACACGCAAATCTTTGTTATATTTTTAATTGCCATCTTGTTAACAGGCAACTGTTTAAACTCTATAGTTTTTAATTTACTCTTTTTTGTTTGTTTGTTTTTTGTTTTCAATTTTTCATACAGCTGTAGGTAACAACAGTGGCAAGCAGGGCCTCATTCTTGATAGACACCAGCGAGGCTGCTGGAGCTTCTCCATACTGCTTTTTGATTTAAACAACAAGCTGAGCATCAAGACTCCCATCTACGCAAACACTGTCATCAACTCAGCAATCCACTGCAGTCATGGTGTCACAGTTTCTCTAATCTAACAAAAACAAATAAATCTCAATGTGAGCGACTGAACTGTGAATGCAATAGCGCAATCAACTCATTAAGACAGACCATGCACAACATTTTAGCTGAAGTCATTTGCTTTGTCGCTTCAGACCTTGAACTTCCCAACATGGATAGTCAGGAAGCTGCAACAACAGTAATAATAATGTTATCTTTTATTGATCCGATTAAGAAAATTCATTCCCTGCATTTATCCTTACTAACTGTTAGGAGTAATGGTTTGCCACTGTACGACGCCTGAGGGACCAGCACTAAGCCAGCACCTTGGTCAAGGGCACTTTAAATCTAAACCAAACAATTCACGTTAGCATTTCAAATAAAAATTAAATAAAAAGAACCAAGTCTGGCTGCACACCAGTTTTGTTGCATGTGTGTGCTGCTTGTGCAGCTGCAATGCAGTGTATCTATCCTCACCACTGACCTTTTTGTCGCTGTGCTCCTGCCTGCACATTTTGTTTTTGTTTTTTTTTTTTTTTCACATATGGACACCACATGTACTGGATGCAGTTTTTCTTTGTTTGTTAGTTGTTTTGTTTTGGTCTTTGGCATCTGTGGTTAATCCTATGAGAAAAGTGAAGAGCATGGAGTTGATTAGTTGTAACTAGACTGATAAAATGGGCTGCAAGAACCTTTACGATGACAGATGATACTTTTAATATCTGTGGCATTTTGACTTCTCATTGAAACAAAGTTAAAATGTAAACTTTTGCAGATATAAGTTAATAAGATGACCTTCAAATGTTTTTGTTATGTATTTACACTGAAAACTGCTTGACAGATGCTCTGACACTCTGCGAGGTGTGTCACGCAGCTGATATGGATTCTCTGTCATGTTTATAGTTAATAGGGGAGCCAAACTTAAAATCATGACAAATTTACCACAAATAGAGTATGACGTTTCAGTGTGTCATTTCTAAACATGGCTGTTACTGCTAATCATTAATTCTCCTTCCTGCATGTGATTCCAGCAAAGGAAGCGAGGGAGCAGAGTCCAGGCAAGAGGCATTTATAACACAATGACACATCTTTATTTTTTAGTTGTCAGTTGAATATGACATTTAGCACAGCAGTATTGTTTTGCTGTCCCTCAACTACATTTTATGATCTATGAACCCAACAGGTTTTATATATATATATATATATATATATATATATATATATATATATATATATATATATATATATATATATATAT